>KZ308357.1:207370-242343 GCA_000376725.2 Ladona fulva | reverse complement strand
TATATATATATATAGAGCGGGTTGTTTACGACTGTCGTCGTTTTCCCGCACTCAGCTTCCATTTCTCTCTATCGTGGCACTCCTCTTCTCTCATTTCTCTTCCTCTCATTGCCTCCTCTATTCCCTCTCTCCAATTCCTTCTTGGTCTTCCTCTTTTTAACTTTCCTGGAGGTTTCCATTTTAATATTTGTTTGGCCATCTGGTATCATCCATTCTATAAGTGTGGCCAAACCGCATCAGTTGTTTCCTTTGCAATACCAAAGTAAACAAAATGAAAAAAACGGTACTTTGTAGCAACGAATAAACATGGATTGTTGCTGATTCATTATGCCGACATTTTTTATAAAAATTATTTCAATTATTCCGGGAATATGACTGGTTGTTACGTTATGCTTAATTTCCATTATAATGTGAATGTTTCATGGGAGAAAGTTTTAATTACATGGTTACTTTTTAAAGAAGGAAAATCTACACAATATCTCATTTATTAAAACACAAGATTTTACAAGAAAAGTTAAGAATAAACAGAAAGGAATTGTGAAACACGCAAACAACTCATCAAATTATTCATCGTAGTAGGGATAGAACACTAAAAATACTTGAAGTGACGATTCATAGGAAGAACTCACAATTTCTTTCCAGCCATATCCTTTGATCCTCATGAAGCAAAGAAACCTCTCTGTTTATGGTAATTTTGCTTGGGTCCTGACGTTTGAAATAAAAGAGAGCATTGTAGTTACAGGACGATATAGAAATAACACAAATCAAACATGTTGTTAAATTATATAAATTATAGCTGCTGTTAGGATCTGCTGTTACATATTCTACGTTGTTTACGTTCAAATAAATGTTGCTTGCATAATTCTGTGATACATTTAAGGGAACTGATTTCTGAAAATTTCCTCAGAGATGCTACATACGAATAGTTGTTGTACATACGTAGCATTTGAAGTGAAGCATAAATTCGTGTCGTAAACTCCCTATGCCTTATACAAAAATTGCATCGCTTATTCTAATGCTTTACGTTTCCTCCTCCTCAAAATTATGTCACGACAGCATCCGGATTAATGGCATATTGATTACGATGTTGTAATGGAGAAAAATCCACGTTAAAAAAATTATGATTTCCAGGACTATGATTTCATTCTTGAGGTACCACATAACCATAACCGCTATCATCATAAATACCAGGGAAATTACTGGATGTTAAGATAAACTTAAATCTGTTCGATGGAGATGGTTTTGGAGTTCTATATGGGTGTTTACTTTTGAAAATGTAATTTCTGAGTAGTTAACTGTTTATTTCAGTTACTTTGTTTTTGAAATCATCAGCTAGTTTTGAAAGGAAACAATTTCCCTTTTCCTAAAGTATGCGAAGCGAGTATTGTAGGTATAGCTTGTTCTTTATATATGTAGTTGCGGTGCTACATCATAGGTGGCGTGCGAGTCTTTATGGAATGCAATTGTCTGCTGCGGAATCTTTCTCTTTTGAAGTCAGTCGACCGCTCTTATTCAAAATACCACTACAGTGTTTTTTGTATTATATGTGTCAATAACGAAAGTTACTAGCAATTAATTAGTTAGTATATTTTAGTTAATATTTACTGAAGGATGTGTTACTAGCTAAAGTTTCTAGATTCTAAAGAGTTAGTGTATTTGCCCTCACATGCATTTGCTTAACATTGGGGGCTTTCTAATGAGGGGGCGGAGGTAGTAACCACCAAAATCCCCCATGGCTTGGCACCAGCAAGATGCTTACTTCCTGCGCTTCAAAATCATCTGTCTGTCCTCATCTGCGTTGGTAGTAGAGTCGAGATTAGAAACAATAAAACCCAAAAAATTAGAGCCGAGTAATGGCAAATAGGTGATCCAGGATCTCGTGAAATACCGTGGATGGCATTTTACTTATCGTTGTACCGCACAGAGTTTTACAATACCGATATCTTCCTGTAGGTAAGCATACCATATGCTAATTAAGTTTATCTTGGATGCATAAAACAGCAACAGGGTTAACTTACTTTCACCTTCCAGCAGATCTAAAGAAATCAAGAATACTTTTGGAATAGGAATCTAGATTGCAATTACCCAAGGAAAACTAAATGTGGTGATAAGAGGTCATAAATTGTACTCACAATGATCTCCTACTATATTCTGAGACTGTCCGGCATCTTGTTAAACTCGTGATGTGTCTTTTAAGCGGCCACGGTACTGTTTGAAATTAAGAGAGTTTAACTACAGAAGAAGCTAAGCAGTTTCTAAAAATGAGATTTAGAGAAATAAATTACTGATATGACACTCATTATTCGTCAAAACTTATTATTAACATCGCCGAAATCTATAGTCAATTCTTACCTGCTTAATCCCCGGAAAAGGATAATTTCCCACTTCGTCTTTTTTTTATTATTATTATATACAAAGCCGTCGCAGATAGACTTGTGTCTGGTGGCGACGTTCATAAAGTACAACTTTATACATTACAACTGCTTCACAATATAAGCCCACTATAACCTATGAACACAAACCAATAATAAATTCATATATAATACAGTGTCAATGAATAAAAACATAAATGAATTACCACCCATCCACAATATCAACACATTACATCAACTACTATAATTAAAATACATCATTAAGGTATTTACAATGTATCCAGTATAGTACTACGCTAACTAACATCAACTACATTAATTTTATGTACAGAATTAATTGTCATGCAAGAATTTTCAGGGTTCCTGATAGGCCTTCACGGCTACCGTAGCGGCCACGGGGCCCAAGAAGTCCCCACCGTACATCACCCTACCAGGCGATCCCCTACTCGATTCACATTTCGTTTACGGCAGGTTCACTCGTCTAATTTGTTTAATTCCCCCACTTTCTTGAGAAAAGCTTTAACATTCCTTGGGAAAGGTTCAAAGACTTCTGCAGGTAGACCGTTCCATTCCTCTATTACACTACACTATTTACTGTGTGGCTAATCTAAATATATCGAAAAGGTGAGAAGATTGAGAATTATTCACAGTCTTAGGGATAGAACACTAAAAATACTTGAAGTGACCAATCATGGGAAGAACTCACAATTTCTCTCCAACCATTGCCTTTGGTCCTCAAGAAGCCAGGACACCTCTCTATTGATGTTAATTCTGCTCGGGGCCTGCCGTTGAAAATGAAATAGAGCGTTGAGTATGGTATAGAAATAACCCAAGCCGTACTAGTTGTTAAATTATATAAATTATAACTGCTGTTAGGATCTACTGTTAGATAGCCTACATTTTTAAGGTTCAAATAAATGTTACTTGTACAATTCTGTGATACATATAAGGGAACTAATTTCTAAAACTTTTCTCAGAGATGTAGTTTACAAGTCCTTGCCTCATAAAGACCATAAATCGTTCCCGCTCTGGTCTTCTTGAGGATCATAGGCACTCCACCATCGGTAGGGCTCATCGAAGTATCGCTCCACTCGCTTCTTCGCATAAATTTCAGAGGTCAATAGTTATTATAAATGCCAATAGTATTAAATTACTAGGTACGAATACTTGTAGCTCATTCGTAGCTTTTAAAGTGGAGCATACATTCATAACGTAAACTCCCTACGCCATACATTTGCATTGCTTATTCTAATGTTTTACCTTTCCTCCTCCTCGAAATCCTGTCCACACAGCATCCGCATTAATGGCAAATTGATAGCGATGCTGATAAGTAGTGTCAGAACTAATAAGTCTTCCATTATGTTAGGAGTCAAACTTCCAATTAAATGATAACCAAGCCAGGGGCATTGTTGTGGTTGCTAAGGCCGAAATTGTATTTTAGGGTGATTTATGATTGGTGCTCCTGATCTGATAATTAAGAATTATTTACTTGATTCTGAATGAGTCATAGTTCACCGTTGCTATATAATATTATATAATATATAACGGATGAATTTATTGTAATTCGCTTTCTTCTTTGAATTGCCTTCCGTGTGATTAAATTATTATGACTAATGTACTGGGTGAATTAATTCCGTATGAGGTATCCATAATTTTTTCCCTAAGTGCCAGTGAAGGTTGTGCAGTGAATTCCGAACGCAGCTAATATTCTAAGAGTTGTCGACGTTGCTTCTCCTTCGCTCAAAGGATTTCTCTGCGAAATGCGGGAATTTAAATTTCGTCAGGTTTCAGTCCCCTTGCATTTACATCTCTCGAAGAATTTTTCTAAAGATTTGAAGTTTGGCCGAACCGAGTGTTAGGGCCGGTATTATAATGTATACTTATAGTGGACTTTAAGTGAAATCTTCATCTCAAGGGCCGGTATTATAATGTATACTTATAGTGGACTTTAAGTGAAATCTTCATCTTAACTCTAAAAAACCGTATTATAATCGATACTTAAGTCCTATGTGGTACTTAAAGTGATGTTTAACTTAAGTGCCAGATTGAGTGAGCTTTAAATGATAAAGTGATGTGTAACCGCAATGCATCACGGATGTAAACAAACAATATGGACGACTAATTTCGGGAAGGTTTCTCGCCTCAGTTGTATTGTATTCGGAAATCTACTTTATTCTGCGAAATTTCTTGGAAAAATCCATTTGAATATTTAAAATAAATTGGTATGTTTCCTATACATAGATATTTCTCGTGACATTGGCATTGTTCTCTTCATAAATCATAACATGCAAGTTGGGTGCTGTAGAATTAATTTTTGTCATAATATACTTTATAATTGTGATAATTACTCACGCATTAGCTGTGAAATATATTATTTAGTCTAAAGCTGCATGTTTATGACATGCATTTGATGAAAACAAAAATGCAATTGCTTCAATTTAGAGGTGAATCCGTGAAATACTACACATATTTTTACGTAGTCACAAGGTGTTGGATATATTTGAATACTTCATTTACTTATGTTGTGAATCAGATTCCACGTTGTATTTATCACATGATTGAATATATTGTTTGCGGTTATACGTAAATAATGGCCCTTAAGTCGCAACTGGTAAGGAACAACAAATGTTGTGAAAATTATAAGCGTTCTCATTGACCGAAGCAGTAATATTTTGATATGCTTGAAATTATTCGTAAGTTGAGCTACGTGGAAGAAAGGGAAACATTTCATAATGAATGAAATCATAACTTCAGTATAAGGTAAAGTTGTATATATTTACTTATGAAATTTTGCTAACTAACAAAGGTAATTATTACAGAAAGTACTGTCGGAAGACATGGAGGTAATGAAATTATTTGAAGATTTTGAGGATGAGGAATTTGCCCTCTATTTATTTAAAAGAACAAGGAAAATAAGGGTTTTCCGGCTACGGCCTGACAATTTTGGCGAATGGAGTGACGAAGAGTTTTTTGTTAGATTTAGGTTGAAGAAAATGACAGTGGAAGTGTTATTGCGTGAGATATATGAAAGGATAATGCATAAGACACAGAGGTATCCTAATAAGTTAAAATTAATCTTATATAACCATATTTATAAGCAACTAAGAAAGATTCTCATTTTAAGAAACATGGCTTTGACGGCGATGAACCAGCTTTTGTTGACTCTCCGCTTTTATGCGACTGGTTCCATGCTAGTCGCAGTGGGGGATTTCAGTGGCGTTCATAAAGCAACTGCCAGTAGAGTAATAAAAAAGGTCACCCTTGCAATAGCTGGATTAAGACCTATTTACGTTAAAACACCTGCTTCAGCTGTAGAACTGAGAGATACACAAGAGAGATTTCTTGAATTGGCTAATTTTCCTAGGGTCTTTGGATGCCTTGACTGCACCCATGTGAAAATAATATCACCAGGTAACAATTCTTTGGTCAAATTCGTTTCACANGTAGGTCAAGGACTGCCTTCTCTGCGTCTTCTCCCAAGCGTAACGTATGTCGTGTTTGCGAGCGTTATGTAAACTGCTTGCAATTAACCTGGAGGTTATAAGTCTCGTATGTCTATAAACTTTTAGGTTACCTTGTTCTTCTCATGTTACATATGTTTACGTAACTATCCCGCTATGGTTACCTAAAAGTTTGCGTGCTCGGGTCTGATGTTGGCGTTTCTCTTTTTTATTCCCTCGGCTTGGCGCTCCAGTTTCTCAGAAATCAATCCCAGTATGTAAAATATGTTTCCTTATTTCTTTCTCCTCTGCTGCGTGGATAATAGTGAGCTTGAAATGTTCTGCCAGAGAGTTTCTCGTATTATGCGCGGCTCTTTTCTGACAATTCAATGTTGTTGTCATTCAAGAAGGTACCGTGCGTTTCGAAATTGCAGAAAAATTTCCATGCCACATGTCGATAAGGGGTGATTTTAAATAGGAATATCTAGAAAAACGTCTCATTGAGGGACATTATTCAGTATCCAGTAGATATTTATTGTTTTATTAATCACTGGATAGAGTTATGAAATACTATGAGTTAAGAATACGAAATAATTCTGGTTAACTAAATAAATCTCAGCAGAACCCCTAATCCTTGTACGTATATGTTTGTAAACATTTCTCTGCACATTCCATTCTTGGGTTAATACCAAAATAGTAATTCTATCATCATCCCTCTAGATTTATATTATATTCCTACGTTGTGTAATCCGGATTATTCCAACATTGTGTAATTTACATATTATACCTATGAAATATAATATATGAACTGTAATTTCTCCCTTCGGTTTCTCTGTAAATTTTTAGCTATTGCAAGTCACTTTCTTTTACGATTTAACGTGTTAATTCGTTCTCCATAAAATGTTATTTCTGAAATAAATACCCATTGTGATTCACCATAGATTCGCCTTATTCTATTGATATTCCCCTCTGTCTCTATTAAACGACCCCCTCAAGTGGTAACTTGATAACTATGAAATATTTATCTAAAGGTAATAGATTTTCACGACTCTTATTTTTGTGTTTTCCTTTGCTTTACTATGGTAATCAACAATTTGGTTTGGATGAGGTAGGAAAGCATGTTGATGCTACCGACGGGCCACACATACTATTGTGAGACCCATGAAAATGGAAGCTTTGTTTCCGAAATGCGTATAAGGACATTCCAAGAAATCGGTAACCCGGAGCTTCCCGTAAGCCTCTAAACGCGACTTGCGTCTGTCGACATACGGCTTACGGAGTGTTTTTTAAACCCGTAACACTTTTCACTTGCTTACAAATTCTCCCAAAACGGCCTGAGAATATGTCCTGGCTCAATAGTTTAATTGATTAAAGCTTCCTTCTTCTGAAAGGAGAAAGATTCGAGTCCTGGTACTATTTGATTGTTTGCATTACCGTTTTCCTTTGGATGTTTTTAATAAAATGGATAAATCTCTCAATTTAATTTTTTATTTACAGAATCGATTTATTTAATTATACAATCTGGATACAAAACGCGAATATACCAATTAGTGCTCCATAAACCATAATTAACAAATAAAATTTTTCTCTGGGAAAATGAATGGAATCGGATCATTTTCACCGATGTTCTCATATCTGTCGAAGGCAGTCGTTAAATTGCATTCGGCTACGAATCCATAGCTCTGCCTTCCATCCACAAAATGTATTAGTTTCAGCGTGAAAATATTCAATCCCTGAAAGAACATCTTCTTCCGGGAAGTTAAAGGCGCTGCTCTTAATCTTTTCACTTGTACCAACTAATCTCCAGAGAGACATTTTCGTAACAATCTCTTCCTTTAACAAACCGCGCCTTGTACGCCGTGCCCTCCCTTTCGTCGACAGCGTTTTCTCCGGAATAATATTAATGAGACTCTCGCTTCTCATTCGGGAGGCATAGAAGGGTGACTTCGGGAATGCACCTGGAGCTGCATCTTCTCCCGCTCGCTCTCGGATCGATGGGGAAGAACGTAACGTTTGCTTCGTTTCATTTTTCAGTCAACATCGTCCTCATTGTCTGCCGTCATGCGTCGCGCCCTACTTAGTTCTTCTGATAAAGTTCCCCGCCGATACGTGACTCCGGAGGGCGTAGGCGAATTTTTTCCCCGTGTTTGCAGATAGGCAATAGATTTGTTCCCTCGCAATTGGAGTTTTGCTAACTCGGATCCCATCTCGGTTTCAGTAATGGGAGATTTGTTTACCGTCGCCAACAGTCGTTTCCCTGCGTCAGCTCTCACTGATGGATTTTTTCGAATTTTTCTCTTATCGAAAAATCAATCTGAGGATTGTGGAAGTCAATTTATTAAGTCGTTTTATTTTTCGCCTTGTTTGGAAACTTTGAAAAATGTTTTTTCAAGAATTGTAGTTGCCCTTTCATTCTTCGTGAGTAAAAAAAAGAAAACAGATCTGTAATTTGAAATCTATCTATCTAGCGGTGTATCTACGGCATAATTGTAAGACGCCACCCTCTCACATGCTTTTGCTTAACATAGGGTGCTTTCTAATGAGGGAAGGGGTAATCACCAAAACCCCCAATGGCTTGGCACCAGCAAGATGCTTACTTCCTGCGCTTCAAAATCATCTGTCTGTCCTCATCTGCGTTGGTAGTAGAGTCGAGATTAGAAACAATAAAACCCAACAAATTAGAGCCGAGTAATGGCAAACAGGTGATCCAGGACCTCGTGAAATACCGTGGATGGCATTTTACTTGTCGTTGTACCGCACAGAGTTTTACAATACCGATATCTTCCTGTAGGTAAGCATATCATATGCTCATTAAGTTTATCTTGGATGCATGAAACAGCAACACTGTTAACTTACTTTCACCTTCCAGCAGATGTAAAGAAATCAAGAATACGTTTCGAATGGGAATCTAGATTGCAATTACCCAAGGTAAACTAAATATGGTGATAAGAGGTCATTAATTGTACTCACAATGATTCTCCTACAATATTCTTAGACTGTCCAGTATCTTGTTAAACTCGCGATGTGTCTTTTAAGCGGCCACGGTACCGTTTGAAATAAGGGGAGTTTTACTATAGAAGAAGCTAAGCAGTTTCTAAAAGTGTGATTTAGAGAAAGAAATTACTGATATGAAACTCATTATTCGTCAAAACTTATTATTAACATCGCAGAAATCTATAGTCAATTCTTACCTGCTTAATCCCCGGAAAAGGATAATTTCCCACTTCGTCTTTTTTTTTACTGTGTGGCTAATCTAAATAAATCGAAAAGGTGAGAATATTGAGAATTATTCACAGTCGTAGGGATAGAACACTAAAAATACCTGAAGTGACCAATCATAGGTACAACTCACAATTTCTCTCAAGCCATTGCCTTTAGTCCTCAAGAAGCCAGGACACCTCTCTATTGATGTTAATTCTGCTCGGGGCCTGCCGTTGAAAATGAAATAGAGGGTTGAGTATGGTATAGAAATAACCCAAGTCGTACTAGTTGTTAAATTATATAAATTATAACTGCTGTTAGGATCTACTGTTAGATAGCCTACATTCTTAAGGTTCAAATAAATGTTACTTGTTATACATATAAGGGAACTAATTTCTAAAACTTTTCTCAGAGATGTAGTTTACAATTCCTTGCCTCATAAAGACCATAATCAGTTCCAGCTTTGGTCTTCTTGAGGATCATAGGCACTCCTCCCTCGGTGGGGCTCATCGAACTATCGCTCCACACACTTCTGCGCATAAATTTCAGAGGTCAATAGTTATTATAAATGCCAATAGTATTTAATTGCTAGGTACGAATACTTGTAGCTAATTCGTAGCTTTTAAAGTGGAGCATACATTCATAACGTAAACTCCCTACGCCTAATACATACATTTGCATAGCTTATTCTAATGTTTTACCTTTCCTCCTCCTCGAAATCCTGTCCCCTGAGCATCCGTATCAGTGGCAAATTAATTGCGATGCTGTACTGGATGAATATCCAGGTGAAAAAGATAATAATTAGTGTCAGAAATATTAAGTCTTCCATTATGTTAGGAGTCAAACTTCCAATTAAATGGTAACCAAACCAGGGGCATTGTTGTGGTTGCTAAGGCCGTAATTGTATTTCAGGGTGATTTATGATTGGTGCTCCTGATTTGATAGTCATTAATATTTTACTTGATTCTGAATGAGTCATAGTTCACCGTTGCTATACAATATATTCAATAATTTAACGGATGAATTTATTGTCATTCGCTTTCTTCTTTGAATTGCCTTCCGTGTGATTAAATGATTATGACTAATGTCGTGGGTGAATTAATTCCGTATGAGGTTTCCATAATTTTTTCTCTAAGCGCTAGTGAAGGTTGTGCAGTAAATTCCGATCGCAGCTAGTTTTCTAAGAGTTCTCGACGTGCTTCTCCTTCGCTCAAAGGATTTCTCTGCGAAATGCGGGGATTTAAATTTCGCCAGGTTACAGTCCCCGTGTATTCACATCTCTCAAAGAGTTCTTTCTAATCATAATTTAAAGAGTCTTTATCCATATGTTGAACGGAATCGAGAGCTACATCTGCGATATTTAGATATCCATGTGGCGTGATTACCGTTGTCGCAGGCCTGTTAAACGTATGGTCCCAAGTCCGCAGCGCACACGTAGCCGCCTTGTACCACGTTAATGCTTTAGGGTTATATTATTTTTGATGGGGAAGGTTGAAGTTCTGTCTTCGGGTAAAAGCGATGATTTCACTCTGGATTTAAAGTTGGACCGAACCGAATGTTAATGTTCATGACTTTGTGAGGCGAAATCTTAGAATGTCTTATTTAATCCTATGAATTCCTAGAGAGGCAATCGTTTGAAAAGCTTTCTACTCACAAATGTTGTGTGTTATTGAGGTTCTTTCATATTTCAACCTACCTTATTAACCTCATTCGAGAACGTCAACATATTCAAATAGTAGTTAAAAAGTTTATTACTTGAATAATTCAGCAGCAGTGATATGTGCTATTTAATTACTATTTTTAATGTGTATATAAATTAACTTATTGTAATTACCAAACAAATAGCTTACTAGATCTAAATTGGTCTGACTGCATTTTTAAGCACCTATCTCCCTTCTTTAAGTTTCCATCGCTTTATCTACGGGTCCTTGTGAATTCTTTCTAGTCCTTCGTTCTCTTTTGAGACTTAACAATTGGCGTCTTCAGTTACATACAGCGTCGCTGTTACACTCCCTGCTTTATATCGTTTAATAAGTTTTTCGTTCCCCTTCAAATGTTTTGTTCTGCACTAGGTATTACGTCGTTTTAATTGTCAATCCAATCTATTATTCTATTCGCACGTCTCTCAGTGATCCTTGTTACTTCGGAGTCGTTTCGATTATAATAACCATTTCAGTGAACGTGTGGATATTTTCAAGTGCAAATCTCTTGGATGTAAGATTCCTCAAAGTCAGCAGTTTATCATTTCCACACTGTTCGTAGACATTGCATCATGGAAATTTGGATGTTTTTATGTGAAATAAATCATAAAATCGTTCTAAAATTCTTCTCGAAAATTAAATTACAAAAATAATGACAATAAGACGCAAATTGTAAAGCCATGGCGTGGATTTTAAAGAACTAAGTTTAAATATTTTTGAACAAATATAGTGGTACAAATTATTCTATTTTCATTGTTCGATATATTGTCGTGACGACTTTAAACATCGACTAGGATATTTTTTTATTTAGCTGCTGATATGGAAAGATTTAAAATCTGTAAGAAGTGGGTTAGTGGGAAATAATGAAACTAAGAATAGAAAATTTCAGAATGTGAGATCCGTAGAATTTTCTGTGAACCAATCTCTGGTCCTTAGGAAGGCTTGCCACTTACCTAGAAATTTGAATTCGGATGTTGGATTGTATTCGTAACCGAAGAGAAGAATTTACTATGTATGTATCTCATCTCACAGTTGAGAAAAGATTTTCCTTCTTTGTATTTTAATTTTATCTGTGTTATCTAAAGAAATTTTAAGGAACGACCTTAAGATGGTATCTGTCAGAATGACCAACGTAAATTTAAAATATGGTGAAAGATAACTAAATTTAGGTACTGAATATGACTCGTTCCATTCTCTTTGAGAAAGATACTTTTCGAAGTGTTAAATGTCCTGTAAGTCTGGTGTATAAAATTCATTTTTTGTCTTATCTGGCTAACCTATAGTAATCGGAAAGATCCAAGAAACAGGTATCTTAATAATGATTACGGATGGAATTTGAAATTGGTTGTGAAGATGACGATTCAGAGTCTTAAATTATGTAGAAATATTCTCATACGATATTTTTTGTTCCTGCCTTGTCGCCAGTTTTAATATTTCAAACCAGCGTTGTGTATGAATGAGAGAGTGCGTCATAGCTTTGGGAAGAGAAACATTTCCCTCGGTAGCAATTAATAAGATACATTGACTAAAATATGGAAGATACGAGTATGTCTCACAGTTAGTTGTTTGAATTACCTTTATCGGGAATCTTACTTTCTACGACCCCTGCTACCGCTATAAGAATTGACCTGGGTGAATATGTGCAGGATGATGTGTGGTTAAGGATTTACTGATGATACTAAGTCGAGGGAGAAGCGATTTACCAATGAAGAATCAATTTAAATATTCTGGAAAACAAAAGTAAACAAAATGAAAAAACGATGCTTTGTAGCAATGAATAAACATGGATTGTTGCTGATTCATTATGCCGACATTTTTCATAAATATTATTTCATTTATTCCGGGAATATTACTGGTTGTTACGTTATGCTTAATTTCCATTATAATGTATTATTTCATGGGAGAAAATTTTAATTACATGGTTATTTTTTAATGAAGGAAAATCTACACAATACTCCATTTATTAAAACAAGAAAAGTTAAGAATAAACAGAAAAGAATTGTGAGACACGCAAACAACTCAAAGAATAATATTTGTATCAATGTGAACAGAAGATACCTCTGTAAATATAGGACATTTGTTCATGGAATAATTGCAGCAAACATTGTCGAGTCAAGGGTGCCGCTGGGAATATTGCGATGTTCTTGAACTTCATCTTATTTATTCCTTTTGGCTAATCTAAATAAATCGAGAAGATTAGAGGATTGGGAATTATTCATCGTAGTATTGATAGAACACTAAAAATACTTGAAGTGACGATTCATAGGAAGAACTCACAATTTCTTTCCAGCCATATCCTTTGATCCTCATGAAGCAAAGAAACCTCTCTGTTTATGGTATTTTTGCTTGGGGCCTACAGTTTGAAATAAGAGAGAGCATTGTAGTTACAGGACGGTATAGAAATAACCCAAATGAAACATGTTGTTAAATATATAAATTATAGCTGCTGTTAGGATCTGCTGTAACATAGCCTATTATCTTAAGGTTCAAATAAATGTTACTTGTGTTATTCAGTGATACATATAAGGGAACAATTTTGTAAAAATTTTCTTAAGGATGTAGAATAGTTGTTGCTCATACGTAGCTTTTGAAGTGAAGCATAATTTCACAACGTAAACTTCGTACGCCTAATGCAAAATTTGCATTTCTTATTCTTGTGCTTTACCTTTCCTCGTCCTCAAAATTATGTCCCGACAGCATCCGGATGAATGGCATATTGATTACGATGTTGTACTGGATAAAAATCCACGTTAAAAAAATTATGAGTTCAGGACTATGATTTCATTCATGAGGTTCAAATAAATATTTACTTGTATAATTTTGTGATATTTGTAAGGATTCTAAAATCTATAATTTTCTCAGAGATGTTGTTTACGAGTGCTTGCCTCATAAACTGTCCTAGTTTGTCTCTGGAAGATCTCTTGCACCAATATTGTTGAACGAACTCTCACTCCTCTCGCTTCTGCACATACATTTCAGAGGACAATATTTGTCATACATTTCAAAAATATTAAATAACTAAGTACAAACAGTGGTTGCTTATTCGTACCTTATGAAGTGAAGCATAAATTCATAGAGTAAATTCCGTTCGCCTAATACAAATAGTAAAATTGGCTATTTTAATGTTTTACCTTTGATCGTCTTGGAAATGGGGTTTGGAGAAGGTTATACTGAAGATAGTAACTGAATTACAAATGAAAAATAAATTGGAATATTCTGGAATACAAAAGTAAACAAAGTGAGAAAACGGAGCGTTGTAGCAACGAATAAACATGGATTGTTGAGTTAGCTTTAATACGTTCACTGCTGATCACTCTACAGTTGGGTTGATAAATGCACTTGAAATAGAGGTATCCACATGGTTAAGCAGACATTTTTCATAATCATAATCACCATCACACATAACCATAACCACAGTCATCATAAATCATCATTTACACCAGGGAAATTACTGGATGTTAAGATAAACTTAAATATGTTCGATAGAGATGGTTTTGGAGTTCTATATGGGTGTTTACTTTTGAAAATGTAATTTCTAAGTAGTTAACTGTATATTTCAGTTACTCTGTTTTTGAAATCATCAGCTAGTTTTGAAAGGAAACAATTTCCCTTTTCCTAAAGTATGCGAAGCGAGTATTGTAGGTATCGCTAGTTCTTTATATGTAGTTGCGGTGCTTCATCATAGGTGGCGTGCGATTCTTTGTGGAATGCAATTGTCTGCTGCGGAATCTTTCTGTTTTGAAGTCAATCGACCGCTCTTATTCAAAATACCACTATAGTGTTTTTTGTATTAGATGTGTCGCTAGCTGAAGTTTCTAATAACATAGAGATATCCTATTATTTAGCGTAATACTTTCTCAAGAGTAGATGGTTTTAATTCTGGAAATATTTGTGCCGTGTCTAATGAATTCGTTTTTCTTTCTTTTACAGGTATGTGGAATCTTGCTTAGTATTTGCGTTCACCGAGCAGCAACTTGGTATGTCTCCTTTGAATATTAATTTGAAATACGTAAGGCATGTAGATATATGCATCTTACGTTTGTTCTTCAGTATTTGAAGATGGTATTTTGAAATCGTTGGCAAATTTATACTCTTATCATAGAATTTAAATTAAATTTTCTATTCTCGTTTCCCATTTTCTCCGTTTTACTCAGTTTTACTTTTAAATGATATTACACCTAACCTAGTCTCATTTTTCTATCCTATATTCTGAATGCGTATCATCATAAAATAGGATTTGGTTGCAGATGTTAAAGTTTCTAAATTTTCTTAAAAACATCTTTTCGTCAATGTTCATGACGAATAGTCTGCCGTTTGTACTTCTCTGATTTCTTGATATCTATTGTAATTTTTTACTATTCGCTTTGTTTTAAACTATATCTCTCTCTTTTCTGTGATGAAATTTCTTCTGTGATAAAACAATTATTTTTAATCCATGTACATATTTAAGGGTTAGATGTAAGAAGAGATTTGTTAGTCTCAATCTCGCCCTGAATAAAGTCCTTTATTATTATTATATTATATTTTATAGCTTACTATTGTTTTCTCTCTGTGTGTAAATATATTTCACATTTTTTATAATAGTTTGTAACAAGGGTTAAATGGAAGATGTCCCAATTTCACCCAATAAAGACACGTGTAATATTTCTCAAGGGTAACTGACGTGGGTATGAGTACCTGACTGGGACTGAAACTTCGGTCTTTAACTTTCTGGGCAGATACTGAAACCACCGATACAACTCGCCCTACCAATATCACTCCGTTTTTGGGATGTTTTTTAAGACATTTTTCTGTTTCGTTTATTCGGAAGTGAAAAGGGGGTTCGTGGTCCGATCACCTCGACATTTTTTACATCCGTTAATTCTTTAGTTTACGGTGCACAGTGGGACCAAATCAGAAAAAGCTGGCCAAAAATCAATTTTTCGACTTAAAAAAAATGTTTTGGCAAGTATATTATTGTTTTCCTTCATGAGGACTATCAGATCCAACTGTATTTGAGTCTCTGTGGTTGGGCATTTAGATGCTATAACCGGTCAAATTTAAGGAAAAACGGCTGTTGACGGCCGTCGAAAATTTTCACACTTCATTACTTGAAATGTGTGTCGACAGGCTGAGTTTTACGGGCACTGATAAGTACTTTAAGGTATATGGCGTTTTAACACACATATCTATGAACACACATCTATAATTTTATACATTTATAAAATTAATTTAAATAATTAAAATTAATATTAATATTTCATTGCAAAATGCACTTAATTTTTCGATAAAAAGCACTAAAATTTTTGCCATCGACAATTATCGACCAAGAGATTTTTGCATTGTGATATAGTATGATGTTCATACATTATGAAACAAAAGGAAATTCTTGCTACTATCTGCTTTCTTGCCGTTTCTAGTACCTTTTCGGTCTCGCGGCGCCCCGACTATTTCTTCCGGCGCGCGGTAGGTAAAGGGAGACATGTCGCCTCTTTCGAGTTATAATTCATAAAATACGGAGTAAACTTCATGAATAATGTAAAACGACGTTTCTTTAATTCTTTCATGCTTTCAGTTCACACAACAGCCCTCTCTGATTTCTGCTTGACCCCTTAACTAATCGACCATCGCCCTGTACAGGCTGGTCGTGAAGTGGGAGGATGGAAAGTGACTGCTTCTACTCACTTCACACTTTCGCCTAACTCATTGCCTTGCTTAATAAGTGGTTAGAGTTGCTTGGATTATTCCTAAACCACACAGTTTTACACATGGAAATAAGGAACTAGAGGCGAGGATGTTCAGTTTGTCCCATAGTCTAGCCAGAGTCACAGCTATTTTGCTGACAGGGAGAAGTACGCAACCAATTCTATTCGGCCAGTATTTAGGAACGGAGAACTGGACCGTATGTATAAACAAAGTAGATCACTAAAGAGGAGGCACGATACTTGAAAAGAGAAATGACATTTTTGGAACCGGTTAAAGTTAATAGCATATTAGTGAAATTCCAGTTACTTTTCACTATGATTGATGGAAAGGTAGTTGTCTGTGATACAGATTTGTACTTCCTGTATTATTTTAAAAATTACTTTGAAATCGTTTGCTCTAGGTATGCAGTGCACTTACAGAAACTAGTAGTATGAAGTGCTATATTTGTGGAGCCAGCATACCACAGATGAATAATTTAAAGCTTATGTCAAAAATGCTATTGGACAGAAAAAGATATTCATTTGGAATGTCTGCTCTGTATTGCTACATTCGTTGTTTTGAATCTATTCTTCACATTTTCTTCCTCTTAGACATTAAGCAGTGGAAGGTAAATTTAAAAATGAAAATGGCCAACGTAACTCGACCATCTATCCTTTCTTCACCTGTTAAACATACTGAAACTTTTATTTTAGGGCGAGATTATGCAATGAAAGCAAGATACTGATGTTAAAGTTGAAATAAATCATACAAAAATCATTTAGAAAGAAAATTGGACTTATAGTTGACATTCCAAAACCGGATTATGGAACTTCCAATGACGGATACACTGCCAGGCGCTTTTATGCTGATGCTAAAGTGGCTTCGAAAGTTACAGGTCAGCAGCATACTTCCTGTGCTTCATTCTTGTGTTAGCATAGTGTGCTTTCTACTACGGCAATATTGTAATATATTATATAAATATCATACAGAGCAACTTAAAACTATGACAAAACCATTGTGTTTTTAACCAGGCATCGATGATGAACTGATTTTCCGTTTTTCAGTGATCCTGAAAGCTTTATCTAGTGGTCATTCGATCAATTACCCTGAATTCACGAAGTTCTGTAATAGCTTAGCGGAAATGTACGTACAACTGTATGGTTGGTACTTCATGCTGCCCACAATTCACAACATTTTGATTTATGGTGCAGCTATTGCAGAGGAATCCATTCTTCCGATTGGCCAACTTTTGGAAGAAGCAAGGAGGAGAGAAATAAAGACTTTCGTCGATTTAGGGAACATCATCCAAAGAAATATTCGAGGTTGGCTGCTAACGATGACCTTTTCCGAAGGTTGTTATTGACTTCTAATCCCATGATTTCAAGTTTGTATGACCTGCCGAAAAAGAAAATGAAGGAATTGGCTGTGGACGTACGCAAACTTTTGTTTTTTGAAGATGTAGAGAGTGAATCACAAACTGAAGAAAATGACAAGTCAGAATAAGAGGATTCTCCGTTTTCGATTTCTAACGAATTCTAACGTTTTCTAACGAAGTATAGTCATGTAACTTTTATTCGCAATTTTTTCTACATAGGATTTTTGATTCCTTATTAGTTGTAAATGAGAATGAATTTCTTATTTTAGGAATATAGGAAATAAAATTACTTATTACAGCAAATGTTCTCGTTTTATTGATATTTTTACTATTTCCATAGTAATTTTTCCGTATCCAGCATAGATACAGCAAAAATGGTGCCAAAATTGAACTTGGGAGGTCAACATTACTCTAACATGACATTTTCAGCCAATTTATACTATATTTACTATTTTTGGCTAGCTTTTTCTGATTTGGTCCCACTGTGCGGCGTTAGTAATTGTGCTAAAGAAACACCGTCATCATTTCTTTCCGTTAATACTCCAGTATCTTCCGTCATTAAAACAACCTATTTCTCATAATTATTTGAAATTTATCCGTATTTCCCTTTGTCCCTTTTTAGTGATTTTTAATACGACGAAAATTAGAGATATCGATAAGAAATAAATATTCATAAAATATTGCCTTTTGCGAGTCGTGGGATTTTCAGATTTTTAATGGCTCGCCACAAATCTTTTCGAATTAAATTGGAAAGGGACTTCAAGAAATTTTTTTGCCAATTATTTTCGTTACCCGCATGCTTTTACGGAAATAAATTGCCGTTACCTTTTCGGTAAGTGGCGGAACTCATGGTAATGGAAGTTTGGAGGTCGTTAACAAGATTTAAAGCGAATGTGGGATTTATCTTTTATAGACTTATCCCTTCCTGTTTTCATTGCTGTCAGCTCAAGAGCCGCAGGAACTTTTTACCAGCAAATCGCAACTTAATCGCTATTTTTTAATTTCGTAGTGTTTCCTATTGCCAGAATAATCTCGAAAATTGAACGGAAATCTACATTTCAAAGAAATCCCAGTTGTTTTTTTATTCGGTTTATTATCAGAGTTTATTATCTTTTTAGCTTACGATTACCAATAATAGTAAATTTATTCATCCAAAGATCATATATAGTATGTATAGGACAAGTTATTGCATTAATTACAATACAGTTAATTACTAATTGCTTACAGACTACAAATCTGCATTACATTTGCAATTTTGTATATCATAGCAGTAGTTTCATCAAAATATATAAACATAGAATATATACATTACCGTAGTTACAACAATATACATATATATATATATAAATACAGATAGGTACACAGTCTCATGTTACTTTTCTTAAAGAATTCTTCCAACCTATAAAATGAACCATCCTACAATATTTTTCAATCTCTTATGGAAAAGTACACCCTTAACAACTTTCAATTGTTGAAATATACTGGCAGCATATATTATATTTATATAATATAATATATGCTGCCAGTATATTTTTAATGCTCAAAGCTCCTACTAATTTATGATGATCGATTTCATGTTCGTAGGAGGTTACTTAGACGTGATGTGTTTCTTTATTTGAATTCTTACTAAGTAACCTATTTTTGCTCAAGTATACTTTAATCGGTTTACAATAGGCTCTTCTTTACTTGGGATCAAATAACTGTTCAAAGTGAATAAAATCCAGTAGCTTGGCCTCCACTTTAAGGTAGCTTTTCTTCTTAAAGACAAATAGAAATAATATGTCTACATTTATCGTATATTTTTTATTCGACGACCATTTTTTCAACCCGTTTTGTCATAACGGTTTGAAACCATGGTCGTTGAATAAACATTCTCTGGTAAAGGTATAAGTATTACTTCTATTTATGTTCAAAGTCAAATTAAAGTTAGTTTTCAAAGGTATTAAAAGTTTCTCTCTAAAAATCAAATTAGTGCGTTCTTATCCGAAATGCATTTAAAGGGAACCTAAAAACATCTAACAAAGAAATTATTTTTGGTCGATTAATAGGTATTCGAAGATTTAAACGTCATGTAACGTAATTACGTTGAAGTTGTATACCAAGACAACGTCCCAACAAAAAATAAACTAGCTTTGTAAAAGGGAGACACAGTGAAACTCCTAAAACCGTAAAAGGCGATAGAACCAAAACTCCGTCAAGAGCCAAAAAACTTCTGAGCCTGAACTCCCTCTGAAAATAAAAAATAAAGTATTGAAATCTTTAAACATATTTCGACTATAAGGCAGTACTCAGGTGGAATACGGAATGTACTGTATCTCATGTTGGTTTAAAAAGCGATTACAGAGTGGAACTTCAAAGTTTCCCTTGGTTAAGTAACCTTCCTTTGTTCAACTACTAAGTTATAACAGAGAAATACTTAATTGGCCGATATATGTATGATTTTACTTTATGCATTTCTCAGTTTTGAGCCTTATATTATTTTTAATATTTTCCGATTATATTCAATATTTCTTAATTCAGTTCTCAGAAATAAATCCGTACGAAAGAGTTTTCGTTAACAAGTTTTGCTCTATCTCCCTCTAAGATATGCCTTCTGAGATAGGACGCAGATAAGCTAGAATATCATGAGCTGGGGAACGGGCTAAATTTCATTGAAGAATTGGCCGGTAAGAGACCAGCTGATTCCGCGGATTGCCTCGATGCAGCTTCTTTAAGTGATATATGGAGAGCTTCGCTCGTCCTCCGTTGGCGGCGCTCGTTTACCTCTTCGGCGGACAAGCAAAAGTCCGCCCCTGCTTGTTTGCATGCGTTCGTGCTAATCATTGGTCGTTGGCGTGAATCGCTCTTCCTTAACTGTTTACTCAAAGAGATGCTTAACGATATGCCATTTGCTACTAATAGGTGGGGAATTTCGAAATTTCCCAGCACTCCGTCATAAAGACGAAAATTCAATTCAAATCAACTGAATAATTTTTCAAATGACAGTGAGTAAGAAGTAAGTAAGTAAAATACTGTTGGTGGATTTGGATAAACCCACCAATTAAACGTGCAAGTCCATTTAAGATTTTGGAAGGTAGGGCCGTTAGAAAGATACCTTCAATGCTCATGAAATATTTTCGTGCGTTGTATTTCAAAATTTTCGTGTTTGGTGTTGTTGATCGTGTCCCTGCGGCGGTTCTTGTGTTAATTTATCTGTCACTTGCTATATGCCTTCTTATTTGTTAGTGGACATCCAAGAGCATACCTAGTTCGGGTTAGAAAGGCACTCACTCAATAGCCTACTGCGCAGACGGGCCTAGTCCAGTTCAGAAAATAGGGGAGGCAGCGCTTCCTGAGCAGGAAAAAGCATCACGCAGAGAGGGAGTCACCCCTCAAAAGACCCCATCTCCTCCGCTTTTTTCCCCTCTCTCGGGACGCCGAAAGCCTTCCTAACGCGAATTAGGTGTAGGATTTGCTCTTTTATTGAAGTAAGGAAATACCTCGTACTAGTGGATTTATATCGGCTCTAAATAATATATTTTACTCATTACATTCACGAAAGCATCAACCTAGTTGTGGTAATGGTGCAATAGTAGAAATATGATCGGAAAGAAAGTAATTCTTCTCGGTGAATATCGTCTTCTAAAAAACATCTAAGCAAACGTTTATATGGTTAGTGCTACTATATGTGTACATTAGTTTAGCTCCCTCGTACCGCCAGATAGCTATATAGTTAGCGTTCGCCTTCAGTGAAAGCAGTCCCGGTTTCGATTTCCGGGATTTGGGAGCCATTAGGTATTGGTATACATCCATCGTCGTGATGAACATGAGTGGCTTTCAGAACTTAGAGGTAGCGACTAAGGTCCAGAAAAAGCCAAATACGGCGGCGCACAGTGGGCTAGAATCGAAAAAAGCTGGCGAAAGATACAAAAATGTTTCTTTTTTTTGGGCGAGGACTTAGGAACTGGGTACTCTTGAATAAATTCTGCATACAACTATGCAAGTCATTAACGTTAACTCTTGCGCATCACAGTGATACAGGGGGTCAAACTTGACAGTTTTGCGAAAAATGCCGGTCTTCGATTTCTCGAGAAATTCTTCAACTTCAAGCTGATGCTGAACCCAAATGAGGAAAATTTTTAAAATTATTAAAACCTAATGTCATACTATAAATCTGTCTTTTGTCCTTTATTACAGTCGAACTCAATGACCACGGTTGAATATTAGCATTCTTTATGTAACGAAATGTCGGACCCTTATAGTAAATTTTTACCTTAAGCAAGGGAAATAGTAGTAATAGACATCCATAGACACGGGCTAACTTATAACTTTTGAAGCTTCCTGAAGGGGAATCTGTAATAAATTCTTGCGACCGTTTGCGACGCCGATAATAAACCGGACTTTTCGACATCGCTGCAAGGACCAAATTCGCGCGGCGCGGCGCCGCTCTCCGTGGCGATTTCGGTTTTGAGGTTGTTGTTGTTGTATTGTGGTTAATATGTAAGATTTACACTTCATAGACATCTTAGGAGAAGAGTCTTCTAAGAAAACCTCAATTTTATGGCGGATGATGGGTGAAAATCTTGACGTTTACCGTATTTTAGGACGTAGGACACGCCTCCGCCTATCTTTACTCATATTATGCTACAATCTATTTTTTTACGTAAAAATGCCTTAAACATCCTTAATATCCATCTGTTAGGAAGAAACAAAAAATCTGTTAGAACCCTATCCCTACTCTTGCTGTAGATGCTACTCTTGGCCTTTACTTTTATATTGCTAAGTTTTCTTGGTTTCATAAGTATAACAGCTCCATTCATTAAATATAAAAATCTATTTCATAACTTTAACAGTCCCAAAAATACTCAAATGTTAATTTTCGTCCTTTGCAGGTGCATACCACACCACAAAACACCACCACCACAAAAGGCAAACACTACGTCGCGAATATGTTAAAACTTTATAGTTAGGTTTAAGATTTTCTTCATTGGCAAAGGAGTCATAGTCTTAATTACTTCCTCGTTCTTTTGCTCACTTCTTCAAATAAAAAGAGTAACATCGAAAGGCAGCTCTCGCAACAACTTAATTACAAATTTCAAAGGAAGTTACTCTTCCTCCTCTTAATTTCCTCGGCGGATGCGAGTTGAGTAGATTTTTGCTTCTTTAATGTGTAAACCACGGAGAGTTTGCTTTTTGCCAGGGAGTGATGCAATCTTCATAAAAAATATATGCGGATCCGAGAACGATGAAGAAGCCGTATTTAGAGAGGATTTTACGTTCGACGTTGTTTGAAACGCTAATGTTTGTTTCGTCCGCAGCAGCGTTAGTTTAGCCTAAGAAACCATGCAATATTGGAGTATTCTATGGAATATCGAACGAGCAATTTTCCGTCTAATGTAATGAAGAATTCGATTCGATGATCGATCGAAATTGTTACTGTGCCCTAATTTAATACCGCAAGTGTTTAGGAATCGAAATTAAAAGATAAAAGGGAGTTGATAAGAGAGGTTTGTGCCTTTCTAATTTGAAATCCTCAGCAAGCAACATATTCTTTTAGAGGTAGAGAATTTATCTAATCCACTTCTTTCGATCTAAAATTAATCTTGGTAATCTTGCTGGAACTCCATCTTCAAAATAAATGATTTTCTTTGTACTTTTCCTCAAACCTATGTGAAAAAGTGAATATAAAATCTTTGTATGTTATTTCTCTCGATCTCTTGTAGGTAAACCTATATTTAAACGAAAAATGGGTAAGAATGACTTTGCGCAAGATGGTGCGCACCCAGGAAAAAATCCCCTCGAAACTCGCAACGTCCTTTGCCCACAAAGTATCCCGAATGGCTTGGAGAAATGTTGATAGCTCAACGGACAGAGCACCCGACCGGCAATTGGGAGACCTGGGTTTGATTCCCGGTCCCGTCAGACTTTTTTCAAGTCCATTCTTCCTTGGGATTTTTTAAACCTATATTTAATGTGCGACATTTTCCTATCTTTCCTTTGCTTGATTTTTTGATTGTCCGTTCTGAAATAAATATTCCCCCATTATATTGGAAAATCGTGCACTTTCAGCGTAGCCATAAACATTCCAGTTCTTATCCCTATAAAATTAGCAGATAGTTCATTTAATCATTTCAAATAGACATAATATATCACAGCATTTCACTTTCTTTTGCTTTCATGTGCATACTTATTTGTGTAATTGTTATGTATTTGATGCTACTCAATGCCAATTCAGATGGTACACATTCGTTATAAAATTTCGTTTAATTCATTTAATAATGAATTGATAAAGTTTATTTAAAGTGATAGTTATCCATGCGTTAATTTTATGGTAAATATTTTTATGAATGAATGCTTATTAGCACTGCTTATGCAAGAGCGACGCTAAGCTGAATGTCGCCCGCCTGCAAAGCCGAAATTCCCACCCCTAACTTTGGACGGGCAAGAGATTCTCTTACGTAGGCTCCGGAGTCTCAGGCCTCTCTTTAAATGTATTATCTACGACTCTAGATAGTGGCACCAAATAAAAATTTCGTTTGAGAGATCTTAAAACTGTGAATTTATAATGCAATACTCTTCTTAGGTTCCTATTCTCTGTAGGCCATAGGTAGATGATGCAGTGGAAATCAGTATTTTGCCAAGATACTGCTTCACAAGTTCCCTTTTGTTATTATTTTCTTTAAAACGCGTAATTCAGCGTATTGGCTGTATATTTTTATTCAAAATTAAAACTGGATATCATTAAATGTACTACTAATGTTTTTATGTTTTTTTTCTTATAATGTTTTCTGGATATTCGAATGATTGGCACCCCGTATATTTAAAGAATGTCTCTCTTTGCCTTAAAAGTTGCCGACCTCTTTCTTACGCATTATCTTCCCTATCTTATTCAATGATCTCAGGGCTCTGAACCATACTTTCGTTACTTTCAGTAATAATTTGATTGAAAGAGAAAAGAAAACGTGTTTTTCTGAGAATATCGATATAATTTTTAGGAAATACATTCGACACTTCAGTGTAGAATTAGAAGCACGAAGCACCTACCAATACTCATCGATGCGCCAATTACTCATGGTACATTATGATTCGAGAAAAGCTCCAAGTAGCCGTCATTTGCGAGAAAACTAACCGTTTAAAAATTCCAACCACCAGGAGTTAGAGTTCTCAATACGTATTTAGGCAACTGTGTTGCCATCTAAGGCAGAGGAGAATAACTCGATAGCTCACGATACAACAGAATGTCATGGCGAACCATTTGGAAAAGACTTGTGCCCCTGTATCATATTTATCACCCTCTTAATATTCCCAGTTTCTCATGAATTTTTAAAAATATATAAACGAATATTTTGCTA
This sequence comes from Ladona fulva, assembly GCA_000376725.2. NCBI lineage: Eukaryota > Metazoa > Arthropoda > Insecta > Odonata > Libellulidae > Ladona > Ladona fulva. The sequence continues at coordinate 217,260 of KZ308357.1, read as the reverse complement.
TTCATTGCTGTTATCATCAGGTTGTTGCCTATGTTGTGAACAAGCAAATTTGCTAACTTTCGTCGGTGGAGGTACTAGAGATAGTAGCAGCATGTGACTGTATCCCCAAGTCTCCCGAGATGGATTTGTGAGTCGGGCTGAAGTTTGCCCGATAGCAACTCTTGTTTACATGCATCCAGGAGTCACGACATTATTTTTAATTTGGGCGAGTTTTATCTCTAGCAGTTGGAGAGTAAAAAAAGCAACTGCGTTATTCTCTTTGCTTCAAAGTCCGCTAGACTCCTGTGCGTTTCGCGCATGTCATCTTCGTCTTCCGCCCTCCGATACGCAATTGTTATTTCATCAGTACTTACGAATGAAGGTATTCGTGGTTACGAATTACCATTTTGGTTGTAGTTCAGAGTTCATTCTTAAGCTAGAAATCGAGTCTCTCTGATATTTTTTGTATTTTAATTTTTATTTATTTTTAGTTTTTGTTATCATTTTAAGATAGACTTGGAAAAACATATTTTTATTTGTTAATTTTTGAGCTTATACTTACCTAAGAACGGAAATAGTTTTTCCTTAATGAATAACTATTAAATATCATTTCTCACTTTTTATTTCCTTACTAGTAAAGGCCCCCGTCAAGCATGACGAAACTTAATTTAGTTTAAAAATATATCTGTTATCGTATATATCTGGTCCTCTTAAGCCAGAAAAAGTCCGTCGTAAGATCATAATAACTCAATATATTTCTAACCACTTTCCCTAATCGATTACTTTCGCGTATCGTTCGCGGAAAAAATGAATTTTTGAATCGATTCGTTCTAGCGTCTATCTCTGAATTTTCTCTCAAAATCAGAACGCCTATGTAACAGGGAGGACGCATAATATCGGTTAAATCTTCAGCGAAAGTACCTTCTCTGAACTTATTTAGTATATTTATCCTTTTTTTAAATCTTCTATCTTCTAGAGATTCCCATTCTGTTTCCTGAAGCATTTGAGCAACGCTCACTGATTTGCCGTAACAATTTCTTACGAAACCTATCGCCTTTCGTTGTACTTTTTCTAATTCTCGAATACAACACTTTTCTGCAGGATCCCATACACGCATATTCAAGGTGAGGCCTGACCAACGCAACGGAACATCCCTCACGGACTTTTTCTTCGAAGTTATTTCACCGATTCTGCTTTTGATGAAGTTTTCCCTCGGAGCCTGTACGAATAATCATTGGCATTTTTCTTTTCGAAGAAGTTAATTACCGAATATTTATCTATATTGAGCTCTAATTGCCAATCAGCATCATTTTATAATGATGCTGATTGGCAATTAGTAAGATGAGATGAGTATTGCTGTGCGATTTGGGATCCTCACGAAGCAGGATTAACATCCCATCTTGAGATGGTTCAACGTAGGGCAGCTAGGTTCGTTAAGGGAGATTTCAGATTTGACAGCAGTGTTTCGGCAATGATAGAATCCCTCGGATGGAACTCGCTTAGTGATAGAAGACTTGAATACCGCAGGAAGCTTTTCGATAAGTTTGTCAATACGGATCTCGGGGAGGAGATTGTTGATTTTCTCATCCCAGTTAGTAACGCACGTAATCTTCGAAAGAAAACGAAAAAGCGATACAAGGAAATAGTCGCCAGGACGGATAGATATTTTTGGTCATTTTTCCCGCGAAGTATCAGAGAAGCTAATAGCTATCCAGGGTAGTTAGGGATATAGGTGTTTTACACCCCCTGCCACGCGCCATTGGCGGTTTGCAGGGCTTAAATGTAAATGTAAATAATTTTATCTAAATCAGTCGCCAGGGTTAATCTATTATCTGAACTTCCTATTTCCCTATAAATTACCGTGTCGTCTTGCTTAATTGACTTAATTCAGTTCCTCCTCTTGCTTTTTAATTCTTTCGTGGAATTCTTTAGTCACTCTCAGTGATGTACTCACGGACACGACCTCCGGATTTTTTAATAGCATTTTAGGAACTGAAACGCATATTGACAATGCCGAAGAGAGACGAATGTCAACACGTCCTATGCGATTCATCTCTGCCAATGAATAATCTGGTGTGTTTACAGCTCGATCACTGTTCGAATCGAATACTTTTTATCGACCTTTAGATCGTTTCAATTCCATGGTTGAGAGGTTGTTAACACGCCCAAATTGAAACGAAACACTTATCGGCTCGCACTCGTAACGTCATTCTGAATCTATTCCGTTTCAGATCATTCCCCTTACAGTTACATTGCTACGATAATTGTTTTGCGGGTTTCATCCTAATTGATGCATCCAAAATCGATTACCTACCTCGACTTTTCGAATGCTTTTATTCAGTTGGGTTCCATGGATGTGTATTTATTTAGAGATTGTGTTCATTTCTAGAAAGAGGATTTGCATCCGGAGCCCTCTATGGAGGTCGTAGCAAAATTTTATGATCTCGAAATCATGTGATACCTTGACCTACAGATTTAATATTGTGAATGCTTTTAGAAGATTTATAATTAATACTTTATGTCATTATTTGCGTTATGTTAATTTTCTGAATCAGGGTGTGATGAAAATCAGTTTACAAGATCGATAAATAAAGGTATATAAGGTCTACAAGGTCTTTAAGGGGAAATTGAGCCTAAAAAGTCTCTTCTTCCATCAAACCTGTCGTCAAAGATATTAATGAAACGAAAATGGAATTTGTAAATAGAAAAACAGAAGAAAACGTTGTGGATGTTTAAAACCAAAGTAATATCTTAGGGGAAAAAATCAACTGCAGGAAATCACCAACAAAAAAGGGAATTTGAAAAATCTGCGAAAAATTAATGATAGTACGAGCTAAAAGATATGAAGGAAACTGTGTATGGAAATCTCTTGAGCAGTACTGTAAAAATTTAGCTAAAACAATAAAAATCTCGAAGGAAGTAGCACTTTAAACAAAAAAGCCGAAAATTAAAATAATTTAATTAATAATGTTCAAGAGGAATATTAAAATTAAGGAGAACCAAACCAAACGGTTTAGTTCTTGCCTAGCAAATATGTAGAAAATTTACCGAGTAATACTTAATAAGAATCAATGTCATTACTGCAGGTAATAATAATCTGTGATGAACATAGTATAGAAAACTTAAATTGGGATGTATTTGAATGAAATAATAACAATTTTAGGATTCTGGGTTGTATATTTATACTCTAAGTGAAGTTCTTTGTAGTTATTATATAGCACCAGCAGGAAGTTGGACCAGAAAATTATGCTATTTTCCAAGTTTTTTTAAAGAGAAATGAATGTCAATTTGTTCTCGTATAGATTTCTTTGTGTTAAACATTGAAACATTTAAAATTTTTTCTTGAGAGCGTTTCCTAGCGCCGATTCGAAATTTTTGACGTTGCCTCCTGAAATCTGGGTCCAATCCGAATCATTACCTACGTTTCGAATCGAATCTCGATGCCGAGTAGGTTCTTGTAATAAAGTTTTATCTCCGGACTGTAGCTGTGACCATTAAAAGCTTTGAAAACAATTAGAATGTGTTTTCAATCAAAGTTTTTTACCTTGGCTGGATTCCAAACCCAAAAGTAATCTTTAACGATTGGCGCGAAAACTACCAGTCTTTGAATAAGGAGAATTTTTCACGTAATTCGGCCACACGAACGTCGCTTCGTAGTCGTCCTTGAATACATCCATTTCCATTAAAATCACAGGTTAAGGTAGAGCGATGAATGGGAGAATGGGATTTTAAAATCGGGTTACCACTCGACCCACTTCCCGAGCGGTGACCGAGTGGTCCATTTAGAGGGAATCCCATCAGAGAGGCATTGTGAAAATGCGGGAATCCATTTTTATGGGGACTCCAACGCCAAATGACCGATCTGGCTTTAATCTGTGGGAAGAAGTGCTGCAAATTGTGTCTGGTGAAAAGGAATAGGGGCGAGAGGGTATATTCACTCGGCTAAGGAAATCTGAGAATTTTATTCGAAATAGCGAGGTTTGTCGATAATCATTTATTTGCAAAGCTCTTTTAAGAGTTTGATTGAAAGTTTTTCACCGGTTACGCTAGTTCACCGGAAATTACGATTAAATCTTGATCGACGTGATAATTTTATTTGATAGAATATTTACCGAAGGAATTCTCAACATTGCATTAACGTTAACCCTGTACTTGGACGCTTCTTTCCTGTAAATTTTGCGTTTTAAAAATCGTCTTATTAAAATTTATTNTCTGTTAGATCTCAAAGGATTTCTGAGGAAAACCTTAGCCTTTCACAGTGACAACCCTGCCTCTGTAACACTACTCTGATTTACTTTGGGACGACCACTAATTACAGAATGATAAATACACAGAATCTATCTGTGCACGATAGAGGTATTACGGAACGCCATTCTACAACTAACGGAGAGCAATTCATGTGATTTAATGTCCAATAGATCGTCGGATTAAAACATACTGATTACCTACATGCTGTTATTTGAGAGAGCAAATTTGGCCATTATCCTATGGACGGAACGCAATTATATTTTTGCGATGTCCTATGTTTTTACTGAATTATATTAGGTCCAAAAATGAAAATTATTATTGTTTTACTCTTACGGCGAAGTTAGGCCAAAATTACCACTCTTTCACCTTACCTCTGGAGATATTACGTAATAATAATATCACACTAATAACAAAAAACAATTCCTCACAGTTTACTTCAATATAGAAAAATAAATCAAAACATCCAAACCAACATTAAACATATGTGCAAACATAAAATAAGATAATCGTATCTATGTTCGCTGGTGTTATCCTTATGATGCTTTCTTTCCTTAATATTTTTCCTGTTACCTACGTCTAATGTCCATCAATTTGCCTTTCAAGAATTTTCGTTTGATGCACAAAAGAATGAAATTAAAAAAAAGGTGAATACTTATTAGAGTTTCAGGTAATGAGATGTATAACTGCCGCTTGATAGTTAACACTAGCCTGTCACCTCTATTCTTATCTCCGCTAAACCGTTAAATACAGCCGTAATGAAATCCGTTTGTCTCATTCACACCTACCGCTTTTGTCTTATCATTCCTTTTTGACTTCTTAATTTTTTTTGCTCTTGACTTTTTTTACATGTTCTCTCGTTCTGATCCTTCGTAAAATTCTTTTATATGACGGCTGACTCACGCGAAAATTGCCTATTTACTTGCTGGTTTTAATGTGCTTTAGCAGGTGAAAAATTTCTCAGCGTTATTTTTCAGAATTGATTTTTCAGCTTAAATTGACCATTTTAAATCTATTTACGAGAATTTTCATCTGCCTGTCTTTATGGATTACTGTCGTGAATTATTCATGTGTTTCTAGATTCTTGCGACCTTGCCGTGTCATTCTTATCCATTTAGTAATTCTAGTCTCCGTGTATTTCTATCTCAGAACGAAGGTTTGTTTTCTTTTGGAAGAGGCTAGCGATTATGTTTGCTCATATGGCGTCCTTAGTTTAATAAGTTGAGATGTGGTTGGTCCATTGTCCGTATTTTTTTGCCTATAATGAATTGCCATTTATTTTTAAGTCGATTTACTCACATCGACGAATGAGGACAGTAACTACAATGGGATACTGAAAATAATCCCATCGCTTTTCCGATTTGTTTGTAATCGCCTATGAAGTTGCGTTAAAATTACTTCTTTAAATTTTTGATTGGTTTTCTAAGTGTAACATTGTATTTAATAGAGATTGATTTTTCAATCAATTTATTCTTTACATTCGCAAGAGTTGATCCGAGGCTAATAATATATAGGGTTAAACTATGTCAAATGACTATCACTATATGTAGTGCCTACTTAAGGAATAACCTTTTCTTAGATAGGCATATTTGCTATTCCTTCTAAGCCGACGATATCACTGAAAGAATTTTTCATCCATTATCTATTATCGATGTGGTTTATATACTCAGATTAAAATTAAAATACATTATAGTAATACCCCAAGAGCCGTCTATCTGTATGTAGAGGATAATCATGGTATGAAAATCGGTATTATGATGAGCGAGGGTACGTACTATTTTCCATGTTAATTTTTCCAGTTTATCATAAATTTTGTTTGATATTCTTCATATTTGATGGAGTGGAGCGATATGGTGGAACATCATTATATATTCACGAAGAAAAACTGTTATTCTGTTCAAAATTAATTTATTTGAACGACCATGGTTTCGGTATGCGGTCTCACAAACGTCACCTGATGATTGTGTGACCAGACACCGAAACCATGGTTTTTCAAATAAAAATTGTGATCAAAATACTTCTGTTTTTGTGAATTTAACATTCAGCAATTTAATCCCTTTTTCAGTCTTTCCCAGCCTTAGGGTTTCCCCTATGTTCGGCATCCTTAAATGTATTCAGTAATAGTCGATCGCTTCGTGACTGCAGTATCTGCTAACTGATACTCTGAAATGTCTGAGAGAGTTTGAAGAATGGAAAGTATCTACATCAATTATTTAGGCCTTACCACCAGCTGAGTTAGTTGAAACATTTTTATTGCAAAGATGGAATTTGCATTATAGTCCGTTTAGTCTCAAAATGTTTGATTAGGTACACATTCTGTATCGGTCTTAACTTTGGAAAAACTTTTCGTAGAAGGGAATTGATGTGAGGTTGAATGAAAATAAACATGATTTTATGAATCTTCATCTAACCATCTCTTTTGCAAAGCTAGATTGCGCTGGTACTACTTTAACTAGCGCAAGGAAAGAAGGCACTACGTATGGCTTTATTTATTCTACACGAATTTGATTTATTTTCGTCTAAATGGGAGCAACTCACAAGTATAACCTTTAAAATCACCTTTAGGAATTCGTGGAAGCTTTCTATTTTTTTCCCTTTTAAGTTAATAAGGAGTTATAGCGCGGAAGCCTTTGTTTTGCTATCCTTCCTGCCAAAATCGTGTCAAGTGAATAGCCTTACCAGGTTGTCATCCTATGGCTGAAATATGGAAATTAATTTATGCCTTGAACGTTTATTAATGTATAAAATTAATTTTAGTGACATTTAGGGAATTCTGGTGTTGGAATATTCGCCCTCTAATTTTGCTGGGAACTTTAAGGAAACGATTTCTTATCTTTTTACCCCCATTTCTATACTTATTACCTCCATTCTGGGATAAACCTTGGCAGGAAAAGTGATCGATCTCCGGTAATTGTTCAGGGAATGTTTTAACTTATAACATAGAGCAGTTATGGAAAGTCGGGTTCGTTGTAATCCAGCCGTTGTTTTTTCGAAGCAAACACTTGCTTCTCAGCTCATTTTGTCCTGCTGTATTTCGAACATTCCATCCAATCCCTTTCATGGCAGAAGAAGTTTTTTTATCTCCCCATCCTTCCCCTCTTGGGTGGGATCTTGCCCTTGTCGGAAATGTTGATTAAATAACATTTGCAGACTCAGGAATTTAATTTTCGTTCAATTTCCTTCAATGGCAACCTTTCCTGTTCAGTTCTCTTGTTGGCTCAAACTTTTTTCCTTGCTGTCCAACTTGTCCGAACCTTCTTCTCCCTTGCATTATTTGGATTCTTTAATTCATTCGTCTTTTTGTTGACATTCAGGATTTTTAAAGGATTGCTTTTTATGAAGAAATTTGCGAATGATTTTTTATAACTATGTTTACGTGGTGGAATGGCGAAAAATTCAGTAATTTGTAATATAATTCCTTTGATTTTATCCACAATCTTAACTAGATGTGGAAAAATCCTCTATATGAAAGAAATATTCATGTTAACCCTCCGTCAATCATTCCATTGTATTCATGTACAACTCAGTTGGTTTTCATTTTGTTCTGTTTTTCACGCGGTTCATCCCTTCACCCTTCAACCAAAGTCTATTCCTTTTCCACTAATCTAATTTGAAATTGCATTTCAATCTCTTCACAAGCTCATTCCTTCCTTGAAAGCGAAGAACGAAAGGTTATCCACGAGTATCACATACATGCAGTGGTGACGGAGTGGTTAGCGTGCTAGCGCTCCAGCCCCAAGATGCCGGGTTCGAGTCTTGGCTGATCGGGTTTTTCTGGCTAGGGAATGGTTGTGTGTTCGTCCGATATTCTTTATAGGGCTGGAGGTAGGAAGGGAATTCTGGTGTTGGAAGTCAGTGCGAAAACCAAATTTATCATCATCACCAATCATTAAAAATCACCAACCGACTCCAAAAGTCTTTGAATATGACTAAGATTGCAAAATAATACGAGCTATCACAACGCTAGCAGCCTTCGAGTTTAATTTTTTTCTTATCTTGATTTTAATTCACTTAGCTCTACAAAATAAACAGTACAGGAGGAAATGATTAAGTACTCTCCCAATTCTCTGTCAGAATTCAGTTACATTTTCCGATTGCAAGTTGACCAAGATGAACCTTGTGCATTCATTAATTTTTACCTCTATCTTTATCAAAATCTCTGGCTTAAATGTTGAAACTTATTTGGAGTTTTGAGAAAGCGTGTGAATCTTCGTGTAATGTTTCGGAGAGCGACTGGTGAAGGTTAATCTATGGGCTCTGTCTGAATACATTCCTCAGATTGATTCCCTTCGCAGAGGCGACGATATCGTATTTAAAAAAATCATCGCTCTTACCGATCAGTTCTCAGCTATCGATATTCGGGAACCTCACCTTCAAAATCGTTCGGCAGCCACGTCTCCCCTCTCGTCACGATCACCGAAGGTTTCGTCACCAGACAGGAATGTCTTTCCTTTCCATCTTCAGCCAAAAAAGGATTAGCCATTCTTCTTGCGACTGGCACGTGGACAAGTCGTGTCTCTGGGAAGTCTAGCGGAACGTTAATCATTCCTCGTCCGAGTCAATAACATTTGTGGGACGCTGGGCAGTCATAACAGACTCGTCGCGGATGGAAAAGTAATAGTAAGCAGAAATATCTGAAGCGGAAGAGGTATCTTCAGAGACGACCTTGAAGCTATCGCCATTTGGTATAGTGGCTGTAGGGAGTCTACGGCGGTATATTTCTGGATGTTTATTCTTCGGGGAACAGGTTTTACCAGGAAATATCCACCTGTATTCGTACAATAGTACGTGAAAGGTCTGCAAATAGTCGAGAAATTTACGTCTGGGTAAGGTTTCTTTGCTTCAGGGCGCACTTCTTTCTTCAGGAGGAAGAAATTTCGGTTTCGCGGATGCCCGCTTCCTCGCTTTTATGACTTTAGGGCTATTCCTCATTTAGCGTTGTATAACCGGATAACGTGTTCGTTCGCCTTCTTCTGGATTTGGTAGTGTGGCTCCATGCGGAATGTGAGCTGCCTTAAGTTAAACTTTCGAACACGCGTTTTTATGGCAGTGAAGCAGCGCAATTTTTGCTTTCCTCCGTATCGGCGAGGTCTATTTTGCTGTAGTGAATATGAATTTTGTTGAAGTGAATGCTGCCATATTTTGCCTATTCACGGCGATTAGTACGAAAATTAATTCTTTGGTACTGCCGAAATTTCTGGTTTATGACTTTTTATACCCAATTACGCTAAAAATTTTCTTTTTTGTGACCTCTACAAGAATAAAGCGAATTTCAAAAATAAGCTTAGAAATCTTGTAATATACATGTACATACATTCTTTAACCGAATTTTGTGATATACGCTCAGCGAAATTTATCTTGAAAATGCAGATAACATCTTTGTATAAACAAATGAAGGAGGAAAAAAATTACCATAAGTTATAATCAGTTTGAGTTGATCTGACTTCGTGGAACGCCATATAAATAAAATCCAGACTTCGTATTTTCTGCAATATTTTAAGTGGAAGTGGTCTTCCTTTGTGGAGACCCCCCGAGGATGGAAGCGTTGCTTCCGAAATGATCATTGGGCTTCCCAGAAATCGGTAATCCGGAGCTTCCCGTTTGTCTCTGAGCGCGAGTTCCGCTTGCCGAAAGACGGCTTACGGAGTGTTTTTAAACCTCTAATT
>KZ308357.1:186253-203322 GCA_000376725.2 Ladona fulva | reverse complement strand
ATCCACAACTGAATCTTTCCAATTTTTGTCGACTTAGGTTAACTTTTGTCATTAATTTATTAACTTCTTTACATTGACGATTGGTTAAGAGGAGACTCCAAAGTCTCAATTTTGCCCAAAATAAAGATTTTATTTATTTCTTTATTTTAATCGCCGAATTAATATATCTGGGAGTTCTTGGTATTTATACCCGTATCCTTAAATGTCTCAGCAGTACTTAGACAATAAGAATAATAATAAAACGACTTAATTAGGGTGATGTTGAGACTACACAGTCTATTCTCACATCCAACCCTTCTTCAAATAACGTTTGAAAATTAAACTCAAGGACGATAAATACTTTTAAAGTTTTTAATGCACCACGATATTTCATTGTTTCATGGAAGAAGGATGTTCGTGATAAGCATTAGTGTCCATTCTTGATGATCTCTGCCGGGTGTGAAACTCTTAAAGGTCGTCTCACGCAATGGCTTCGCAGTGGCAAATACCTCTTCCTTGTTTTTTGCCCTCGAATACGCTCGCCGCCGCGGCAGACAATTAAGGAAAGAGTTGCTCGTCTTCGTGCACTGTTTTTCCTCATTCGTGTCTTTCGACCCATTGCGAGCCTCTGCTTTTCGCCTTCCCGTCTACGAACGGGATGTCCGCAGATAAGACCTTCATATCTCCGTGTAGATGATCTCCGTGCTATTTCGGTAGCTTAGATCACTTCTTCCCGTCTTTTTACAGACATTTTTACTACGGGACATCCACTTGAATCGCCCTTTCTTTTTCGTGTATTTCAATGCCATGTCTACGTATCTCGAAAATGCAATGGTGGGTGCAGTTAGCTGTGATTATAGATATAGTGGGTACCAGTCCAGGTATGCATGATTTGGCCGTCGACGAGAATAGCACAGGGCAATTTCCGATTTAAGATCATATTCCTTTCTTATATTTAAAGTCAATTTGGTCCCAGGTAGGAAAAATGGTCTTGGACAGATAACGTGTACACCCTAGTAATATTCAATCTCAGTTATAAGTCGACTCCCTAATGTGTGGCCAGAAAATCCTGTCTTTCACGTGCCTTGAGTAAAAGTCGAATAAATTTCAGCCTTGGAATTTTATCGCGAAAATGGTTCTCCTTTCTTTGAATGAATTCCTCTATACGAATGGATTTGCAAGCGTAAATTTCATCAGATTTGACCAAAGTTTGCTAATAACAAACTGATTATTTTGTTTATAGAGAATTGCTCGTATGAATTAGATTTTCCAAAAAAAACCGTTCAACTGGATTGTTAATTTGTTTCATGATTTTTTAACTTTAANTGCAATCTTATGTGGATTAGAAAAATCTAAGACCTGAAAGCTAAAACTTTGAAGAAAAAGAAAATTCTTGCTGGAAAACGCCCACGAGAATGGGGCGTGAAAAACGTACTGATAGTAGCAACTAAAATCTAATAAGAAGGTGGAAAAATAATGAAAAGGAAGCCGTCTGCAACAAGACTGCCTGAAAAGGAAGAATAAATGCACATTCATACAGAAAATAACTGATGTTGAACTTAATGAAACTGAGTAAAATTAACCGAAAAAATAATAAAGCAACAAGCTAGTATCGAAGTAGAGGAATATCAAGTACGTATATGGAGTTAGAAAAGCTTTAATATGCATGTCGATGGTATCCGAAATATTTCGCCTGGAGGTGACGTAATGTTCCAAGCACGCTAGACCACGTGTTATCTTCTTTGAATGAAGCGTGATATTTCCTTTATTTAGCGTTTTGATAAACCGGGTCTTATTTAGTGCGAAAGTGCATTACGTATTTCGTCCTGTTATGAAGAACTTGTTGATTTAGATGTGGTGCTTCTGTGCTTACGTGCATTACGTATTCCGTCCTGTTATGAAGAACTTGTTGATTTAGATATGGTGCTTCTGCGCTGATATTAATTGTTGTTTTGATTATTCTTGGAAATTGAGGTCTTTGCTGATAACGCTTGCTTTATTCCTTTGCGAGTAACGAACCTCACTTGGCGAAGGCTTATTTAATAAGGAATGCATATCATAGGCATTGGTATATATCCGAATGAATTTTTCCGAATAAATGTGCATGAATGATTTTCTCAACTGTATCCATTCACTTGTAATAAGAATAGGTGTTTTTCGAGAGAGAGGTCGGTGAAGCATTTGAAACTCTCTGAATCCAAGTATATTCTTGGAATGCTAGGAATATTTAGTCATCTGTGATACGTAAATTGTATTTTGGGAAGGTATAGCTAGTTAACTAAGTATAACCAAATTTTACATTTATCCATTTCAAGGTTGAATTTCATGCATATATTGTAGGGGTGCATTCCCATGATAATGCATGCATGTGTTATAGGGGAGTATTCTAAGTGTCCTTAGTATGTTCATTTTAACGATACGCGTGATAAATCTGAGTCGTTTCTCTAAGAGTCTGTACCGATATTTGGCCGAAATAATTTAAAGTAGTCTTTAATTTTTCTTTTGTTAAATTTATCTCAATTTTTGTATGTAACGCAAATATTTATAAATCATTCTAGGGGAAGATTTTCTGTTTATTTAATTATTTCAAACACGTGGTATTTTGTGAACAAAACTGTAACTGTAAGGTCAATTCTGAAGACTTAGTTTTAATTTTAATCAGTTACATCTAGACAATTGTAATACTGTTGCTGTTCTTACATGTTCAACTCTTTAAAGTATAAATTCTATATAATGATGTTTAGAAGAATAAAGCGTCTTAGATTGCGCAAATTTGAGACATATGTCTCGTTATATCCAACCTACCTTCATTAAGGATATCCAAAAAATGAATAGCTAAATTTAAGGAGGAAAATTTTCTATGAGCAAGTAAGAGGATTGAGGCGTATGGGAAATGTGGGTCGACCACGTGCGGCTCCTGTGGGAAAGTAAAGGTTTGTTTTGAAAGAAATGTGCGGAGTTGGAATTTTCAGACAATTGTGTAACATAGACCTTGTTGTCTCAAACCTGTTAAGGGAGAAGTAGACGGAAAACAATAGAATTTCTGCTCCTAGGGATCTGCAGGCCAGAAGAAGTGACACGTGAATGGGTTGGCAGAATTGAATTGCCCCATTAAGTCGGGACACAGTTGTCACTCCTCCGTCATAAGAGAAATTGATCGCTGGGCTGAGCGATATTATGAACTGTTGTTCCTCGGGGATAATGAGGGGGAATGTGGGGGAAGCCCTAACGTTCCATTAGGTGAAGATAAGTGTCACCAATCCACCAGCATTATAAAGGTAAATTGCGGAATGTTACGTGGATGTGGAGTTGCCGTTATCCACTATCGGAGAACGTTTCTTTCCTTGCAATTTCGCCCGCATATGTCTAAATTTGATTTTTTGTTCTTTTTGATAAAATACCAATTAGTTTCGTCCAACTTTCGTTGAAGCTGACATTGGCAAGAAAAGGGAGTTTTTCTCCGTGTAGGAATTTTCGTGAGGCTCACATTGATAATATTAAATTTATTGGAATTTACGATCCCACAACTAAAGTTCGACTTGGGACTTTTTATAAAAAGTATGCGAATAATAAAATGCATTCAATGAAAATTATCAAGCATGGAAAGGTTTTAATTCCAAAAATGCTATTGGTAAAATTTAAGGTTGGAAATATTCAAGTCAAAATTGAAATAAATGTGAAATAGTGTATTGCTAGTTAAGAATTATAAAAGATAAATAAATACATAGCGTCCTTATTTGGCCCTGATTCAGACTAATAATTCTCAAATTCCGTTTAACCATCATCATAAAAAAGTTTTGGACGAAATGAAAAGCTAAAAATCAAAATAGAAATATTTGTGTGTATAAATCTAAGTGATGAGCAGAGGCTAGAGTTTATATTGCAGGAAGTCGGTAAGGATTAATGGTACACATGACATCACCAGTTCATAGGACAACAGCATACATTAAGCAATAGCTCATTTCTGAAGTGACTAATTTTGCGATAAACTTAAAAAAATTAATTGCAAAAATCGTAAAGTCAATGGTATGTTTCCCAAAAATATTGGACTCTGGCTTCCTGATAGCCGAGTGGGTAACGCGTTCGCCTTTGGTGGAAGCTTTTCCGGTTTTGATTCTCGACAAGAGCTCATAGGTGCCATAAGTGACCTCAGCTGTCGAAGCACTTTAAGTAATACTAAATTAGCGCTCTAGAAATTCAGGTATTTACGTTAGAATTTCATCAAATGAAGCATAGGAAAACGACAATAACATAACGACTGGTTTTATGTATTGCAATCGAAAAGCGATGATTCTGCTTATTAGAATCCTCTTCTCATTGACCTCTAACTTTTCGCGACCTTAAGTTCTTTAAGTCCCCATTTATTTTCTTAAGGTGAAAATTCCTCCGCTCATATGTGCCTTCTCGAACTTAAATTCAATGGAAGTCCTTGCATCGGAGACAGAGGTTAAGGAGCAAATCAACAGGTAACGTGACTATTCAAGAGGAGATATTCATGAAAATACCTTTTCAATTATGTGGGAGAATGTTAAAACCACCTTGAATTAAAGTTTTCCCTGGAGTTTGTGGTCAATGCAATGGTCTTGGAACTTAATAAATATGAATGTGATAAAGGAATATTTTTTTGCTGTAAGGACGCATCACAAAACAAATTTACACCATAATTTGTAATAAAAAGTTAGTCATTATAAAGGGATTGCCTACGTTTATCATTACCGAAGATTTTTTATGTAACTTTATTGTAACCTCTACAAGAATAAGGCGAATTTCAAAAATAAGCTTAGCAATCTTGTAATATACATGTACATACATTCTTTAACCGAATTTTGTGATATACGCTCAGCGAAATTTATCTTGAAAATGCAGATAACATCTTTGTATAAACAAATGAAGGAGGAAAAAAATTACCATAAGTTATAATCAGTTTGAGTTNTATATATATATATACACCCACAAATATACAAACTCTCCTTCACATCACCTAAAGTAAAATTTATATCAAGTCTTACATCATATTCGTCGTATCTTCAAATCACGCATTAATTTTTACATCCCAATATAGTAATATTGCTGATTCACATTACTGAATTATATCAAGGATTTAATTCAGTAATGTGTGTTCAGTGAATGAAGAAATAATAAACTGCCCAGCTTACTGTAAAATAAAGAAGATCATTGTATAAGGTTAAAAATATCTTTCTGAAAGAATGCAGCTATGTAAAGTAACTTGCTGACGAATCTTAAATGGCTTGAAACTGCTACAAACTCGTATCATAATACCCAAAGGTTTCCTTTTAAAGACAATCGTTCACTTTATTCTTGATGTTTTCGTTTGTATTCGTCTGCTTTTCATGTAACTGTATTGCGTTTATTATTAAAATATCATTTCAATCGTTTTATCTCCAACTGAATTACAAATACAATAGCAATTATTGTTATGATGTAAAATACATATATCGCGATTCGTAGATTTCGAGTTAACGCGTCGTTCCATCTCAGTAGTTCTCGGGAATTCACTAATTTCGTTAATGAACTAGGTTCGTCACGGAAATCTCGGAACACGATGAATTATTGGTGCTTGGTGATTCATCGTCGATTACTGTAAAAGAAGTCTGAAAGGACTGCTTTTACTCGGTAACTGCTGTTCATTAATACGTTTTTCCATCATCCCAAATTATAACTGAAGGCGTTGTTGAGCTCTTGGGTTCGGTGCCTTTGAAGAGATCGTCTAATTCGCCTTCTCTGAGAAGGAAGAGCTCCCTTAAGATCGGAATCTCCGAACCCAGGTCATGTCACGCATAAACTGGATATTTTTTAAACTCATAGTAACGTTCCGCGATTTCCTTGACTACTTCTTTTTTTGGCGGTTTAACCCTCCATGGGTTTTGGCATCTTCAACAGTTGTTGCCCATCTTCTTCTCTCCGTAAGATATTTCGCTGTTTCTGACGGTGATATGCTAATAGTGTATATTACTTCCAAGTTCATTTAAATTCTTTATTTTGATTATGATATGTTTGGTTTATGAACATGAAATATCTATCGTACGTACATACATCAAAAGAGATACTCGTATAATTCTATTCAATAGGAAATGATCGGGAAATAAGATATTATCGTATGAACATTTATTCGTTCAGTAAATGTTTTTAATGTACGTTTCTCCTTGGGAATACTCACTACAATCCGAGGACGAAAAAGTGACAGACTTTTTCTCTTTCAATTTCTCCATCTAAATTCAAATCATGTGAACCATGCGTTTATCGTCGCTTTTCTAGTTCTCCTACCTAGTAGTTCTCACACTTTCCGGGAGGGTATTTTTTCAGGAAAGTGGGAGACCTGGGTTCAAGTCCCATGCATGTCGCTATTTTTCACTTCAGTTTATCCTTGGGTTCTAAGGCGCACGCCTCCTCGTGCTTAGTTATAAATCTTTCCATCAGACTAACTATTATATGAGAAAATGATTTCGATCAAACTCATGTGGAATTTCCTGCAAGCCTTTTAAGTAAATGCGCAATGGACTCCTCTATACTGCGATAATGTAAGCCGCCTCGAAATGAAGTCTCTAAGACGGCACTACAATAACTGAGGATTAAATATGAGCGAATTTCGTATTTGAAAATATAGAAGAACAATTTTGAATGAGCTTTACGACGCGGCGAAACCATGGTCGCAGAATGGAATATCGCGGTAAAGATAAAAGTTTTTATATACTTTTCTTTGCATTATAGAGTTAAGCTTTGGTGAAGATCAGGCGCGCAGGGTAAGGGGGATTGGTTGACGGGCTTACTCCCCCACTCCCAAGTTTCTACGAATATTTCATTCGTAATCAAATTCCCACGGGTCTCATTAACAAATATTTGTATGCTTAAAACGTATCTTTAAAAAGCAATAATTTCTTATAATCAGAATAAATTATTTCACATGAAATCGTAAATGGAAGGAGTTCAAAAGATTATTATGTACAATCCTGAAGTTCAGCCCCAAGTGAAAAATTTGAATGCATCCCTAGTGATGATAACTACTTTTGACCTTTTCATGTCATTTGTTATAAATTTTATTAAAATAATCCAGAAATGTTTCTCTTATGTTACAGAAAAAAGCGTAATGCAAGAAAAATAAAAATTAGATTCTATTTTATCTATTTTTTTATTCTCGAGATACATTTTTCATAAATATTCCATATCCGCAAATGTACCATATCTCCAATTTTTTTGTTTTAATCTAAATGAAAGTAAATAGATGCATGTTATCATCAGACATTCTTAAAGTAGTATACGAAATATATATGGATTCTTTCGTTATTAAAATAAGATCATTTAATGGTTGATGTTTATGTGGGTCAATATTTTCTCCCATACTGCCAAATTAATCACGAAGTTAGAAAAATTACTACGGATTAATTTTTCGTAAACATTCATTCCGTCTTTCCTCTCTCACCTTCGCATACAATCTCGAGGATGGTAGCAAAAGGACTCGCGCTTGGAGATGGGTCGTTGGTGAGTGTGAGAGGAGCGAATGTGCCTGAGAAATTGGCTGTAAATCTGTTCCAGTGATAATGGAATACTGGCGAAAAAATATGAAACCCACTCTTACCCCCTCTCGTGTGACGGATTTATGCCCGTGGATGTTTAAGCGGTACGACGCTATAAAACCTGGATTTCCCCATCCTGCCTTGAAAGACTTATTTTCTTAAGTGGCCTCCCCTAGCGTGTTCTTGCTTATCCTGCTGAGGATTACGCCACCTTTGAGGTGTTCGGTGTTAAATGTTAGCCATATCGAACTTAAACGTACCTTGCTGTATGTTACTGAATTAGCTACTCATTCAGTAGCTTACGTCGACCGTTCTGTTGGGCAACTCATAATATTTACGCATGGCAAATTCATTCACGGTGTTACTGCGCGTGCAACCAGTGTCGCACGCTTGTATTCTGGCTGCGGAAGAGTTCTCGATATTTTTTCCTCTGTGAAGGTCCGGCGTTGAAATTTTTCATTGCGGATGTGAACTCCGTGGATGATGAACCCCGGCTTTACGTTGAAGGAATGATTTACCGCGCATACCTTTAATACGATATTATCAAAACTTCGCTTTGCGTAGGCCACGGGTCCCCAAACAATGTCCATTAGAAAGTTTCTACATGGCTGACGAACAGATAATATGATCAGACCTTTACGTTCCTGTATAATATTTTTCGTGAAAAATGTTGTATCCAAATTTATATACTCTTGCTTGTATTGCTTCACTTATTCCTTTTTAGGCATGTAATGAATACAGTAGTACTTTGACTTACGAACTTTATTCGTTTCAGTGCGAAGGTCGTAACTCGAAAAGTATCTCGAGACCAAGTATCTGATCTTTTCGGTATTTAGGTTCCTACCTCGATATCAGTTCTTTTTTTAAAGGTAAAAGTTTCGTGTTTAAATTCGTATTATTTCGTCAAGATAGCACGGTAGTTTGAAGAACGATAATTAAACGCACTTTAAGATTTTGTACACATTGTGCTCTTCGCCTGGTACAGCTGGGACTGCACAGATCAAGGAGTATGTCAAGTAACATTTCATTAAAACAAAGTTGAGTTGTGATTTTGTCATTGTTTGAAAAGCAGGGTTCGTACTAGTGTTGTGATATCTTTACGTATTTGGTGAAATGTATGGGAGCTGTTAGTTCAGCTTGTTTTGTTCTTAATTGCGATAGGCAGTTTCCAGGTTGTCCGATACTCCTCGGGTTTGGTCATTCATTTAGTTAATGCATAAACAGGACTCAGCCAAGTAAATAATTTGTCGCTCCTATACGATGGCTTTATACCTTGATGCGATTTTGCCATAAAATTGCGTGTTATTTAAAGTAAAAAGCATATTTAATTTAAATGACTGACATGTCTATACGGTGAGTTTTGGAGAAACTTATGGCACGACCATTTAAAAATAGAATTTGCCAACATTTACCTTTACGAATATTTTGATTTTGATAGTTTGTTTTATGTGATTATGCGCCAGGGATGGATGGGATATCTAATCATGCATGGTTAACCTCTGCCCACGTAGCTTAACAATAGCAAATAGTGGCGTTTGATTCAATAACATTAACAGTTTAAAGTTTTTGCCTTAATTTTTCCCTTATGTAACACATTTACGCATTAGATGAGTAACGCTGCATAAGAAACACCTAGTCACTTCGCGCTTTTCCATTAATCCCGTGAGATCCTTCTGGTAAACCTTTACTCTCTGTCTGTATACCTAACATTATATACATTTGGTCGTTCTCAACGAGACATTCTCACTCTTCTTTCGCCGCTTTTTCCGCGGAATCGGTCGCACGACTGCTTCGAGGAGCCGCAAACCGCAGGACTGTCTCCCGTTTCAACTCCTTCCGCCCTCGGCAAACCGTGCTTTCCTCAAAGACTTCACATCCTCCCACGTTGCCACCGCCGTCCTCCCCTCCTTCCCCCCTACTCTCGCGTAGCAATGGAAATCTTTTTTAAAGCGTGGCTCCCTCCCCGCGACAGCCAGTCAGTCCTTCGAGGCTCAGTAGGGACCACCGCGTCTTCCCCCTCTGCAGAGTCCGTCCTCCGTCCTTCGAAATGCTGAGATCGGTGTCCGCCTTGCTGGCTTCTCTCGTTCTCGTGTCGCTGAGTTTAACCCTGCTGTTCCGCAACTCCGTGAGCCCGTCCCCGGTCACCGTGTCGGGGACCAGGTCGGAGGGCGGTGCGCCGTCGCAGGAGACCTCGACGGCTACGCCTCCGGCCGTGGCGTTCGTGCCCACGTTGCTACCGGGTTTGGCTGACCTGGAGAAGAGGGACAAGATCAAGGAGGTAAAAAGGGCGGATTTTAAACGTGTCTGCGGGTGGATTTATGGTTTCGGTGCGTGGTTTCTCTCGTGTCGTGTGCGGCGGTGTTGGCGATTTGAGGTGACCTCATTGGAGGTGACCTGAGGTCGTATCGTTGTTTTACTTTTATCTAAAGGAGATACCAGTGGGTTTCCTGAGATTTTATGGTGACTTTCCCGGGAAGTGCTCCTCGGACCTGTTGTGTTCATTAGGGAATCGATTGTTTTACGTTTGATGTTCAGCCGCCACCACCCAGGTGTTCCAACTTGGATAGACGCTGACTTAACTCATTAGCGTTGTTTCATATGAGGTGGCTGATTGAAGTCTCTGGTTTAAAGGGATTTCAGGAATTTATGAGGAAATGTAGCGGAATAGTCGTTGTTTACGAGGTGCCCAAGTTTGCGGTCAGTGGCTAACTGAAAAATCCCGCAGTGAGGCCACTAAGTTTTCGTAGATCCAACTGCTAATCTTAGTGGGCCCCCAAATATTGTCTGCGGCTACCCCAGTAATACCGGTACGCCACTGCTTGTGGGTAAAGTACGCTTTTCAGGGATAAGAGGTTTAGAATTTCCTTCACCTTGATCGCCAATGAATGCATTTGCAAAGTTTTGGGGGTAAGTTAAGTGCTCCACAATCTTTTACCCTCCGCGTTATACTTGCGTTAATTCTACCCAGTAGTTGTGATTTGAAGGTACTTCGACAACAAAGGTCATTCTGCACGTTAGTCCTCACCGCTCTCAAAGTAGAACGCTTTACCCACATGGCCATCCGGAGGCCCTAATCTACATTCGCGCCACAAACTTTTTCCGTCTATTCACTCATAATTGAATTTAATTGAGAGGAGGAAGCAAAGTGAAACAAATATTGTCGAATCTAGATTCCTTGAAAGTATTTTGTCTATATTGAAAGTAAAATCACGCTGCCAAGGAGCTCTCGGAACTCAAGTGGTCCTCCAAGAACGTTTACACGGTACACACGCGTAATACGGCGTACAGCTCTCCTGTGTGGTGCCTTCTCTCAAAATTTCTCCCAGTCATTTTCTTACATAATTATTCCGTCGCTATCACATTTCGACGCATAATGCATCACCCCAGGTGAAAACTGAGGCGTACTTCTTGAACATAGCTTCAGTGCAGCTCACTCCCTCAAACTATACCAGTAAATACGATTCGTATACAAGCAACGCAAATGAAGGGCGTAAGTTATTTGTAGGATATAAGTAAAAGTGTATAACTAGTTGTGTTTAAAATTTCCTTTAGTTTTGACGTTGCTTCGTCATCTATCTAAAATGGATTTAACCCGTGCACATGAAGAAAAATTCCAGTTGTGCTTTAATTTCGGAATCGAAGGTTAAGGAAAGTAGTTTTTTGTTTGTTAAATCTTAAATTAAATAAAAAATTGTTATACCACTCGTGTCAGTGAGTTGTTCGCTAAATTAATAGCCTTTGAAATGTTCCTTTTTTAATGGTGCTATACTTTCTGCCATCAATATCCAATTTTTATGTAAGATTTCAAGTTTCTTAAATGTATATACGTCTTCATTTAATTTCTACTTGTGCTTAATTTGTCAATGAGAACAGTATTTTTTCCGTGTTGTAAAGGATTATCTTTCTCTCGGGGAAAGCCTTCGCGTGTTGGACTTTCAATGAAGCGAGAAGTTTGAATCCTCTGTGGAGTGCTCATTCAATTAACGTCGACCGATAACCGTGGAATCAAAGTCACTCATTCTTTACAGCTGAATATTATTTTTGAGGAAGAATTCGTCTTAAGGTATTAAAGAGGGTTAATTGATAACTTCTCTGTTTCAAATTCGTTAATATAGAAATATCGCTGATTTTCTTGCGGAAACTCCAAACTCAACCTTGGAAAACTTCCGGATTTTTAGATCTAATCGCTTTATTCTTTAATGGAAAATTTATAATGTTCTGTTATTGAGAATGCCTAAAAATTACTTTGTTGCGGTTGTATTTTTCTGCCTAAGTGAAATTTAAGTTCTCCTTTTGGCAAGATACCAGGGAGTTTGGATATCCAGATGACTCTAACTTTAGGCGTAAGATTGGATCGTTTTGGAAATTGATTTAGACCTAAAGATATCGAAATGGAATCGAAAACTATATCAGGCTAAGTAAATTATTGATTGTTGTAACTTTTTTCTAGTGTAACATTTAAGGTTTCGTCCCTATTGTAACATTGTTAGAACTTAAACATGTGGAAGAATCCGGTCGTTTTGTTCTTCTGGTCATTGACTCATCGTTGCTTCTAGGCCGTAAAAATCAGTGAACCTTCCTATTTATTTGTAAAACAGAAGAATTTATTAATTAACCTCTAATTAACCATTTCTTTATTCGTTCGAGGAACTGTCTACCTATTCATTTATAGCCCTTAGTAAAGAACTTCTGCTATCATTGTTTCGGACCGATGAAAACGGCGTGTTTTTCAAATCCAACGAAGGCAGGGCTTTTCGCAAAAGGTTTATAGTTGTTATTTTTTATGAAATTACAAAAGTCACCTCTTTAGAATGCTTAATGCCAACCGTCTTTCGCTGGTCCGCGAATAAGTTGGAAGAGAGCTAGGATTGGCACTGGTTTCTTCCAGTTGCTGCTCATCTTTGGCACGCGCTTCCTCAGATTTTATCTCGTGATTAAATTAATTTTGATATTTTTAGCCCTCCATTTCCTCTTCATCAGCTGAGATTCTTTTATGCATGTATTGGGAGTCAGAATATCTGTCTTTTCTTCTCTTTCATCAAAGTATTTACTCAGCAGATGGCATGAAAGTACGATCAAGGTATAGAAAAGAATACGAGTAGCTCTTTTTATGAAAATAAAGTTAGAAAGTATTTTAAGGATGGCAAAGCTGACAAGGAGTAAGACAGTTGAGATTGGCTTCCTTTTTTGGTTGATATATGGATGATAATAATGTTTCGTTGCTTTTCCTTTCATAGCTAGGATGTGGTTTCTGTAACGGAGATGATTTCTGCTTCCTCTGTGTATGTTGAACATGGGATTTTTTAAAGTTTGCAACATTTGAATGCGAATGTTTTTGGCCCCGGATAGAAGTGGGTAACGCGTTCGCCTTCCCCGGTTTGATTCCCGATGGGGGCCAAAATATTGATCATCGTGGAAAAATTTGGAAGCTACCTAAATTAGTTGGCAGCGGGTCCAAACTGTCTAGTAAAGCCAAATAGGTTGTCGAGACGATGCGCTGACCACAGTCAATGTCCCCTGGCTAGGCCTTTGTCTTCCAATAGGCTTTTTTGCCATTGATTTAACTTACTTGAAATTGGTATATTTTTTTGTTCAGTTACATCAGTAATGGATTGTTTCGTGTAGATTGGCTGTAGAACTGGTTTTAAACATTCCTTAAAATTGCTCTTAAACGTATGTGTACCGCACAGATATATTGCTAATAGGGTATATGGTTCATGCATAATTCCGGACGTTTTTCCCGAATTCTGTCAACGGTTGCCTGAAGAGAGATAAGTATGTTTCGATAAGTGCAGTTACAATGAAATTCTAAGTAAAATATTGATACTCATTCAATAAAAATTCATATTATAGAAGATATCGATGTACTCGGCTGGATCATAAGCTTTAATAGTAGTTTGATACGCTATTTGTAGATCCTCATTTTTATAAAAATATTCATACTTTGAAACTTCTTTACCTCCTTTAATACGTTACTAAGAATTAAGATACGCTATTTATAGATCATCCTTTTTAAAGTATTTCATACCTCTATAACCCTGTGCCTCCTTTATTTTGTTGTTAATATGAATTTTTCTCTTGAAATTGGTAAAATTTATGTTTTGTTGAAACAAAGGTATCTTTATGTCATTGGATAGTTTCCAACATTTTAATTTCGTAAATTGTGTATGGAAGTTTTCAAATATTTTATTGCTTTAAAACATGATACCCAACATCCATTTTAAATACAATATACGATCGAATTTCGTTTATCATTCTCAGTTAGTATGGTGTTTTAGTTGAAAATATTGGATACACACGAGAGGAATTATATCTGTTTTTGTTAGTGAAGGGTAGCCATAATTCTTGTAAGATGAAAGAAGATCCTCTCCGATGCAATATTTTCCTTCTTCTGGGACCACGTTACATTCTTCGACGGTGTTTTAGCATGCTATTTTGAAGGGATGGATGCATATGCTTCGCAATCGGTAACTGCCCCCTTTTCGCCTTTCTTCGGTTTTACTTCCCTATTTTGGCTCGGAGGCGAGAGCGTCGCATGCATTTTTCATCGAGTGAAAGTCATATTTTTTATCCCTGGAGAAGAGTCCCTCACGTTTCACTATCGGAATTGTCTTTCACGCGCAAACCGCTGGTGCTTTCCAAATTCCCGGAGCCAGCTATGGAAAGAGAGTATTGTATTTTGAGTTTTTCGTTCCGGATTCTCTTGAAATTGTTGATCACATAGGAAGTTGATTTTGGATAGTACTACTTTAACAGGAAACATTACCTTTCCTAATCTATGTATTAGCCATATCCTTTGGTTCGAAATCGGACGTTTAACAGAATTTCAATGGCAATAAAGCGCCTTTATCACTTAATTAATACTGAAAGTTATTCAGATATAATGCTGAGACTGAGAGAAAATACATGGTATTAATTAGTTTTAGTGAATTATTTTTACAGTACTGCTCAAGTGATTTTTGCATTCACAGTTTTCTACACATCTTTTGGCTTGTACTATCAGTAGGTTTGCGCAGGTTTTTCACACCCCATTCTCTGTGGATACTTTTCCTGTTGCGGAGATATTTTTTCCTAAGTTACTAATTAAGTTTTCTACATCCAAAAATTCTTAATTTTTCCTCTCTATTTCTATTTACAAATTTATTCATGTTTTAATAATAACAGGTTAGATGGAGGAAGAGACTTTTAAGTCTCAATCTCGCCTCAATAAAGACCTTAATAAAGACTTAAGATGAATAAGCAAATGAAAATATATTTTACGCATAATCAATTCTTGATATGTTCATTTTTATTGTTATTCGATAAAGGCTTAAATTTGTGCTATTTTATCCTGATTGCTGCCAGAAAATGAAATCTTTCAAGTAATGTCACAACCGGTTGCGAATAATATAATACAATAAAGTTACATATGAGGACTTTGGAGATTCTCCTCAGCCACATTCCCTTCAACTTAGTCCTTAACATTTCGTAAAAATATTCAGCTCATCAAAGATTTGGACCCGGAATCTATCGCACTCTGAACTTTTTAGATTTTACTCAATGTCACTAAATGATCCTCTAAATCTAATTTAGGAGCGCAATTCCTCTACAAATATATTTCCTTTCGTTTTTCCTTAAAATTATCCTTAAAAAACAAGCTACGGGTGCATTAAATAATTTCGTTCCTTGAGTTCTGTGAAGCATGTTCCGAATAGTTCGGTTACTATTGGGTAGATCCTTCTCTATTTAATGTGATAACTTCCTTTGGTCAAAATACCCCCGAGAAATTCCTTAGATTAATTCCACAAAGTCTTCTCTTTCGTTGGGAGCGTCCATCTCCACCTCTTCCTCAGATGCAAATCAGATAAAAGGGTATTCAGTCTGGGAGGATTTATCGTATTTAAGAAAACGGGTGGTGTCTTGCAGCTTTAATCCATTACTTCTTATGCGTAAACACGGTGCGTGACCCTCATGCAAGTGATAAAATACGAGGAGTTATAATCGGCGAGATAGGCTTTTTTAACACTGCCTCTAACAACGCGAGATAACATCGCCGGATTCCGCGCACGTAAATTCATCGAAATCGTGATGCTTGGATCGACGGTGGCTAAATATATACTTTTTCTTAAAATGCCTCGCGCCTCGCAGTGACAAGCATGCAGAAAAACCCTGCAACTCGATTCGCGCACCATGCAACGCTGTTTTTCATCCAGTTCTCCGCTTAAGAAGCGGTATTCATGAACCCGTCTTGAGTTTTCCGCGAAGCTTTTAACGTAATACAGATTGTAGGACGTGTCATGCGATGCAGCGGCATGGAGTCAGTGGAATTGGTAAAACGGATGAACAATAGGATGAATAAAATATGAAAATGAATGAATGGCGATGGTTTTGAACGTTTTTTAATTCGACAACTATTTCATATCCATTGGAAATAAATCACGACATTCTGCTGAAGAAAATATTGGAAGTAATGATGGAAGGTAGGGATTATAGAGGAAGATCTTGGTGCATTATGAGAGGCTGGTATGGTTAGTGTAAAGATTAGGCATTGTGAGGGAAAGAAGCTACTGCATTCAAAGAGGACGGCCTGAAGAGCTGCGACTAACCAATCTCCGAATTGTCAACCCATGATGACGCAAAAGTGACGATCACTTACCTCAAGATATCAAGCGAAGAATTCTGTTTTATTGATGTACATATATTGAAAATTTTACACAGAGTTATCGCAGACAAATTTAGTAGTAGTATTGATAGAAGTGCTTCGATAGCTTGAGCCATTCGGGGCATTAAGTATTCGGAGGATATTTAAGAATTGGCCACGAGCAAAGTTATCCAATTAATAGCTAATAAGTTATCCAATGACAAGAAACAAATTAGGTACTTCGATTGATTTTATGATAAATTGGTAAGCTGTATATCTTCTCTGAAGCTTCTTTTTTAAATACATTCATTTTAACAAAATTTTGTATCGATTAAAATAAGTAAGCGTTGAACAACGTATGGTTCACTCGCTTGATTTTAGATTAAGAAACGAAGAAGAAAAAGACCAAATCAAAGGCTGCAGTAGGCTCTGTCTTCTTCTTTTCTTCGTCCATCAATAAAAATACAGATCTGAATGATTAACGATAGATAAAAATCTGCCTATTAATAATAGATAGACTGATTTCTTTGATATTTATCATGCCAACATTTGATCCGTGGAAAACGACGTTCATTCACCTCTTGAATGGGCAGAACGGTCTTTACCATAGTTTTCCTTTTCGTACTTAGAGTACCTAACGAAAGGAACGGATTTGCATACAGAATCTTGACGAAAATATATATGGCGTTCGGTTGAAGAAAAACTGGATCGGGCGATTCCACTCCAATTACATTCATACATATGGGAAAAAATATGATAACACTCCGGATAACGACGATAATCCGTTCCGGGATTAGCGAAACCGTCGCTACCCAAGACGTGATTTCGCATATGATATGATTGGAAATCGATCCGTTCGTTTAAGCTCCTCCCCCACACCGAGCTACGTATAATCAAAATGAAAATAAACACATCTAAAATACCATAAAATATGATAA
>KZ308357.1:113970-185261 GCA_000376725.2 Ladona fulva | reverse complement strand
CGCCAGTCTAATTAGAATAACCATACCAATTTTG
This sequence comes from Ladona fulva, assembly GCA_000376725.2. NCBI lineage: Eukaryota > Metazoa > Arthropoda > Insecta > Odonata > Libellulidae > Ladona > Ladona fulva. The sequence continues at coordinate 185,227 of KZ308357.1, read as the reverse complement.
AAGAAACAATCTGCGTTTTAACCTTTAAATTTGATAAATAAATCCTTAGACGGCAGCTTCTCTCCAGATTTTCCGCCATCTTATTTGTTTACAAAACGATCTATGAGCACTCGAGTGTACATCCAACGAAACTCATAAGGCGAGTGCATATAGCACTCATTCTGCGACTAAAAATTCGGCGCGAGCACTTAAGTGTTGATTTGTGACGTATTGAGTGTTAGTGGCCACTCGAGTGTCGTCTAAAAATTCGGCCCTTAGTCACCCCATTTTTGATCGGTGAATAATTATAATTACAGTTCTATTATCTTTTGAATCTTAAATGGAATGTTAACTTCTCTAAACAAAAATATCGTTTCCATTTTCAGCCACTTAAGATTGTCTCATTATTATTAACTATTTATTCTTCCACATGTTACATATAATGCGCTGTATTCTTTGCTTTATACGCCATATTATACGTTTGATATAGAATGTATAATACGCTACGAAAGTTCAATTCCGTGTATTAGGTTACTTGCATACTCATATACATACTCATCATATCATGTTGACAGGGTCATTTCGTCAATGTTTAAAATTTCTGTTTATAACTTTAAAACTCGAGCTTTAAAGTTCTACGTTTTCATTTAGAGAAACTGGCTAGAAAAGTGAACTCAGTATACCATGTCCTTGGTTGTATTATCACCAATTCTGTTATTCTTTGAAATAAGAAAATGGTTAATCGAACTTTCTTATAGATTACATGTATCATTTTCCCATCCGAATGGTAATTCTCATAATTTGTCGCGGTTTATCAAGTTTTTTTTTTCGTTTTGTGAAAAGAATTTCATAGTTTTCTTAGCAAAAAAGACGCTCTCTTACATAATCTTCTCCGCAGCGTGTTGCTAAATAATCTGTTTCCGTGGTGTATCAGTCATTAGTGTAGGTTCGGAATTTTAATAATCAATTGAATAGCAAACTTAGGTCGATCCTTGTCTCCGGACCTGGATATAAGATCCCTTTTTTGAGCGTGGATGTTCATGAATTCAGCTGCCTGTGTTTCGTCTCCGTTTCTCAATATCAGGCATAGATTTTGAGGAACTTCTTCGAAGGGCTTCCCTGCGGAATTGGAAGAATGCCAGGGAGAAAGGTAGAGTGTACCCGGTGCTCTTCCCATGGGAAAAGATGGAAGTATGTTATTTACGTGTCGTTCGAGTTCATAGTAATTGAATGTCTTGTCTGTTTTATTTGGCCGCAATTTCGTATGCTGCGATTATCACTGGCAGTGCAATGTATCAGGTGTAGATAACATATTTGGGATAAAAGAGCAAAGCTCTCCCGTGAAAGCAACGTGAAAATTATTTCGCAGCAATTTAGATATTTATTGAGAGGAAAATCGAAACACATGTAATGAAAAGTTGAAATACTTCAAAGAAATGCTTCTTGGGCTTGCTACAATAGAATAAAATAGAAATGTCTTTATTACGGGCGAGTTTGGGGCTATGAAGTCCTCTCTTACATCTAACTCATTGTAAGTTGAGCAAAGGGAAAGGATGCAGCCAAAAAAAGGGGAAAAGTAAGCAATTATGCGTGGGTAACGCGCCTAATTCAGGAGCTTAAGAAGAAATTTCCAAGTAGGTAATCACCTACAAGAATTGGGGTGTGAAAAACTTACGAAACCTACTGATAGTAGCAGATAGATTTTAAATTATTTCTATAACCTGGGGAAGGGAGGAAGAAACGTTGACAAAAACACAAAAAGAACCAAAAAAAAAAGAAATGTATAACGGCCTAAAAAGGTTCCACACGGCGAGAGAGCTAAACAAGGCAAATGTTAGGGGAAATTGTGTCAAAAACCTGTTTTTTCCATAAACGGTCCGCGATAGTAACAAATATATTCATTTATGTCGGCATTAGATGTAACCTTGCGAGTTTTCAAGTTTTACTAGTTTGTATCCAGACACTATTAATTAAAGATACGGTTTGATTTGCTTTAAACGAGTCGGTTGCTCGATTTTCAACTAATTAGATTTATCAAATAAAATAATAATGGAAATGAAAAAACAGTAATTTTCCTGAGACTGATTTTCATACGGCAACTCCAGATGTTCTGGCCTAACTTTGTGGAACGCCATCTAAAACCAATATGTCGTATATCATTATCAGTCGTAAGTAATTCTTATTTTTCTTCTGATTTGTTTTCCATAAGGCAAGTTTCACTCGCGAGCTAGAATGAATGGCTTCCACGAAGCAACGCCTTCCCACAAGGAATATTTCTAATCAAATAGTTTTTCTGATGAAACCACCTACGGTTTCTTTAAACCCACAATTTTACCTTAGAATCACTTATCCGCATCGGAAGAGCCTATGTTTACCGGTCCCCGCTTTGCATAATCTTGACCGTTTTTCGACACGTCGCGTTGTCGCCCGTTGCTATGGGAGGATTTTGAGTGGTTGGCGAAAAGTGAAAGTCTATCTCTAAGAGACAGCCACTGGTCACGAACTCGGTCCTCTCCGCATTGCATGTTAAGTACCCTCTCCAATTGCCCGTAACAGGATGCAATCACGAGTGTCCTCGGGGATTCAAAAGGCGTGTAGATGTCCGAAAGGATGGGCGAAGGTTTCGGCACTCGAGTTCTCTTTGCCGCGATTTTCCGTCTTCAAACAGTGCCGCCTCTTTCAATCTGTCGTAACGGTCGCAGGTATTGCTGCTTCCATTAGATGTGGAATTACTTTCACCGGTGGCTCACTTTTTTCAATTTACGTTTGTTATCACTTTTCGCTTTCCGTTGGAGGTATTGGAATGGGTGAGAGAGAGAGAGTTTGAAATTGGTTAACTTTTTCTGCGGAGTGTGAGTGGTAGTAGTCGATGGAATCCCATTCAGAAAGGTTGCTCTACTGCTCAAATTGAACTACAAACTTAGCGAACTTTTACTAGCAGGAAAATGTTGATAGCGTGTTTGGCAGGAACTATTCTGTCGCAGTATAATTAGGTAATTTATTTTATTTATATTGGTAAAACTTAGTCACCCCATTTTTGATCGGTGAATAATTATAATTACAGTTCTATTATCTTTTGAATCTTAAATGGAATGTTAACTTCTCTAAACAAAAATATCGTTTCCATTTTCAGCCACTTAAGATTGTCTCATTATTATTAACTATTTATTCTTCCACATGTTACATATAATGCGCTGTATTCTTTGCTTTATACGCCATATTATACGTTTGATATAGAATGTATAATACGCTACGAAAGTTCAATTCCGTGTATTAGGTTACCTGCATACCTCATCATATCATGTTGACAGGGTCATTTCGTCAATGTTTAAAATTTCTGTTTATAACTTTAAAACTCGAGCTTTAAAGTTCTACGTTTTCATTTAGAGAAACTGGCTAGAAAAGTGAACTCAGTATACCATGTCCTTGGTTGTATTATCACCAATTCTGTTATTCTTTGAAATAAGAAAATGGTTAATCGAACTTTCTTATAGATTACATGTATCATTTTCCCCTCCGAATGGTAATTCTCATAATTTGTCGCGGTTTATCAAGTTTTTTTTCGTTTTGTGAAAAGAATTTCATAGTTTTCTTAGCAAAAAAGACGCTTTCTTACATAATCTTCTCCGCAGCGTGTTGCTAAATAATCTGTTTCCGTGGTGTATCAGTCATTAGTGTAGGTTCGGAATTTTAATAATCAATTGAATAGCAAACTTAGGTCGATCCTTGTCTCCAGACCTGGATATAAGATCCCTTTTTTGAGCGTGGATGTTCATGAATTCAGCTGCCTGTGTTTCGTCTCCGTTTCTCAATATCTGCCAGCAGTAGAGAGATAGCTCCTCCTCCTTCGCTTGGGTCACCGTTACGGATCTCGCACATCTTGAATGTTTGTTTTCGTTAATTTGCGCAATACAGACTGAAGGAAACTGCGAAGTGACACTCGAAGGACTTGCAAGCATTCCGTTAGAAGCAGAATATATATATATATATATATACACACACACACACGAGTGTCGTTCAATATGTCCTTAGAAGAAGATAGAAAATCAAATTTCTGTAGATTTTATTTTTCTGCGTAATCTCCTTTTAACTCTATACACTTTTCCAAGCAGTTCTCCANTAGAACTTAAACATGTGGAAGAATCCGGTCGTTTTGTTCTTCTGGTCATTGACTCATCGTTGCTTCTAGGCCGTAAAAATCAGTGAACCTTCCTATTTATTTGTAAAACAGAAGAATTTATTAATTAACCTCTAATTAACCATTTCTTTATTCGTTAGAGGAACTGTCTACCTATTCATTTATAGCCCTTAATAAAGAACTTCTGCTATCATTGTTTCGGACCGATGAAAACGGCGTGTTTTTCAAATCCAACGAAGGCAGGGCTTTTCGCAAAAGGTTTATAGTTGTTATTTTTTATGAAATTACAAAAGTCACCTCTTTAGAATGCTTAATGCCAACCGTCTTTCGCTGGTCCGCGAATAAGTTGGAAGAGAGCTAGGATTGGCACTGGTTTCTTCCAGTTGCTGCTCATCTTTGGCACGCGCTTCCTCAGATTTTATCTCGTGATTAAATTAATTTGGATATTTTTAGCCCTCCATTTCCTCTTCATCAGCTGAGATTCTTTTATGCATGTATTGGGAGTCAGAATATCTGCCTTTTCTTCTCTTTCATCAAAGTATTTACTCAGCAGATGGCATGAAAGTACGATCAAGGTATAGAAAAGAATACGAGTAGCTCTTTTTATGAAAATAAAGTTAGAAAGTATTTTAAGGATGGCAAAGCTGACAAGGAGTAAGACAGTTGAGATTGGCTTCCTTTTTTGGTTGATATATGGATGATAATAATGTTTCGTTGCTTTTCCTTTCATAGCTAGGATGTGGTTTCTGTAACGGAGATGATTTCTGCTTCCTCTGTGTATGTTGAACATGGGATTTTTTAAAGTTTGCAACATTTGAATGCGAATGTTTTTGGCCCCGGATAGAAGTGGGTAACGCGTTCGCCTTCCCCGGTTTGATTCCCGATGGGGGCCAAAATATTGATCATCGTGGAAAAATTTGGAAGCTACCTAAATTAGTTGGCAGCGGGTCCAAACTGTCTAGTAAAGCCAAATAGGTTGTCGAGTCGATGCGCTGACCACAGTCAATGTCCCCTGGCTAGGCCTTTGCCTTCCAATAGGCTTTTTTGCCATTGATTTAACTTACTTGAAATTGGTATATTTTTTTGTTCAGTTACATCAGTAATGGATTTTTTCGCGTAGATTGGCTGTAGAACTGGTTTTAAACATTCCTTAAAATTGCTCTTAAACGTATGTGTACCGCACAGATATATTGCTAATAGGGTATATGGTTCATGCATAATTCCGGACGTTTTCCCCGAATTCTGTCAACGGTTGCCTGAAGAGAGATAAGTATGTTTCGATAAGTGCAGTTACAATGAAATTCTAAGTAAAATATTGATACTCATTCAATAAAAATTCATATTATAGAAGATATCGATGTACTCGGCTGGATCATAAGCTTTAATAGTAGTTTGATACGCTATTTGTAGATCCTCATTTTTATAAAAATATTCATACTTTGAAACTTCTTTACCTCCTTTAATACGTTACTAAGAATTAAGATACGCTATTTATAGATCATCCTTTTTAAAGTATTTCATACCTCTATAACCCTGTGCCTCCTTTATTTTGTTGTTAATATGAATTTTTCTCTTGAAATTGGTAAAATTTATGTTTTGTTGAAACAAAGGTATCTTTATGTCATTGGATAGTTTCCAACATTTTAATTTCGTAAATTGTGTAAGGAAGTTTTCAAATATTTTATTGCTTTAAAACATGATACCCAACATCCATTTTAAATACAATATACGATCGAATTTCGTTTATCATTCTCAGTTAGTATGGTGTTTTAGTTGAAAATATTGGATACACACGAGAGGAATTATATCTGTTTTTGTTAGTGAAGGGTAGCCATAATTCTTGTAAGATGAAAAAAGATCCTCTCCGATGCAATATTTTCCTTCTTCTGGGACCACGTTACATTCTTCGACGTTGTTTTAGCATGCTATTTTGAAGGGATGGATGCATATGCTTCGCAATCGGTAACTGCCCCCTTTTCGCCTTTCTTCGGTTTTACTTCCCTATTTTGGCTCGGAGGCGAGAGCGTCGCATGCATTTTTCATCGAGTGAAAGTCATATTTTTTATCCCTGGAGAAGAGTCCCTCACGTTTCACTATCGGAATTGTCTTTCACGCGCAAACCGCTGGTGCTTTCCAAATTCCCGGAGCCAGCTATGGAAAGAGAGTATTGTATTTTGAGTTTTTCGTTCCGGATTCTCTTGAAATAGTTGATCACATAGGAAGTTAATTTTGGATAGTACTACTTTAACAGGAAACATTACCTTTCCTAATCTATGTATTAGCCATATCCTTTGGTTCGAAATCGGACGTTTAACAGAATTTCAATGGCAATAAAGCGCCTTTATCACTTAATTAATACTGAAAGTTATTCAGATATAATGCTGAGACTGAGAGAAAATACATGGTATTAATTAGTTTTAGTGAATTATTTTTACAGTACTGCTCAAGTGATTTTTGCATTCACAGTTTTCTACACATCTTTTGGCTTGTACTATCAGTAGGTTTGCGCAGGTTTTTCACACCCCATTCTCTGTGGATACTTTTCCTGTTGCGGAGATATTTTTTCCTAAGTTACTAATTAAGTTTTCTACATCCAAAAATTCTTAATTTTTCCTCTCTATTTCTATTTACAAATGTATTCATATTTTATTAATAACATCGACGACAGGTTAGATGGAAGAAGAGACTTTTTAGTTTCAATCTTGCCTTAATAAAGAACTAAAGACCTAATAATTTTTGGACCATAATGTATCGAAAATATATTTTGGTACGCCTAAGAAAGTGATCAAATACGGAAAAATCCCGAGAAACCGGGACGTCTGGATACTTCATATATGCATACAAATCTATGTATTTCCTTTCTGGGCGAGCAAGCCATTTGCCTCGAGGATTAACGATTCTCCATTCTCACTTTGCATTTGCATGCAGATTTTCCCGTATATGCTTCCGCATAATATTTCATTAATTCCCTTTCTTACTCAGTTTTCCACTCTTGAGACTTCCGTCCGCCACATGCATGCAACTTTGGTTTTTCCAGTTTCCCCGTCACGAGTCGGTATTATTTTAAATGTCATCGTTTCCCGTGTGCTTTTTGATTCTCATAACCATTTTTAAGGCTCCCAAGAAAATATATTCTTAAAAATGTAATTTGTTTTTGCAAATGATTGTACTTTTAAATGTAATAAAGTTTTGTGAGTCTGTCTTTTCTAGAAGATCACCTTTGTGCCTCTGTATCTTGATAAATTAACCTAAAATTCTCGGAATTATGGGCTCTCAAATAGCCAAGTGAGCTACGCGTTCATCTTTGGTGGAAGAGGTCCTGGGTTCGATTCCCGGTAGGGACCCACGTGCCAAATGATAGCTGTCCAAGTAATTTCAGCAATACTATGAGTACTGATTAACGGAAATAGTTGAATATCGCTCCGCTTTTTATTGAAAAAATAGAAATGCGGTGAAACTCTCATGCTTCGCTAGTATTATTAAGGATAAATTAACACCTTAACGTTTTATTTGATGTTGGACACTGAATGTTTGGACTAAATGTTTCATAATATCATGACACAGATACAGAAAAATGTATTCCAAGGTTTAGTTATCAAGTTTAGAAGTTCTGAATAGAGAGAGACCTCTTTCCGTTCTCTTCCTTTAGCTAATAGGACTGAAAAGTGTGATTTAGATGATTCCCAGAGGAGCCGCTGTTTAGTCAGTATGGAATTCAATGTATTCCTTCTGAAGGAATTATAAAACTCCTTCCTTACTTTCAGTTGCTTTTGTAAATGTCGGCGAAGTAGTAGTAGAAAGTGGTTGTCGAATTTGATTTAGTTTCCATACGTCTAGCTAATGTGATTTTTGAGAAAGGCATAGATTTTGAGGAACTTCTTCGAAGGGCTTCCCTGCGGAATTGGAAGAATGCCAGGGAGAAAGGTAGAGTGTACCCGGTGCTCTTCCCATGGGAAAAGATGGAAGTATGTTATTTACGTGTCGTTCGAGTTCATAGTAATTGAATGTCTTGTCTGTTTTATTTGGCCGCAATTTCGTATGCTGCGATTATCACTGGCAGTGCAATGTATCAGGTGTAGATAACATATTTGGGATAAAAGAGCAAAGCTCTCCCGTGAAAGCAACGTGAAAATTATTTCGCAGCAATTTAGATATTTATTGAGAGGAAAATCGAAACACATGTAATGAAAAGTTGAAATACTTCAAAGAAATGCTTCTTGGGCTTGCTACAATAGAATAAAATAGAAATGTCTTTATTACGGGCGAGTTTGGGGCTATGAAGTCCTCTCTTACATCTAACTCATTGTAAGTTGAGCAAAGGGAAAGGATGCAGCCAAAAAAAGGGGAAAAGTAAGCAATTATGCGTGGGTAACGCGCCTAATTCAGGAGCTTAAGAAGAAATTTCCAAGTAGGTAATCACCTACAAGAATTGGGGTGTGAAAAACTTACGAAACCTACTGATAGTAGCAGATAGATTTTAAATTATTTCTATAACCTGGGGAAGGGAGGAAGAAACGTTGACAAAAACACAAAAAGAACCAAAAAAAAAAAAGAAATGTATAACGGCCTAAAAAAGGTTCCACACGGCGAGAGAGCTAAACAAGGCAAATGTTAGGGGAAATTGTGTCAACAACCTGTTTTTTCCATAAACGGTCCGCGATAGTAACAAATATATTCATTTATGTCGGCATTAGATGTAACCTTGCGAGTTTTCAAGTTTTACTAGTTTGTATCCAGACACTATTAATTAAAGATACGGTTTGATTTGCTTTAAACGAGTCGGTTGCTCGATTTTCAACTAATTAGATTTATCAAATAAAATAATAATGGAAATGAAAAAACAGTAATTTTCCTGAGACTGATTTTCATACGGCAACTCCAGATGTTCTGGCCTAACTTTGTGGAACGCCATCTAAAACCAATATGTCGTATATAATTATCAGTCGTAAGTAATTCTTATTTTTCTTCTGATTTGTTTTCCATAAGGCAAGTTTCACTCGCGAGCTAGAATGAATGGCTTCCACGAAGCAACGCCTTCCCACAAGGAATATTTCTAATCAAATAGTTTTTCTGATGAAACCACCTACGGTTTCTTTGAACCCACAGTTTTACCTTAGAATCACTTATCCGCATCGGAGGAGCCTATGTTTACCGGTCCCCGCTTTGCATAAATCTTGACCGTTTTTCGACACGTCGCGTTGTCGCCCGTTGCTATGGGAGGATTTTGAGTGGTTGGCGAAAAGTGAAAGTCTATCTCTAAGAGACAGCCACTGGTCACGAACTCGGTCCTCTCCGCATTGCATGTTAAGTACCCTCTCCAATTGCCCGTAACAGGATGCAATCACGAGTGTCCTCGGGGATTCAAAAGGCGTGTAGATGTCCGAAAGGATGGGCGAAGGTTTCGGCACTCGAGTTCTCTTTGCCGCGATTTTCCGTCTTCAAACAGTGCCGCCTCTTTCAATCTGTCGTAACGGTCGCAGGTATTGCTGCTTCCATTAGATGTGGAATTACTTTCACCGGTGGCTCACTTTTTTCAATTCACGTTTGTTATCACTTTTCGCTTTCCGTTGGAGGTATTGGAATGGGTGAGAGAGAGAGAGTTTGAAATTGGTTAACTTTTTCTGCGGAGTGTGAGTGGTAGTAGTCGATGGAATCCCATTCAGAAAGGTTGCTCTACTGCTCAAATTGAACTACAAAATTAGCGAACTTTTACTAGCAGGAAAATGTTGATAGCGTGTTTGGCAGGAACTGTTCTGTCGCAGTATAATTAGGTAATTTATTTTATTTATATTGGTAAAACTTAGTCACCCCATTTTTGATCGGTGAATAATTATAATTACAGTTCTATTATCTTTTGAATCTTGAATGGAATGTTAACTTCTCTAAACAAAAATATCGTTTCCATTTTCAGCCACTTAAGATTGTCTCATTATTATTAACTATTTATTCTTCCACATGTTACATATAATGCGCTGTATTCTTTGCTTTATACGCCATATTATACGTTTGATATAGAATGTATAATACGCTACGAAAGTTCAATTCCGTGTATTAGGTTACTTGCATACTCATATACATACTCATCATATCATGTTGACAGGGTCATTTCGTCAATGTTTAAAATTTCTGTTTATAACTTTAAAACTCGAGCTTTAAAGTTCTACGTTTTCATTTAGAGAAACTGGCTAGAAAAGTGAACTCAGTATACCATGTCCTTGGTTGTATTATCACCAATTCTGTTATTCTTTGAAATAAGAAAATGGTTAATCGAACTTTCTTATAGATTACATGTATCATTTTCCCATCCGAATGGTAATTCTCATAATTTGTCGCGGTTTATCAAGTTTTTTTTCGTTTTGTGAAAAGAATTTCATAGTTTTCTTAGCAAAAAAGACGCTTTCTTACATAATCTTCTCCGCAGCGTGTTGCTAAATAATCTGTTTCCGTGGTGTATCAGTCATTAGTGTAGGTTCGGAATTTTAATAATCAATTGAATAGCAAACTTAGGTCGATCCTTGTCTCCGGACCTGGATATAAGATCCCTTTTTTGAGCGTGGATGTTCATGAATTCAGCTGCCTGTGTTTCGTCTCCGTTTCTCAATATCTGCCAGCAGTAGAGAGATAGCTCCTCCTCCTTCGCTTGGGTCACCGTTACGGATCTCGCACATCTTGAATGTTTGTTTTCGTTAATTTGCGCAATACAGACTGAAGGAAACTGCGAAGTGACACTCGAAGGACTTGCAAACATTCCGTTAGAAGCAGAATATATATAACACACACACACGAGTGTCGTTCAATATGTCCTTAGAAGAAGATAGAAAAACAAATTATGTTGTGCAGATTTTTTTTTATTTTTCAACAATAACCTTTTAAATCTATAAACTTTTCCAAGCCTTTCTCCAACTTTTTTAAGCCGTCCAAAAAGTAGGATTTCAGAAGGTCCTCAAAATAGGCAACTGTTTGGGCGATAACCTCCTCGTTCGACGTGAACCATTGTCCGCCGAGCCATTTTTTTCAAATTTGGGAATAAAAAGAAGTCACTGGGGCCAAATCCGGTGTATACGGTGGATGTTATAATAATTCGAACTTTAATTCCATAATTTTGGCAATCGAAACTGCGCAGGTGTGCACCCGTGCATTGTCTTAACGGAAGAGGATTTTTACGAGCGCCATCTCTTGGATTATCTAAGTACTTATTGAACGACGCTCGTAAGAAAATTATTATAATCATTTCTGCATATTTAAAATGATTGAAAGACTCCTTAGTTGTCTGCGGAACGCTCGTGTGGAGTCGAACGAGGAGATACTTCTGTCTTTAACAGGATCTGGTCTAGTTTTATGACTAGGAAACTGATCTTCACTTACAGCTACCCTTAATTCTAGTTCCATGCGGATACAAATCTTTTAAATCGAGCCATCTAGCCATTCTTCCTGTCCTCGGCTGTCGATCAATTAGGAAACGCGCATTTCTTCATTAACCGCCGCAACATACCGATTGCCAGCAAATGGAAGCTCAAGGTTCCTATATTTTACTGCAGCGGAAGTGAGCGTCAGTTTTTATTACTCTCTTGTCTCGTTGTCAGCTTCCACATCGCCTACCGAAATATTGCGATGAATCGTTAGTTCAACATGTCGCTATTGTTTCTCGGTATAGCATTCCTCCAAGGAACTCATACTCATCGTCGTTTGCCATTGTTCTTATTCCTTTTGCCCCCTTGTGGGCTGAAATACCTTGTGGTTCTTCATATCAGCGAAGAGACGATTAACCACTCGATGAATCATCAGAAATCCGCGTCTCACAGTGATGTCAATGGTATTACACTTATGCGTCACCTATTTGTTGCTAGTATATTGTAAGTACATTGGTACCTTGTTTAAGGACGGTAATCTGTTCCAAGATTGTCGTCGCTAACCAGAACCGTCGTTATCCAAGGTGTGATTTTCCTGAACCATACTTCATGTCAAATATGCAGATAACACTCATTTAAATGTCATTATAATATGGCATATATAACTTATACAGTGACACAAAATGAATAGTATAAATGTAAAAATAACATAAAAATAGTATAAAGATAAAGTGTATCGTCATAAAAGAAGTTTTTAATTGTCAATTTTCACCAAAAGGCGTCGTGAAGCAAATACTGTCGTTACCCAATACATTTTTTGATTACAGTTACTCGTCAGTACGTCGTTAACGAAGACCGTCGTTAACCGAGGTACCACTGTATATAATGATTTGAAGCGTAGGATTTCGCTGCGTATATATCCCGTAGTACGGAGGATGCGGATATGGCATTGTCGTCATTTGTCTTTCTACGTTTTATCTTGTACTATATTTCCCCATAAACATTAATTTACTGGACAATTACAGTGGTAGACTTAAACAGTAACAACGGGCGAACACTTAACCGGAAAAATCTGATGAGCTGACACTCGAACCCGGGACCATGAGGTTTGAGCAATAGCACGTTAACCACTCTTGTCACCACTGCCGGCCGACTATGTTGCGGGCTTCTTCTAGTGTTCTCCCTCTTCCGATGACGCTACGATACCAGCAAACTCAGCTCCGTCGATAAAAGTTATTTTAATTATTTACATCAAGTTCATAATAAAAACGCCGTTAGGTAGCTTGTGAGGTTTTAATCTAGATATAATATGAAGACTGAAATGTCATGGTGACACCGCTAATAATATAGAAGTAATTGCTGATAGCTACCGTATGTTTTCCCTTATTCAAATACATTTACCCATTTAAGGGCAGGTAATGAGTATCTTTGAGCCCTGGAAAACACAAGATTAACAAAGGAGAGCGGGACTGAAACCTCTGTCTCAAGTATCCAGGACTCTCTATCCTAAAAGCGCTTGGGGATAGTTATGCGATTTACAATCCAAAATTCGGATTCTAAAATTTTCTTTCGGAATAAAAAAACATGACATTTAGTCATTAGTCATTTAGAATTTAGTAATTTCCGCGTTCAAAAATGTTTCGATTGCAGTGGAAAATAACTTGGTTCTTTTATTCTGGTTGGTTTGGAAAATCAAGGTTTAGAAGATTCTTTCCAAGAGGAAGTTCCTGTCCATTGATTTATTAATACGTCTACGTGAGGAATGTAGACGCGTAAGAATGTCTGCAATTCCAGTAAACCTCGACTGTCACCGCGCAATCATATCCACCGTGTGCCGGGCATCGTTTGATGTTTCATCCCCCTTTAAAAAAATTGCTGCTCGATAAATCGTGGGATACACTTGGAAGGGCATTTAGTGTACTTCGTATCATTTAACTTCCCCTATCCTCATAATTCTCGCTGGAATGATGTGAGCGACTTTATTTTCTGACAAGCACGTACGCTCAGATAACGGCTGTCGACCTCTACTTTTTGTAGCGATCATTCGACCGAATCCTTAGTAATTACTGCGACATCTCTCGAGCATAAACGATTTTTAACGATAGACGATGCGAAAAAGCATATGGAAACAAATGAATAGAAAGGCAACTCCGGAGTTCTAAGGTAGTACTTTGGATGAGAGTTTTTTAGCTATGGATTTTTAAATATCGATTCAATTAGCATCCTACCTCAACTTATCACCCCATTAATAGTATGTATCGTTTATAGATTTATGATAAGGCAGGAGTAGAAAGCAACGTCATTATGAGCACCATTGTATGAAAAAGCAAAAATTGGCTGTGTTATTAAGTAAAGCTTATAGTATCATAGCTCTGTGTGTCTTTTAAGTCATCAGCAAGAATGCTATTGGGATCCTCGTACCCTTCGCCATTGCTTTAAAAAAGAATTTGGAGAACAGGAAAACGGGTAAGGGATGGGGCTTATTAAACAGGATAAGCAGAAGGTAGTTAAGGTACTGTAAGCTTGTTCCTTGTCGAAGCCAAAATGTTATAAGGAGAAAAAGCCCAATTAAGTGCAGTGTAATCACCTCACGAATATCTCCTTTCAGTAAAAAGAGACATGAATGACTGCAAACATTCAGCATCATTCATTACTTAGTAGCTTTCATATCATCAGAATGCTGATCGATCAGAAAAGCATGCGAGTGCACAAAACAATGCTAGCAACGTCGTTGCCGATAGGAGTAGCTCATTACTTATCTAAGAAGGGTATGTGGTACCTTTAAACTTTGATATCTGATGGAGGATAAGAGACAAATCCTTAGAATAAAACACACTTAATTTTTATTTTCTATCACGCTAAAGTTGTCTCGTCCTTAAATCACGATTTATGCGGAGTAAAACGTCTTGTTAGAAAACAGTGATTGGAAGATAGAATTTTCTCTATCCTGTGACGAGAAACAAACTGAAAACATGCGATTCATCTAGATTTGGCACTAGTAGCAATCTAATAGCTTGTTGCTGCGAAATTTGTCATACTCTCAAAATCAGGGATTTGAGTCCTATTTCCAATATGTAGAGTATTGAGAGAAGGTCATCCTTGAAGTAATCTGCATCTTCGCTTTTTGGTATTTACTCTCTGTGACTCTAGAGGTACTAGAGATGCCTGGGGAGAAGAGGGTTTTAATTGAAGTAAACGTCGACAGAGGAAATGGGATGGGTCAAATATTGAGAGGAGAGGGATTGCTGAAGTACTTAATTGAGGATAGAATAGGCAGAGAGGAAGACAAAGACAAACGTTGTTGGATGACACAAAGGGTAAGGGGTAAGTTACCAGGAAGCGAAAAAAATGGCGTTGAGTAGGGAATATTAAGGCACATGAACCTACCGTAAGGTAGAACAGTTATATATAAGCTTCTCTAAGCGCAATAGGAGCACTGCTTGGCGAGACTGGAGCCGAACTCCGAACCTAGGACATTGGCTGCCCTAACTTCCAGCGACGGGAGGATGTGACAGCCCCGGAAGGTTGCGCTTCCACGACGCTCGACGCGTTCTGCCGGAAGCTGAGGAGACTCGGAACTATTCGAGGACCGTAAAAAAGGCATCAGTTCGCGAAGGAGTGATGCGGAAAGATCGCGCAGGTGCCGGGAAATCCACTTTCGCGGCTGAGAAAAAACACCTGTGGCACGCCATTAATAACTCCCACTCTCAAGCGGAGAAGAGGTTCGGAAGCGCGTGTGCTAGAGAGAAGCGTGATTTTCTTCTACCGTTAATAGAGGGCGCGCGTAACGCGTCTCCTCTTTGGGGAGATGCTCTTTTCGTTTTTCTGCTTTGCGCTCTTGCGCTGGTTATCATCTTTAAGTCCCTACAGAATTCTCCTTCTTTATTAAATAATGTATAGGCAGCCTCCACCTGAAGTATTCCTTCCAAGCAAAGGTGTCTTGTACTCCAGGTCATCATGGTTCCTTCTAAGACTTCTCTGTCTCAGGGAATCCTGCCCGCTATCCCTGAAATCCTGGAAAACTGAGGGAATTTTGTTCTTCTGGAAAACTGAGGGATTTTGGCGGATAACCTGGGAAGATCCATGTTTTTCACTTTTTACGTAAGATCGTTCCACGGCTTTTGTTTTGGGCTGCGTAATAGTTCAGTAAGAATTCCCTGAGAGTAGACAGGTTGTATGACAGGTTGTCATGATCAATTTGAAGCTTGCATGACGTAGATGTGCCTTATTTTCGTATGATATTTTGGTAATATTGCGAATATGTTATGTGGGATCGTACGGAGTTGCAGTTAACAGGGGCATCTAATTTCTCTTGACGAGAAAAAAGCGAATAGAGCATGATGATAATTGGTTTTCTAATTGAAGGGTTTTGGTCATTAGTTGACGTCGCAGTTTGTTTTTTAAATATGAAAATGAAAAAAAAACTATTTTCAGATGAAATCGTTCACTCTGACAAACCTGACGTTATTTGACCTTAAACCTTCGCCCCGGGCGACCTTCAGGCTTGTCCCATGTCTAGAGCTGGCTCTGATACCTAAACAACATCATAATGAATCTATGATCCGATTCTCGTCATTTCTGGTACCTTAAGTGGCTAATAATCACCACATGTCACATATTTGTACAAAATTATACTCGTTTGCGGATGTGAAACACCCTGGAAAACTGAAAATAATTCCCTGGAAAACCTGGAAAACGCAGGGAATTTCTTAATGGCTCCCCGACTTAATGGACTCCCCGTATGACCGAATTGATTTCAGGTACGAGTCTCGGATAATCGGATTATTTTTGTTATGGAAATTTGGTGTGTACTCCTTTACATAGTGATGATTTCTAAAATAAATGTATTTGGAGTGTTATTTCTGTCACCATTGCAGGAATCATGATTAGTGCATCTTCCTCTCCCTGTTTTTCCTTCAATCTTTCCTTATATTATCGTTTTCTGCAATATGTTATCTGGTTCCGAGATAATTTCACGCAGCAGAGAACTCCTCGTCGACCATTCTCTTATGACAGATATGCGCCGCAATTAAGCATGGAAACCCCTTTCCCAACACAACCATACCTAATCACAAGCACAGTCTTTACTGAATCGAATCAACTGCTTGTGGGGCTCCCGGATACCCAAGTGGTCAACGCGTTGGACTTCGGTGGAAGTGGTCTCAGGCTCGATTCCCGGTGGGAGCCTACGTGCTAAATAACCTAAGCTATGAAAGCACTTTTAACAATACTACAACTACAACTGCTTGGTCCAAGACTTCTTGGTAGTCTTTCATGAAGTTGAAAGTTGAGTTCATGAAGGAACGAGGAGAAGTCGAACTTTTACAAACAACAATGTCACCTGGGTTTCAACTATAGGTCATCTGTACTTGATTATAACACTATTTGTCGAAACCATCGTCGTCCTCCAATAAATATTGTGATTTATAAAAGTTCGCCTTACCTTTTCTGAATCATGGTGTATATGCTCTGATACTGGTATGGAGATCAACTGGAGCGATAAGCTATCCCGGTTATAATCAGGCATTGGAGTAAATCCTGTATAAAGAATTTCTGTTCTATTCTGCTAGTTACGAGTGATTTTCGGCGGGGAACTGTTTCGATGAGGTGATGTCAGGCAAGAAATTATCCTTAGCAAGCTATTATTCGGCACGAATGGTCCGGGGAGCATCTGTTGGCGAGGTGTAGTCCGCGTAAAGTTATTATTCAGAATCTGTCCCATCGTGTTCTCTTCCCTCAAAATATACCTTCTTTCAAGCTTATACGGAAATCTTGAAAATAACTTTCACAAGCGCTTTGGGTACTGTCGGAAGAAGATTACGGAACGTGCAGCGAGACAAAGAGTAGCAGACTGAAAACATGTCGAGGGGTGTATCGTCTAAAGTAAAGTTGACAAGGTAGCCTTGAAACAGGGACGCGTTGTTATGTAACTACGAATGGTAGTAGCTAGTGAATATATTCTCCCTCGCTGTGTATACTATTTTTTCGCGATGTAGAAAGATGGTGTCGAACCCGAGCTCACCGGAGCGATTCCGAGTCTCAAACGATTCGCCCTCTGGCATAAAGGATTGCCAGCGTCGTCTCCTCTGTCTTGTTATGAATCTTATTGTTTCGTTTTGTAACTTCGCTGTCTTTTCGTTCGACTTCATGTTGCACGTCAATTCTGATGCCCATGAACGTTCTGGTGTGAAATAAGCTTGTTGAAATACGGATGTATTCGTGGCGACAAAGTCAGGTGAGCTCTGCGAGGAGCGGTTTTATTTGTAGAAAAATCACTTGATATCATGTTGAAAATAGTCAGTTGTCGCTTGAAGGCCTCGATTTACGTCTTCAAGACGGAGCTAAGAAAGAATGTGACTACGGCGACCCAATTCATTACTGTCTCCAAACAGGATTTGAGAACTGTGAATCTGTTACGTTTCTTTTCCTGATGTGCATTTTGGATCCTTGGTAAAATAAGTTTCTGTACGTGGGATCATTTAGAAATTCACTTTCTTTACGTTATTGAGGTTTTTAAGAGAAACATATTTCTTTTCTTTTAAGAGAGAAAAGTACGGTTTGTTGATTCAATGTGATATTACCTTAATTTTACATCATCCTGACACTAAATGGTAATTTAGAATACATTTATCTTTGAAGATGTGAGTAGCTTATTTAGTAGATTTCTGAAGAAAATGCCACATTAATTTCGAAAGGAATGCAAAACTGCAATTTTTATGTGGTTGTTCGTTCCTTGAGTAAAAATACAGAAAACATAGCCTTGCAAATATAAAACTTGGATATTAAACGCCTATTCGTTTGTTATGATACCTAATTTCTAGAATAATAATGTTTATCATTCGGATATATTGATAGATATGTTCATCTAACGACTTGCAAAAGTATGTATAGGAAAATACATTTTCATTAATTGCATTACAGTTAACTAAGACATTAGTTATTATTAATTGCATATCAAATATACATTCAATTTTCAATTAGAGTAGTAGTTATATCACAGCTGCTTACAACTCTGTCGTATTTTGATTTTATTTATAATTCGCACATATTTTTGTCCACTTGCTTAAAAATTGGGAAAGACCGAATACATTCCTAATATTGAATGTTTAATATTATTTTCTTGTGACCATTATCAACGACATCTATTTTGCTGTACGTGGTCATTGACTTTAATACTCTCAATTCAACTCCAAAATTCAAGTCACTCACGAATGTGATTTGGTTAATTATTTGAGAAAGAACTTCGCTGGGAATAAACAGAAATAAATATTTTAATTATTCGTTCTTATCACGGCTAGCACATTCCGACATTCCATTCATTTCTGGATTAAGTCTTCCCAGAATGGAACATTCCGGAATTCCAGCCGTGAAATTCTTCTTCTTCGAATGTAAATGAATTAGGGGCAATTTTAAAACTTATTTACCCATCGTATCGACGTCTGCATCAGTTTTGCGTTCTTTTTCAACGCTCTCTTTTACAATGGTACCTATTACTGATGGTCTAATTTATGTCAGTTTAAAAAAGAGCTCTATCTGATATTCTCACGGCACTTTCCTTGAATATGCATGCACGAGCGGTTTCGCAGCTCGTCAAGCATAAAAGACGCCGATTGGAAGTCCTTAGTCAAGGAGATGTGATTTTTATTCTTCCTATTGCGAAAGGTTCTCCGATTAGAATTATGTGTTAATACGAATGGATATGAATAGACTAATATTGCAGAGCTGAAACTGGCACGTCTTATCTTACTCCTAAACCATTGTCCAACTATGCACATTAAATGTGCAATACATTAGGGTTGCAATTCAATACAGAGAGAAAAACCGTAGTAAATAAGGGAAGGAAAGAATGGATTTTGTGGAGTAAATGTGTGATGTAAAAAAACAGAAATATTTCCATCGTATGGAAACGCCAAAGAGGAGTGTGGTAAACGAAAGGAAATAAAATGTAGCAGATTTATAAAATTCTCTACAGCTTTCGAGATTTATTATGGATGTTTGACAGTAATGGTCATTTAACTCTACCGATTCATACCCTGGACTTAAGAAATCTTATTCCGTAATTACCTGAAAAAACACATGAGCTAAACGAAAGAAACTTAACGAATGAGGTGACAGAATATTAAATAATTAAATATTGCAAAATTAAACGCCATGTAAATGGCAGGCTCAATGTCGAATGCTTATAGAAACTGAATAGGTAGAGTAGAATCTTAAAACCCGTAAGGATTAATGTAATAAAAAGACCATTAGATCCCCAGAAATTATATTGATTGACTTTCAAGCTGTTACGATTTAGGTGTTGGATGTTTTTTCGTGAGAAAACAATTGAATGATAATATTTTGGCATATTTTGGCTCGTGTCGTAAGGTAGACAAATGTGGTGCCTTTGAATGGATGGAAATTCTGACTGGATAGTAAGTAGTCCTTGGGATTTGCTTAATTTCATTCCATTACCTGTCTTAATCGCTTCGATTGGAAACATTAAAAAAAATTTACTTGTAAACCGTCTTAATTTAGAAGAAGGCTGAACAAAAACCTGTGAAATCAGCGTTGTTGAAAAAATATCTTTTACTCCCGTTAATTAATATCGATGTCTCGGATAAAAACGGTTATGAAATTTCTAAATGCATTGATTCGTCGACTTCGTGTATTTTTGCAGTTAAAAGCCATCATTTGATGATGACGCCTAGCGACGATGCCGGTCGAACTGAGTCAGTAAAGTTTTTACAGAGAGTAGTTTTTATCCTTTATTGTCAACGTTGGAGAATAAATCGGGATACATTAATCATTCTCTTCGCTTGTATTAACTCACAGCCTGATTTTTATGGGCATTGCGGAATTATTCATTCTTCATAATGGTTGTCAGCATTACTGCATTCTCATTCTTCATGTTATTTCCGTTGTTTCTCTCAATTTTTGTAACAAGTTGGACGAATTGATTGTTTTTAGTGATTTATTTCAGTTGCTCTTAAGCAATCGTTCAATTGACCTGTGATTTCCTTAAATTTAAAGAAAGATGTGAGGAAACGCCCCCAGTTTTCTGTGTCTCATTGGTACGAGATATTTCGTTGTTGTATATTTCGTTATCGATGGAAACTCAGATACAGACAGGTGTATCTAAAAGGGGCTTTAGCGTCGTTTGAAAGGTGCATCTCGCTGACGCCTTTTATACAGCGTTTCGCAATCGCCCTCGGGAAATTCTGCTCGAACATTTGCTTCTACCGTTCGGATTTGCAGTTCACAGTTGTGCGATCGTTTGGAGAATTTCAAACTCAATAATTCTTGATGTAAGTGTGCATACGAGCGACTAAAGAATGGAAAACTCCTTCTCGCGATACGTTCCTCGCATCATGGAAGGCGATGCAGATGAATTACCGAAAAGCATGTCGTATGCATCGAAGAATTGTAGCTATTCTCGACTAAAATATACCTAGTCGGACTATACTCGCAATTAGCAGTATCTTCTTAACTATCCTCCTAGGTTACCGATATTTCTTCTTCAGTTTATCAGTTCATCCGTTCGCCTTTAAGAATTGCATCGTCTCGATGATCTATTTTGCGTTTATGAATTTATTTTTTACCATCTACGTATTGTTATCACGAGTTTCCGTAGGATTTCGAATTGCCGTTGAAATTTTCATCGATCGTATAGCAACTCTCACTGGACTCTCAAGTCAACTTTTCTGAGGGTAAACCCCTCGTAAATGATTCGGATATTTTGACACTACTGAGTTAAGGAGAAGTGGATCAGGGAAATAGATATTTTTAATTAACTCTATCTCATTTATGGCATTTTATCGTGCCTGAATCTAGGAATTTCTAGGATGTTTATTCTCTTCTTCATTCACGAATCATCTGTGCTGATGTTGATGGGCGAAATACAACATTAGACGAGTAAAGGGTAGCTATAATTAGCATTGTGATTAACAAAATAGGGAAATATACATATTAAAATAAATGAAAGGTAAATGGACATTATATGAAGGGTCTGATGGTCAAGTCATCAGCCTATATGGTAGTTGGATCGTGATCTCTTCCACTGTAAGCTACCGAAAGCTTTTGAGGAGGGAATAAGGATACTTGGAAGAATGAGGAGTGTGGTATTTTCCTCTTGTTTTCCTCTGAGGAAATAGGTCCCACAGAAAAATCCACGTAAATGTAGCACGATGGCCATAAGAATAACAATTGTGTCGTCGCATTCAATAAGGAGTTACTATGATGAGTGTCATTAATTAGTATCAGAATGAGAATTAAATCTCAAAATTTTTCGACGGTAGAAAAAATGTGGCCCTTTAAAATGAAAGTTTTCGAGAGACGACCAATTTTGTGTCAATGGTGTTTTCATCTTTAGTGCAACAGTTGCTGTTTTATTTTTGGAATCAATAAATACCAATATTTAAGTGACAATAGAGAAAATCAACCCTTCTTTCCGTGAGATGTATCGTAATTATGCTGTGCCATAAGTGATAGAACCGTAATTATGATGGAGCAATCACTTCCTTGAGAATGATTTTCAAAGGAAATCTAGCTTCAAAGGAAAGATTCAGGGAAAGGACGGATGTATAAACAAAAAAACAGTTCTTTAATGAAAAAGTACCTATTAATTCAACGTAAAGGTGCCCGAGCTATTGTTGGAAAAATTTTCTTGAACTTTTAAGGATTTTCTCCTTTATTTTTTTAATTTCTATTTCCTTTTCACGTCTTTGAAGTACGCATTCTTCTCTTTACACAATGACATCCATACGCTCTCTCAATCTCTCATTAAGACACATTCATCCGTATTCACTAACATCTTGTACGCCCTTAACCGTTTTACAGTAGACCTCGCTTAGGCAAAGGCTGAAATCTAGTGCACACCTACATCTCGAAAGGTTCTGACCTTGAGTTTCCTCGACTCTCGCATGCGATCTTTCGCACCCATATTGTTACTCAGGCTGGGTCGTGATTTCTCTCCGTGTTTGTCTTATCATCTGCATCAAGGTCCCACGTCATCCAGTCTATTATGATCATAGAATCCTCTTTTCCTGTGTTTCTGGCCTTGTCTTAGAATCTTTTCTTTTTAATGTGAATTGAAATGCCCTAAGATATATGAATGGATTGAAACTGTTCAATTTTCACTTTTTTAGACTGTTTACAGTTATGCCAGTTCGGCTGTCTATCGGTTTGAAAATTCGGTTGTCTCTTGGCGAAATTATTATCTGAATACTGATTGTGGGAGGTCTCGTATAGACGTCTACCACTCGTAATGATATCTAATTATCAGTGAACGATTCGTCCTGACTTGGTACTCAGATTATTATGAGGTGGGAGGTTTTGATGTGTTGATTTCACAGCAATTCACAGCAATTAGTAAAGAGGCCGGTTTATACCTCAGATCCTCTACCGTTAGAAAGAAGAAAGAAAATATTTATTGTTCTTGGACTATAACTGACCACTAAGAACATACAAAAACTGTAAAAACAACATCTCATATATACAAAGTGAGTAAATATAAAATTAAAGAGAGGATACTTTCTTAACAAAATTAATCTAAGACAAAAAGATAGTGAAGATATCTTTTTTTTAAATAAACGAGGAACTAGAATTTTTTATATCCTTCGGTATTCCATTCCAAAGCTTTGTTAGCTTTGGAATGGAATTACCGTTAGCTGCCAAAAGTTCTGCGGAAGGAATGAGGCATGCTAGGAAAGGTTAGAAGTGGGGTCTTCCCTCGTATTCCTCTTTGAGATATAATGCGATGAAAAACTTCCGTAAAGCATTAGAACGACCCTATGAATTACATTTTTAATAGCAGTAAAGAATGAAAGCTATAAAAGTGTGTGTGAATGAGTCTCCCGGGTTTCGGAATTACTTTTTACCGGCCGCGGTGGCGGAGTTCGCTCGTAGCGTGCTAGCGCTCCAACCCCAAGGTCCTGGGTTCGATTGCTGGCTAATCGGATTTTTCTTGTTGGAGAGTGGTTGTGTGTCTGCGTCCGATTTTCTCTATAAGGGTTGGAGGCAGGAAGGGCGTCGAGCTGTTAAAATCAGTAAGAAAAGCAAATCGTCATCATCGAATCATCGTCATCATCACCAAATAATTTAATATCATCAGCCGACCCCAAAAGCGATTTTCGTTTATAGTGATAATTAATAAATGCATGTAATTGCGATTATCTTCCTGTTTACGTCAAAGAAATTATTATTATCAAAAGAATGGCATTATTCTGTAATTGGTGAACTAATGAATGTACATACAAGTATGTGGTGAGTCTTATTATCGTTTAATTTTATGATGCCTCCAAAACTTTTTTATGATAAGATTTCTTTGATTCGGGCTTGGAAATCATAAGAGATCTTAGAAAGGGACCTGCTATTTCTTGCGCAATATTTACAAAAATAAAAGAATGAGAAAAGTACAAAATTCTACAATCACCATCAAATTTCCGTTTTTCTTCTTGGGTGAAATTTTTTGTTTTTCTTAGGAACTATTAAAGCGGATTATTTCCCTTTTGACGAATTATAGCGGATTATGAAAGTTGAAATTCTGCTGTTTCGGTAGTTTCCCAAGTGACAGCGTACATTACGTTACTCGTCGTCTGTGCCTTCATTTACTCGGCAGGTTTCCCTCGAGCAGTTCTCAAAGTCGGGAGCCGTTGATCGGGAAAGTCCTCCTTAATTCTCATGGCGTCAGAAGCGTGTCTTGCAGTCTCTTTCGGGAAATTCAAAGCGGAAGTATTGGCGCTCTTTGCGTTGAAGAACAAGTTTGAGATCTCCTCGCACTGAGACTTTTGGGTGAGAGGATTACCATAAAGACGTTGGGAAGTAAATAGTCAAGAAATCTAACGTCGATGAGGAAACAAATAGTGTACTTAAAAGAGAATGGACGAAATCAGTGGATCTGGAAATAGCCTAGTGTAGAATCATTTGGGTTAGTCTGTTCCAGTTGAATTCGGTGGAATGGTATCACTCTTCAATGTGCATTTTAGGGAATCCCTTGCTTATGCAAGTCCACTCACGTATCCCGCCTTCTTCTTTTGTGCTAACCTTTCTTTATTTCTGCGCAGACTTCTTTCATGGATTTGATAAATAATCGAAGTTGACGAAATTTATCGCATGAACTTCATAGTGTCAGGAGAGGTGTCGAGTAAATCCATTACCAAACAGTGAAAATGCGTTTCGACGAATGATCATCATCATCCTGATGATGACGATCATTCGTGGAAACGTTCCTGCTGTTCTTACCCGAAGAAAATAAATTTGGTGGAAAAGTACCACTCGCAGTTTTATTGTTCCTTCGAAGTGTATCGTCTTTATTGTCTCAGAAAGCTTTGACTTCTCCGAGTTTAAATAAGTTTTAAAATGGGACAAGGGAGGCCAACATACGGTACGCGTGCCATAGTGGCTTAAAAGATAATTATTTTGGCATTCAGAACTCTGACAGTACTATCGTTGTTGCGTAATAAATGTGGATTCTGTTCGTTATTGATGATAAATAACGATTATTTACGTCAGTGACGAAATATTTCTCCCTTTGTTTTCTTTATAAAATGTATAATATAGATCTCACTCAATATTCCGGCCCGCAAGTACTTTATATTCATCGAATATGGCGCTCCTGCCCTAAAAAGTTCGCCATCCCTGATGTAGGATATTTATTTCTATGTGATTTATCACTATTTAATACATGTTGATAGCAGATTGTACAAAACTGGTGGTGCGTTTACTATTTCATGGAAGTGAGTCCTTAGTCTTTAATCTTAGATCTCAGCGTCATGTATCAGTCGTCCTCTCAAAGGAAGGCTGTTACGTCAAACTTATCTCCAAACTTTACGTCCTCCCCCAGAAGGAAGACTATTAAAAGAAAGACTGCTACGTCAAACGACATAACATTCTTACTTAACTTGAACTAACCCATAAGCTATTACTGAATCAGCCACGTTTTTCTCTCTTTTTCATCGTCGTATGCCCAAATCGCGTGAGACGAACAAAGTTGTCAGAGACATTAGTTTATCCGCGGAAATTTTAATTAATTTGCAACAATAATAATAATTTGTGGCTACTTGATGGAAAATATCCAATGGTGTAATTAGAAATATGATAAATAACGGAAGGGAAAACAGGTTTATCTATATAGTACAATATTACTTGTACATTATCTATTAATTATAAACGCTTATGAACTCTCTGTAATTGTTATGTGATTGACACAATTTTTTTTTGTTCTAGGTAAGTGCTGCCCTTGGGTGTGCTGGGTGTTTTGCGTAATCCTTCAAATGTGAGTGATCGTTTGATTTCGTCTTCTCTATTCCGATAATTTCGATTTAAACTTATTATTATTGGATTATGAATTGGAAGAACTGGGGTAGTCAATTTTACGAAACAGTTTTCTTAGAATTGTAATGAAATTTGAAAATTTATCTTTTACATGGTAAATGAACGAGAGGGAAAGATTTAGATGAACCGCTCCTTTTAATCATTTCCCTAGTAACTGTTCAGGATATGGTTGAAGGGATTTCATAATTGTTGTAGTCTTACATAAAATTAGTTATGTATAATTATTATCGTAGTATACTACTAGCGAATTCTATCCCTTCTGCATCTGGGGGCTTTCATTAAATCCTAGCTGTTTCTTGCAATAATTGATGTGTTTTGGTATTTCAGTGATGATAATTATTACAATATTGTATGTATAATTAGGTAGGTAAAGCATATTACGTGTCAAAGTTAAGGGGTACAGAACGTTAGATCTTCTTGCATGAGAGGTAATTGACATTTCTCTCCTCTTCTCGTGCAAATCTGTACGAATTTTTAAAATTAAATGTAAAAATTAGTTACTACTATCAGTAGGTTTATGCAGGTTTATCACACCACCTTTCTTTGTAGGTGCTTTCCTGCTGTTGATACTTAATCCCAAGCTTCTCTTCGGTTTTTTATTCCGCTAGTATTTTTTTTCTATTCCTATTATTTTAATTACTTTAATTATTGTTAATGAATTAGAATTAAGTTACATTGGCGATGGGTTAAATGAAAGAGGAGACTTAAAAGTCTCAATTTAGCTGAAAATAAAGACTTTATTTTTTATTTTACTGTTATTTCCCCTCTTAAATTTTCTGTAATCTCTAATATTTGCAAGCCAAGCACGTTTTTTCGCGAATAATTTAGGAAAAATTAGGATTTTTGGAATTTAGCAAAAATAGAGTATTATTCATTGTGACATTTCATCCCTTCTACTTATATCCTTTTGAAACGCTCTTGCGTTGTATGAATTTAATACTAACAGTTAATTCGGCAATTACTATTGTTATTATTATTATTTGACCCTTTAATATCGTTGTTAGGCCCCGAATGAATAAATGAACACTATTATGTGACAAATTCACTGAAAGTGTTTCACTGATAACTCTTAGTAATCTCGACTTGATAATCGGAAAGAAGTCTGAATTTCCTTCCGCATTATGGCAAATTTGTTTTCAACTTCATTTTATGTTCTTTTTTTCAATTTTGGGCATCCATTTCGCATTCTCGTGATTCATTTTGTCGTCCGCCGCGACAGATTAACCGAGCCGCAGATTCTCGTTCGTTTCATTTCCTGGTTATTCCCTCAGCTTCTGTAATTTAGTCGCAAAGCGGTGATTAATCGGAATGCGTGCGAATCATGCCTAGCTTCTTCACCGCTTTCTGTTCGCTTGATTTACCCCTTTCGCCAAATTAAGCCGATTACCAGGGCTTTGGAACGTTTCCGAAAAAAATTCGAATAATTCCCCGTGATTGTCGCTCGTTTCGGGCTTTAACAGAAATGTTATTTGGGAAAGTACCCTCGACTTAATCTCGCGGCAAACTTCGGTTCGTTTGACGCGGCTGCCTGTGATTGGCGGTTTTACACTTAGCATTGCGGACGAAATTGTCCCAAAGCGGAAAATTTCTAGAGTACTAGCAACCCCGTTTTCTCACTTAGTGATTTTACTTTGGACAGTTTATCTCAAACGATCGTAAAGTATGTAATGAATGGGACCGAGAGCGATGCATTGGTGTACCAGAATTTTTAATCGCATTCTGAACTGATTTTCTTTCGAAAGAATTTTCGCCTCCCCTCTGAAGTAGTCAAAATCGAATCATTATGACATATTCATTTTCTTGCGTAGTATTTTAAAATTTGTATTAGAAGTCCAGCGATTCTTAAAGATAACTGTAGATTGTACTTAAAGAGTTCTTTCGATGCGGATGGAATTAATTGGTATTGAATATTCGTATGCCTTCGGAAGAGGTGGCCATTCATGTTGTGTCTTATATAACTTTTCTAGTACTAGTGAGTAGACTTAACCGCTCTACCGTTTGAAATATCGACGAGAATCCATTCCAATCCTTCGCGGGAGCAAAACCATATTTTTCACTCTCCAGTTTACATAAACGAGAATCAAAATGTTCCAACTTAGCTATTTTATACCCAAAAAGTCGACAAAAAATGTAGCTTCGATTTAGGGGAAATATTTCTGTCTAAAACTACAAAGCTGCTTGTTTGAAGTTAATTCATTGGTTTTATTTTAAATGCCATCAATAGCCTATTTGAACAAGAACTTATTTTATTGTAAAAAGTTATATGTTCAGCCCAGAAAAATATATTTATTGGAGGAAAATATATACGAGAAATTAATGTATAGTATATATTTTAGTCAATAACAATTATTTTAAATATGAGCTGACTTTTTCCATGATGAATTCCAGGATGATAATGATTCCAATCAGGTTTATCAGGAGTAAAATTGCTTATCGCAAGGAGCATCCGCTGATAACGTTGAAGGCACTAATCATGAGATATGTCACATCCTACGAGTTTGGAATACCAATTTTGGGGCAACCTCGATATCAGCTCCTACTCCTTTCCTTTCCTAATTGCCTTAACTCAGATAGCATCCGATAATATCAGATAATATCGCTATGGGTGTGCATTGAGGTAGCGAAAGATTTGATTTAATGTTAGAAATATATATTTTTTTCGTTGCAGTGAGTCTATTTTGTGTTTTTAGACTTAAATATTTAAATTTTTGACTTAAATATGCGGATAAGTATTGGGTTTGCTCTTTCTTGAGAGTTCATAGAATAATAGAGGTGCAGATATATATATAGATTTCCACGTACCGAAATTGAACCACAACCAAACGGTATTGATTAATTCGAATACGTTAATTAATAATGTTAAATTAATTGTATATTAATTCGATAATTGGTTTTAATCATTTAGCTGCTTCTTATGGATTACTTTAGTTGAATTAGGATTGCTGGTAACGATTAATTTTCCTTAATTACTTAGTGGTTAATATGTCAGTAATAATTATATCGCCGTATCTTCTTAGTTAATTATCCCAAACATTAATTAATCATAAAAATAAGCCAAATTAACGGTATCCCAAAACACAATCGGAACATAATCGGTGGCGTAAAAGCTCTTGTATTTTTGTAATCATATTTATGCTGTTAGTAGATGGTTCATATTTATGCTTTTTGTTCGTAGATCAAATTTAGTCGGGATACTTTCCGCGTCTGAAAGAGTAAATTAAACGATTGTATCCAAAACGTTTAAATCACGATAATATCTTCAAATTAAATCTCAGTAAAAAGGTTTAATACAAGATATGTCAATTTAAATTACACTCTGGTTTTTAATTATAGTTTTACTATTCGTTTACTTCCATTGATGCAACTAAACGGGTTTATTTGATCAATTTGAAAGTGATTAATAATAATAGTAATAATTTCTCTAATGGGAAAAGGAGTATTATCCCAATTACATCCATTTTAATCATTTTTATTGTTTAAGCATTAAAATACACAACAATTCTCTAACCAGAAAAATCCGATTATCCGGGAATCGACTCCAGAACTTTGGAGTTGAGATGTTGGAGCTTTTAGCCCTCCGATACTGTAGTCAGCGTTAGTTTAATTAGTTTATAGATCCAGAAAAAAATATCGATACAAAAATTAGAGAAATTAAATCCGCTCTGTGGTCTTAAATTCTTTATCGCTAATATATTTTATAATATATATTCTATCATGTTATACTCCCCTCCAGCGTTGCCACCTGGCCAAATTGCAATGCAAATTTTAATAAATAAATATATAATTTGACGGTCGTATTCGTTTCACCAATTGTTAGCCTCTCCATTATTAAATGCCTTGATTATCATAATGGAACGAGTTGCGCTCTGGTATTCACTATGTTAATCTTATTCGTATGCTTTGGATATGCATAATAAATCTTCCCGTTCGCCTTAAGATAACTCCTATGTAAATCCACTTGAAAATCCCTTTCTCTTTCCAGCGAATTTCATCCTGTCGCAAATTTCGGTAGGGGTGAAAGTGTCCTTCCGGATTAATGCTCCTTTCTTCGATATTTTCTCTCTCATTAAACTGACCGTTTACCTTTATTTGGAATGTAATATGTAATAGTATTACGCATTATTATTCATTAATAAATTCAAATCAAGTGAAAAATTGTTATTATCAACGTTATGCATAAGCTCTAATTAAATGTACTAATCGTCAATGAAATTTATTCCCATTTTAAGTAGCGATTAAGTACATTTTAGAATCTATTGGTTGATAAATGAAATATCTTTCATATAAGAAAAATATTTGTAAGAAAAATAAAAAAAACAAGAACAACTTTTCTCAGGAAGCTAGCAGTTGAATTGAAACATATAATCGTAAAAAATCTCGAATTTAACCATTTTCTGACATCGTGTGAGAATATTTAGTCTTGTTAATGATTGCCGTATGGGATTTCAATCACTGGTGTAAGCAACGCAGATTTAAGTGAGAATTTTCTATGGAAAATTTCACGCTAAAAGCTTTTCATGTACTCGTGACTATATCTTACAGGTTAAGCGTCGATATTATGGAGGAGTATTTTCTGTTTTCTATTATTATAACTTTTTCCATGATCTGTAAGTATTGTTTAGTATTTGTAAATATTGCTGTTCCCGTAACTATTTTATTTAATCTTGTGATAACATTGAATATCGGCATTCCTTGGTTAGGATTATTAGTTAAAAATTCTTTTCTTGCCGGCATTTGCAAATTTGTGGAAGAAAGTTTTAGATTAATCTCCGTATTTCCGATTTTGTGGCGATAGTTTTCTTCGAGCGACCGTTGTGATAAAAAATTCTATCTTTCGAATCTTCCTTCGTAAACAGACGGATTTTATGTATTTTACGTGTCAGTAAATGGCTCATCCCCGAACGTCACCTTGAAACATTTTTCCGCATTCCTTACATCCTCTCACCGCCATTCCCCGTCTTTTCTTCAGTCGCCTCTCAAGATTCTTCGGACTCATTTATTCTGTCTCACTTGTTTTAATTCAGTCAATATCCTGTCGCCTCCGTCACGTTTATTTTCCGTGATTAAATTGAGCGTTCAAGTTGGAAGATAGAGGTAATCCGAGTGCCTAAGTGATTGATGGGAAGGCTCCGTCGCCAGATTCAAATTTTCTCTTCGAGTTTTATTACTGCTTGAATTGGAAGGTTCAGAGGCAAACTGTTCCTTAAAATCACATGCTATATTTTTCTAACTTTAGTCTAAATGAAATAGTCAAAGCCAAATTTCTAATTGGAAAGTGAATAACATTCTTGTCGTCGTAGATTACTCATTATTTCATGCAATTTTCACTTTGAAATCAGTAGTTCCATTCCGCCAATCCAAAACTATACATTTACCCTACCTATTTTTTGTCGCATCTTTGGTTTAGTTCATTATTTTTATCTTTTTTACTCGATAAATGAGAGTTTTCACTCTTTGAAATTTTTCATACTACGTCAATGTAACGTCTGCTACATTGTGATCATGCTAGGCCTGGTTCTCCCCCAGATTCTCTTTATAGCATAATTTTACTGAACCATTTGAGATTAAGTTATTGAATTTTCTTATATCTTATGTGTTAAACATGTTTAGAGTTATTAGAATAATCAACGTGGACAAAAATTTTATTACGGGATTATATAAGATATTTTAAATATTTTAATAAGACATAGGTGAATATATATTTATACATTTGATTAAAATGCAAGTTATTATCGTACATCATGGGTCTCTATGGCTCCCAGCATTCTTAAAGATTGAATTTTCGAATCGATTGGTTTATTTTGGTTGTTTGTCAACTTTAGAATCCTAGGTATTTCAGTCGAAATTTCTAGATTCAATTGGAATTGAGGTGAAATTAAATTTTGAGAGAAAGTCTCTCCATCGAGGTCTATGTATACTGCGGAACTGTCGTATGCTGTATTAATCTTTCGACTCAAGCTTTGCGGTACAGTCTTTCCCCCACACTTCTAGGCTAGGAACGCTCTTTAGTTAACTCTGTTTGGTTATTTACTCAGCGTGTAGCAGTTCGCTTGCTCTTCGCCGACCTTGTACCTTCCTCATTAGATGCCTCTCGCGGTAGAGTCAATGTCAGGTGTAGCGCTTCAAAGATCTCTCATTGCATTGGCTGAGACGGAGATGTGTTTGCCATCATCGGGGATTGGATTGCAGTGACTCTTAAAGCCAAAGTAATACTGTTTCGCGCGGAGCTCGCGGATCGATTTTGCTCCCGGAAGCTGCTATTTTTGTGCTAGTTCTGCCCCCAGATACAACCGAATGTTTCCGCTTTTATTTCCGCTGTGTTTGTGTCGATGAGGAAGTTGTTTGCGAACTCTTTTATATCTTCAAACCGTGCGACGTATCTCAAGGTGACATGTATCCAAGGCCATACTGATGTATGTTTTCATTTTCAGTCTCAGTCGTAATTTTGGTCTTTTTCCCTCCACTCAACACTTAGAATTCGGTCTGTACGTATGGCCTCGTTTATTGAAATAACTCTCAAAGTTTGCTATCCTTGCTTAATGTGCTTACTTTATTTTACGTATATTAGTGATTTGTAGTTAGAGTTATTTATTCGTTTCGTAAAAAGTGAAATTCTAATGAAATTTCTATCGATTTCATTAAGATTAAAGTTATTATAGTGATAGAAATCCCCGTAGGAGACTTCTATCCCATAGGAAATATCAATTTTAATGCATTTTTATTTTGAATTTTTTTATCTTTTGTTGATTTTGTTGACATTGATATTCCGTCAGACGAGGCATGTCAATGGGACATATATATGTATATAAATTTATACAGCTTAATTGTTAATATAGAAGAACATTTTCCAGCTTAACCCTAACATGAGGTAACAACAGTTAAGATCAAATTACAAGCATTTTACATCTGTAAACATCATACTACAAGCGTTTTACATCAGTAAACATAAAATTACAACAACAATTTACATTTGTTGCAATATAATTTTTAAAATTCCAATTACAGTACACTAGCCTTACAGTAGAAGTTCTGCAGAAAGAATATACACTGAACATACAATTGAAACAACCAAAATTTAACAACAGCTTAAGAGGCAATTAAACAAACAGTATAGAGTTCTCATGGTGTTAGAACAATGCATTATATCCCCACTAACATGTACTTCAATAAAACTCTTTTCACAGATGTAATGAGATTAATATCACTTCTTTCATAGTAGTCATCTATTTCCGTCTTTTATTTATTAAGCTACTTTGGTACAAAATATTTGAGGACTAATCTTTTCATTAAGATTTTTTTAGGGCAAGTACAAGTTCTTTTCTATTCCATCAGTCAGGGAGCATTTTCATTTAACATTATGGCAATTAGCCTTTGTTTCTCCACGTCAGCGTATTTTCCGCGCTCGCCCGTCTCCTTTAAGAGTGCCGCGTTTGTGTGGATCGCGAAAGAGCATAAAAAACGAAAGTCGGTCATAATCTCGTCCATCAGCAAATGCACTCGCCAGGGTGGATGTCATAAAGCCATCCCTCCGCCGCCGCTTATCAAACAGGAATGAAAAAAGGCTGCAAAGTGCTCTTTCAAACCCTCGTCAGAGGAAAATCCAGGGATATTTTCCCCTCCTGCCTGGACCTCTCTCTCTCTACTCAGCCTCGAATATTGCCTTTGACAAAGATTTTGTGGTCACCGCATTCCGCGCCGAACACCAGCCAGCCGTTCCGGTGCATCGGCCTAAATCTGGGGTCGCCAACCTTCGTGACAAGAGAAGGCTTTTGTGCCGTTTAACGTGGCCATTACTATATGCTCAAAGCTGATGAATGTCGGAGGTTTTGTTTCCTATAAAAATGATTTCGCTACGGTTACTTCGCTATCGGCGTGGGATCGTCAGTTCATCGCCAAGCCTATTGGGTGCTATGAATTTTTAAGGTGGAGTATCGTCTGAAAGTGACCGGTACGCTAGTAGAAAAGCCAGGTTAAATGTGGTTGGTGGGATGTTGTTAATGGCGAGTGGTGATGAATTTTCTTTTAGGCTCTACTTTTACGGTCGGATCTCCTTCTTGCCGATCACCGACGTAGGAATTACTTTAATTGGCTTCCCAATGGAGTCGATTCCGAAGACATTTTCAGTGCAGTCTTTTTTGGTCTCCTTTAACTGGTTCGCATAATTTAAATTGTCCTTTTCCTTAGTTTCATTACCACGAAAAGTGGAAACAGGATCGGCTATCAAGCAAAGGGAGCCCGAATACAAAAATCCGGGCCCTCGGATAGTCATGTGGGTTACGCTTTCGACTTCGGTGATAGCGGTCCCGGATTTGATTCCCGGTTGGGGCTCACGTGCGAAACGACTTTAGCTGTCGAAGCACTTTAAAAACTTTCGATCACTACTTAAAAAAAAAAATAAATGGCTTCCTTATCAGTTCCATCTGCGCATGTGATGAGTGTTTGTTTTTAAATAATGCTTGATATTTAAAGAAGCAAAATGTTCTAAAGGAAGATGCCCTAGAATCGGACCCGGATACTTATATCGGATTTTTAATTATGTACCTGTGGACTTTGTTAATTTATTGTGAGCTTAATACAATACGCATATGAACAATTGTTACATCAAGCTAAAGGTAATTCTATATGTTATTTTGTTTGCTGACGCAGACGAAGAACTAAATTTACCGTGAAGAAATATTTAAAACAAGTTACCCAAAAAACACTTTTTGTGAGTCGTGGCTTTTTCGCGATGTGTAAAATTCATTTACAAGGAAAGAGAGCAAATTACGGCAACGCAATTTCATCCAGAGTTGCATTAGAGCGGTCTCAGTTTGATGAGCTTAATTTCCGTGTACATATGTATTTAATTGTTGTTATCCGGCGTAAAAGTTTAGAATCTATCTAGTTTTGGTCTTAGGAAAAATCGATTGCAGTGTCATATTCCCTGTGTTAAAAAAAATATTCTATGATCCGAAAATAAGTAACTTTTGTGTGTTAATTAGCTCAATTGTAAAATTAATATACTGGTCCGAGGGATAAGCGACAGTAGACATCCACGGAAGCCCCCCTAAGCCAGCCCTAAGTGGAAATAGTGGTAAGAATTCCAGCCTACCAGCAACAACATCCTGGGTTCGAGTTCTGGGTTAGCTGGTTTTTCTTGGATAGGGCACGGTTCTTCATCGAATGTACCCGTATCTTATCTTTCGTATCTAACATTGTACTCTTTAGGTTCTTTACTGTGATCATTCAGAAGATAGATCTATTGGGAATTAAAGTAAATAATAGAAAATTTTCCCCTTCAGTTTATTTAGCCATGATATCCGGTTCCATAAGTACAATTTCATAAAGTTTACAAGATGTTTGATGTTTCGTAGATGTTCGCAACTCAACCTAGGTGCGTCCGATTGCTTTTGCATCTGAGAAAATCTTTCCCGATATTATGGAATATGATACATTGTTATTTAGTTTATCTAAAGCTTTCTTATCTAGAGAAAGTCATTTTAATCCTAAGGAGTATTTTGACCTCCGTTATACCTGTAATCTTTACCTATATCAATGAATTGTTTATCTCAAGTCTGAATATCATTAGACATATGAACGGAATTTTCGATTACGGAAATTATATGAGCAAGTATGTTAATATAAGTGTGGGATCATTGTATCCTTCTCAACTGAAGCTCGGTTGAGAGCCTCAAGCTTCCTGATCTGAAAGTTATCAGCTGTTGCACGAGCACCTACTAAGTGACGTGATGCTACCTTTCGATTAGAATAGAGTCGCTAAGTTCTTGACATCCTCGTAGGTAAATTACTTAGAAGAGTTATTTCATGGCTCAGTTGAACATTTTGATCAATTATTATTATTGTACATAACCTTACAATTAGAAAAAATTTCTGGTGTCAAGGATTTTACATACACCCCCATTTAAAATACCACTATAAAAATTAAATACAAAATAAATAAAGTTTTACAATATCAAGTCAAGTAATTCGCCCAAACCTATCCCAGTTGCCCAGTTAGTGCAGCTTCTTTCAGTTTCGCTTTAAATGTACCCACACACGGAGGAAAAGGCTCGAGCATTTCTTCGTGAAGTGCGTGTCATTGGTCAGCGGCCCTATTAAAAATGACTTTACTTTTTAAGTTTTAAGAATTACTTCACAGGTTCCACTGTAAGGAACAAACTAGCAAGAATCCCTGTTAATTTTTTTCTTGGTCATCTGAAAGGTCGTTACGGACTCCAACCCTCGATGATTATCATTGGTGATGGTTGTTATGCTTTAGTGCAGCATGTTTTACGAATAGCTTTTCCCTGATAAGGAAATAAGCCATTAACTTTTCTTGTCCTTATATTCTGACAGATTATCGACTTTTTTTTTCCCGCTCGTGTTAGCAGTTATGGTTGGAACAATGGCTCATAAAAGTCTCTTATGCGTTCTCCGTAATTCCGAATATTCCACTCTAGTATTGCCTCAGGTAATTTTTTACGCTCTCAATTTCTTATCGGACTCGAAATTGGCTGAAGGAGAATTTGGATTAACTGTAGAGAGCTAGTATGTGAAGAGTTAAGTTTGTAAAAACGTTAATTTTGGTCGAAATTTTGTAACCAAGATAAATATCTCGCGTAAATCATGTAACAGTATTATTGTAATTGGAATCTTAATTAGTATTTTTAACGGAGATTATTATTAATGAAATTTTATCTTAAATTTCCATATTATAACTTATGATATCCTGAGTAATACGTTTTTAGTGCGATTTGTATACACAATAATTCAATAACAAAATGTATTAATAATATAAGCAGCGCAATTTACGTGAACTTCATATGTGAAGCGGTGCTCAAGTACCTCTTAAAATACTTCTTTTAGATTTTTCAACTACGCTTCGTAAGATTAACAAAAATATAAATTTATCAGTTATCATTTGAGTGAAAATTCGGATTTAAGTCGCTTACGCAATTCGGAAATTGAAGGGAAACATATGTAAAACAATATCGTATATTTTTGCGGAAAGATCGAAGCTAGTGTTTTGATTATTGTAGCTAAGACATGTAAATGATTGCACAAATAAGTATCTAGACATGACGTTAACTCTATGAGAACTAGAAAATTAATATAGAATCTAGTAAATAAGTTTTCTTAACTATGAGGACAAAAGTGGTTAATATGGATCTGTTAATATGGAATCATGTTTAATACGTATCATAATTGTTAATTGATAACATCAAGAAGCGATAATGTGGATAATATGGATCTGTTAATTTGGAATCATGTTACAATATTAATTACATCGATACATATCATATTTGTTAATTGATAGTATCAAGAAGCGATAATGTGGACATAAATAAAAGGGTAGCGATAAGATGTGATTCACAATCTTTCTAAAATGGAATGAAAAATTCAGTCATCGTAAACTGTGATTAAGGCATCAATGGTGAGCGTAATACCGGTATTCTTCTTAGATAATCTAAAGAAAGTTATCTTGTCAGCCTATATTTATTCAACCTTCTCTCGGTTCCTTTATAGAAGTTCGTTGGCATCTAGTGTTGTTCTTTTCCAATTTTATTTCAGCTCTCTCCCAAACTGGTTATCTTTAGATACTTTTATGCCCTTCCGTTTTTTTTTATTTTGTATATATCCTCAGCGTAGCGTCATTTGATGAGACGATAAAGATAATTCTGTTCGCTCCATAACTTATCATTCTCTATATTTGGCTGGACATAATGGTTCACAAACAGGAAACGGATTTTCGTCTCATTATTTCCCTTGCGCACATATTTTAGTAACTTTTGTTCAGTGCTCCTCGCGAAAAACTTCCTTTATTTATGAAATCAGCACGATAAGGCGTGTCTTCATGGACAACCGCGAATATCTTCTTCTTCTTTTATTTATTTTGATAATGCACGAATGATTTAATTTTATAGGCAGTCTTATGAGCTAATCGTATTGTGTATTACATCGTGGTGATTTCTCTCTTATCGTTAGAATGTGTTCTAATCGAATGTGAACGATTAACTGGACGATTTGTCAATATCTGCACGGGGTTTAGGACGTAGTTGGTGTCAGGCGAACATTTCATTTTCTTTATTCGAATATCTCGAAGGCACTGAGGTAATCGATGACAAAGTTGCTAAAATATTTGACGCTGTGATTTTTCCCACATTGTAATGCATAAATATGCTTTCAGATATATTTGTTTGATTAACATGTTGGCGAGAGAGCTAAGTATTGGTTTTAACCACATTCAGTTTGAATTTGTTAAAAATAGTGTGTTACCCTTTTTCGTTCGTCAATCTTTTTGTTTGTTCTCTAATAATCCAACCTCAGTTCATAACAAAGTTTTGTCTTTTCCTGACACGGTCTAATTTTCGTTTT
Organism: Ladona fulva; assembly: GCA_000376725.2. Lineage (NCBI taxonomy): Eukaryota > Metazoa > Arthropoda > Insecta > Odonata > Libellulidae > Ladona > Ladona fulva. The sequence continues at coordinate 147,094 of KZ308357.1, read as the reverse complement.
TCATTTCGATGCCTAATTAACTATCGAAGAATATCTGAAATTATAGCTTATTAGAACGGTTAAGTAGTAAATCCTTGTAATAAATTGATGTTTCTCGGTTAGGCATTTCTGTTGTGTGAGATCTATTAACAGCGGTGATTTATATGCCTGAAGTTGAGCCGTTTTATAGCCACTGTAATCTCATTTTTCGGTAGTCATAACGATATTTATTTCTCACATTCAAGGAGAGATTCTAGTAGCGAAATATAGAAATTTAATATGGTGTCTGCTATTTATTCGGTCGTAATACTATTAGGGAAATGTTAACTTCTTACCTTAACTTGTTTGTTGCAGATATAGCCATATAAATCTCCTGAAGGTTATTTTTCATCCCATTATATTGTTCCGTTCTCTCGCCGTTACAAATTTGGCTTGTATCAAATTCCTAACTAAGAATGACTTATTTATAGAAGTCGTCTTCGTTCAGCCGCTTCTTTGGACACCTGGAGTGGCGCAAAAAGTCAAACAGCGGACGCGGAAGTTTGAAAGGGATCGTGCCGTTCTTTATGTCGGCGGAAACCGCGCGCCCATAGCGCACGGCCATTTATTTCTAGGAACTTATTTTTTCTTTCGCATTTAACTGTTACGTAACGGTACTGACGATGCGGCGGAGGGATATGGAAGTTGGCTTCCGACCAAGAGGCTCACCGCCGCCTTGAATAGGCGAAGACTCGCGAATTGGCGGGAAATTTTCGCAATTTGGCGGGAAAACTCATCTGAGGAGTTCATTTCTGTGGCCTCAGATTACGGGGTGGAAAGACCTTTGGGCGAATACGTTATTATGACAATATTGCTTTGCGGCAAGAGTCGGCTATATTAGGGGAACAAAAGTACTTTTGTTTCCATGATTATTTGCTTCCATGTTTGGGGTAGATGAAAAGGTACCGAAGTTCTTGTGGGCCTGAGTTCTTTCCAACGAGTTCTTCAGCAGATTCCATAGTTACTGAAATTCCTTTATATCCTTTGTTCTTTTATATGTAAAATTAGGTGGTTCACCGATGATAAAATATATTTCGCTAGAATTATCAATGAACGTTTATCACCCCAGTTTTGTAAAATTAGGGGCTAATTTAACGTTAAGTGGATTAGGCCGTTAGATATCGGTTTCTTATGAGTTTTTCTAAGAGGAAAATGTTTCTTCACATATGACATTTATTCCGAAAATTGCGAGGGAAGCAAAATGTATGTATTATTAACTTTCCGTTAAAGTTACGCAGTAAAGAATTTTTGAATCGAATTTTGTAGAAAAATGAAGCTTAATTTCTAAAGAAATTTCATATTTTCATACTATAAACTACTCCTAATATGAATTAAATAAACTGTAGTAATTAGTATCTTTTCTGTTTAACATTGTTATTCAGAAATTTCCAAAAAGTACATGTACCTTTATTATAATGGTGAAATAATTCACGACAGAATAATTGACAGGGCTTGCTAACGTAAGGCCGTAATCTTAAAATGATGCTGTAAGATGTTAATTGACCTATATGAAAAATCGAAGGTTTTCAAGGGATATTTGCTGAAACATATTCACGAACAAAGGCTCGAAACAAACAAAGAGAAAAAAAAGAATCGAAGTTTTATATTCTTCTCTTTGTTTACCTCTAGGGATTAGGAATGGAATTCTGGATAAAAATTAATCAGCAATTCTTCGTAGCATGTCATGTTTAACATAATGATTAGTCTTTTATACAACTATAATCGGCTAACTTTTATAAAGTTCGACGATAATCGTTCAGTTTCATTATCGAAAATAGCTACGTAGAGCAAACAGTGCGTGAAACATTGACAAGATTATTGGTTTTCAAGTATAATTTGAATTCAACTAAAAATACTTGAAGATTACCGATTAAGTCATATCCTCGAGTACATTTCCCTTCTTTGTTGTCGTTAAGACATGAAATATCTGATCGGTTGACTGGATAATCGCATCAGATAATCCTCAGGAATGAATGGAACTAAATTTGGTCGGAGCAAGGGATTATCGTTCTCGAGACGGAGAGCGTGACATTGATCTCGGGAAAGAGATTAGAAGTTGCGAAAAGTGCCACTATTGTGGAGAACAATGAAATCACCGAAGCCAAGAAGCTTCGGATCTCGAGCGCAGAAAGGACAACGCCAAGATGGTAGGGATAGGACGTTGTCTGGCTTTAGTCCTCTATTTAGCTCCTGAGATATAATTACTCGTAACTTCCGAAAGACCCGCGAGATTGGTGTTTATTTTACTGCTTGTTTATATCATCCTGTGTATGAGATTTTNAATCGAGCTATTACTGAAAATTTCATGAGACGTAAAATCTTCAAAAATTAACATAAGGGAGGAAAATTTTTAAAAGTTCCACACAGCTGGTTATAATTCATAATTTTTAACAAATTCTAGAGTACCTACCAAACATATATTTGAACAAATGTTGACTAAAGACGTGAAAAATATAAGAAAGGTAATTTCAAGATGAAATTCAATGCAAAATGTGTCATTTGTCAAAGAAATGGGAGAAATTATTTTCTTACGTGGAAAACTCCCAGATCTAAATGGTAATGCATTTTCATGTTTCCATGCATGTTTAATGGTAGTGTTTTCCAAGCTCCTATTTTGAAAATCAAGTTTTGAATAAATCAAGTTTTATTGAGTTCAACGGTCGGAAATGTTTATTTAGAACTAAGTAACACACCCCGACAGTATCGAGCGAATTCTTGATTCTCAAAGATCATCCCTTGTTAGCTAAGAACTGTGCGAAGTGTTAACCTGCCAACCTCGAGTATCAAAATTTCAACTTGCATAGCATATGTAATGTGGCAACTTTCACCGTCTTCGTTGTCTGAATAGTTTAGTGGATTTATAATTGTGGGGACAGGTCGTGATGAAGATTCACTGTCCGTAACGTCTTCTTGGCAGCATATATCCGCATGTGCAGCGTGTAGGTTTCTCCTAAGGTGTGTGTTAATTAATTTAATTAATGCGATTCAATATATGCTATGTGCCAACATTTTCTTTCTTTGAACGCTCCAAACTCTCGTGGTGGCAGTGGTCGTTATGCCATTTCAAACCCCTTTTCTCTCTATAAATTTTTGTTATCCGGTTGTACGTTATACTCGCCACTGCGATGTTTTTATCAGGGTCTTTTTCATTGCGTTTCCGTGTTGGATCTCCCTTGGTTTCTCGTAATGGTTTTTTGTGGTCACAAGGGATCTCAGGCCGAGCTTTCATCTACTCGGTGGTATAAAAAATATCTTTCATATACCATATCCTGAGAGGTTTGCGTTTTGATTGGGATACATTCGTCACTGAATAATAAATTAATTTGATGGTATAAATATTTAAGGCTATCCTGGTAGTTTGTTTGAAGGAAGTAGGATCTCGAAAGTATGAAAATATTTGCCCTCGTCTGCTGCCTTGTTAATTTCGAATAGTAATAACACGTTTTTGTTGAAGGGCGAGATTCTTACATCTAACCCTTTGCTATCACAGATGGAATGACAGAGATTTTGAGAGTTGAACTAATAAAAAGCAGCAAAAGAAGGAACTATCATGAGGGTTTAAAAAACCCAGGTGCGCTTAGGAAAAAATTAAAACTCTACAGGAAAACAACCACTTGAAGGGAGGTGTGAAAAATTGCAAAACTTACTGACAGTAGCAATTAAAATTTAAATGATCTAGAGCATCTGTTAAGCCTAAAATAGAGGTTATGTATTTTCTATCAGAGCTATTAATTTCACCTGTAACCAGGATTTTTTAATATAAAAAATAATTAATATATTTTTACTCTCACGGCGAGGTTAGGCCAAAATGTCCTCTCTTCCATCTAACCTCTGGAGATATTACATGATAATAACAGTACACTAATAAGCAAAAACAATTAACGTAAGTCTAGGGAAATACATCTATTAATCTAAACAATCCGGCAAACATAGTTACAAGTAAATTGCTACAAACAGTCAATTATTTATTTGTTATTATAGGACTATTCAAGATCATGCAATTTTATCCTTTACTTTATACACCGTTCCCTTTTATGGTATATCCAGAAAATTCTGATATTTTCTCACGTTTAAAAACTTAAAGTAAAGTGAATTTCTTATTTCGGTTTCGCCTTTTGAGCCTACGATTGGACCTGACATACGTTCCTTAGATTTTTCGTTTTAATATTAGTTTTACAGTGACCCTGGAAACAAACTTACCGAATGATTAAAGTATTGTTCAAGTAAATATTCATGTAAAATTGTTGATAAACTGTTGTCCTTATCACTTATCTACCACTAATTGAATCCATTAATACAAATGGACAGAATTGCTTATGCCGGTTGATAGATCTTCCCGTGATATTTTCATCGTTTGGCTCCGCCTAACGGAATATACTGATGGTTTTAGCTCGATCAAATATTTGTTAAATGTGCATTAATTACGTACCAGCATCTGTAATGAAATAATATTAAAATCGATAAGGTTATAAAACCGATTTTTCAATAAAAATGTAAAATAAATCGAGAAAATCGTTGTCTTTTGGTTGGATTTGGCGATGTTCTGCTATAAAAAGATGTGAAAATTGAAAGTGGGAGACCTAGGTTCGAGTCCCAGTCATGTCGCTATTTTTCACATTTGCTTATCCTAGGGTTTTAAGGCGCTCACCTCAATGTAAAAAGTTAATATCTTATCCTTTCCCTTTGCAAAAATATGTTCAGAATTATTCAGTATAGCGTTTTCTATTTTCATGTAATACCTTTCGGCTGCGTTCGGGTACATTGAATATTCTAATCCAAGGTTTTAATTCAATTACAAACTTCAGTTACAAACGTATCACTGTTGCGAATTTGAAAAACCATAGAACCTCCTGAATTACCAAATATTAACATTTTACGTAATAAAATCACAAAAATACAGTCATGCTCTATTGGCTGCAGTGTGAAATAATTATTTTTTCATCCCCCTCTTCATGCTCCATGCATAAAAAAAATTCATCCAACCCAAGTTTGGTACCCCAAAGCCGGTTCATCGAAGCGCGATTTATTCACCCATAAGATCCGTAATTGAGACGTGTAGTCTCTCCCTAGGTTTCCTCGGATAGGCTCCTCACTGCGATTCTGTCTCTCGAGTCTTATTCAAAGGTGTGTTCGTATGCGAGACTTGTTCAGTCCGAGGTCCATTTACGTCCTAGAGGAATGCACTGTTGTGGGAGTGGCCTCCATTTTCTCCTTCCCTCTTCTCTCAATGAACGTCTTTTACGAGAGCAATGCGTCACAGACTCACCGATGCTCTTACGGAGTCGTTCACCTCTCAATTATTTTCGGAGGAATGCAAAAGGAAGGAAAGAGGCGGTGGAATGCTCTGATATAATTTTCGCGTCTCCAAGGACGTCTTCGAATGGAAAATACTCGATTAGAGCCGACCGTCTAATTTGTTGCCTTTTCGTCGAATTAATTTGCACAAGGACGCCCCTGAAGAAGTTCCGGTCAGATGGTTAGAGTTTCTGGAAAGTTCAAGGTAAAATTATGGGTGCCACCTGTAATGTGATTGCTTGATGTTGTTCTACCGTTATAAGAACTGATGCAGCTTCGTGTTCGTTTTGTAAGATTTGATTGGATTTTTCTCATTAATTGGGTTTCAGTAATTGCGTTCTCCGTACGCGTATAATCTACCCCTATATCGCTATAATTTTTACTCTCTCAATTTCTTATCGGACTCGAAATTACCCGAAAGAGAATCTTGATTAACTGTAGAGAACTATGTGTGAGAGTTAAGTTTCATTTACATTACTTCATACGGTGTCACTTGTAAAAACGTTAATTTTGGTCGAAATTTTGTAACCAAGATAAATATCTCGCGTGAATCATGTAGCAGTATTATTGTAATTGGAATCTGAATTAGTATTTTTAACGGAGATTATTATTAATGAAATTTTATCTTAAATTTCCATATTATAACTTATGATATCCTGAGTAATACGTTTTTAGTGCGATTTGTATACACAATAATTCAATAACAAAATGTATTAATAATATAAGCAGCGCAATTTACGTGAACTTCATATGTGAAGCGGTGCTCAAGTACCTCTTAAAATACTTCTTTTAGATTTTTCAACTACGCTTCGTAAGATTAACAAAAATATAAATTTATCAGTTATCATTTGAGTGAAAATTCGGATTTAAGTCGCTTACGCAATTCGGAAATTGAAGGGAAACATATGTAAAACAATATCGTATATTTTTGCGGAAAGATCGAAGCTAGTGTTTTGATTATTGTAGCTAAGACATGTAAATGATTGCACAAATAAGTATCTAGACATGACGTTAACTCTATGAGAACTAGAAAATTAATATAGAATCTAGTAAATAAGTTTTCTTAACTATGAGGACAAAAGTGGTTAATATGGATCTGTTAATATGGAATCATGTTTAATACGTATCATAATTGTTAATTGATAACATCAAGAAGCGATAATGTGGATAATATGGATCTGTTAATTTGGAATCATGTTACAATATTAATTACATCGATACATATCATATTTGTTAATTGATAGTATCAAGAAGCGATAATGTGGACATAAATAAAAGGGTAGCGATAAGATGTGATTCACAATCTTTCTAAAATGGAATGAAAAATTCAGTCATCGTAAACTGTGATTAAGGCATCAATGGTGAGCGTAATACCGGTATTCTTCTTAGATAATCTAAAGAAAGTTATCTTGTCAGCCTATATTTATTCAACCTTCTCTCGGTTCCTTTATAGAAGTTCGTTGGCATCTAGTGTTGTTCTTTTCCAATTTTATTTCAGCTCTCTCCCAAACTGGTTATCTTTAGATACTTTTATGCCCTTCCGTTTTTTTTTATTTTGTATATATCCTCAGCGTAGCGTCATTTGATGAGACGATAAAGATAATTCTGTTCGCTCCATAACTTATCATTCTCTATATTTGGCTGGACATAATGGTTCACAAACAGGAAACGGATTTTCGTCTCATTATTTCCCTTGCGCACATATTTTAGTAACTTTTGTTCAGTGCTCCTCGCGAAAAACTTCCTTTATTTATGAAATCAGCACGATAAGGCGTGTCTTCATGGACAACCGCGAATATCTTCTTCTTCTTTTATTTATTTTGATAATGCACGAATGATTTAATTTTATAGGCAGTCTTATGAGCTAATCGTATTGTGTATTACATCGTGGTGATTTCTCTCTTATCGTTAGAATGTGTTCTAATCGAATGTGAACGATTAACTGGACGATTTGTCAATATCTGCACGGGGTTTAGGACGTAGTTGGTGTCAGGCGAACATTTCATTTTCTTTATTCGAATATCTCGAAGGCACTGAGGTAATCGATGACAAAGTTGCTTAAATATTTGACGCTGTGATTTTTCCCACATTGTAATGCATAAATATGCTTTCAGATATATTTGTTTGATTAACATGTTGGCGAGAGAGCTAAGTATTGGTTTTAACCACATTCAGTTTGAATTTGTTAAAAATAGTGTGTTACCCTTTTTCGTTCGTCAATCTTTTTGTTTGTTCTCTAATAATCCAACCTCAGTTCATAACAAAGTTTTGTCTTTTCCTGACACGGTCTAATTTTCGTTTTTCATTTCGATGCCTAATTAACTATCGAAGAATATCTGAAATTATAGCTTATTAGAACGGTTAAGTAGTAAATCCTTGTAATAAATTGATGTTTCTCGGTTAGGCATTTCTGTTGTGTGAGATCTATTAACAGCGGTGATTTATATGCCTGAAGTTGAGCCGTTTTATAGCCACTGTAATCTCATTTTTCGGTAGTCATAACGATATTTATTTCTCACATTCAAGGAGAGATTCTAGTAGCGAAATATAGAAATTTAATATGGTGTCTGCTATTTATTCGGTCGTAATACTATTAGGGAAATGTTAACTTCTTACCTTAACTTGTTTGTTGCAGATATAGCCATATAAATCACCTGAAGGTTATTTTTCATCCCATTATATTGTTCCGTTCTCTCGCCGTTACAAATTTGGCTTGTATCAAATTCCTAACTAAGAATGACTTATTTATAGAAGTCGTCTTCGTTCAGCCGCTTCTTTGGACACCTGGAGTGGCGCAAAAAGTCAAACAGCGGACGCGGAAGTTTGAAAGGGATCGTGCCGTTCTTTATGTCGGCGGAAACCGCGCGCCCATAGCGCACGGCCATTTATTTCTAGGAACTTATTTTTTCTTTCGCATTTAACTGTTACGTAACGGTACTGACGATGCGGCGGAGGGATATGGAAGTTGGCTTCCGACCAAGAGGCTCACCGCCGCCTTGAATAGGCGAAGACTCGCGAATTGGCGGGAAATTTTCGCAATTTGGCGGGAAAACTCATCTGAGGAGTTCATTTCTGTGGCCTCAGATTACGGGGTGGAAAGACCTTTGGGCGAATACGTTATTATGACAATATTGCTTTGTGGCAAGAGTCGGCTATATTAGGGGAACAAAAGTAATTTTGTTTCCATGATTATTTGCTTCCATGTTTGGGGTAGATGAAAAGGTACCGAAGTTCTTGTGGGCCTGAGTTCTTTCCAACGAGTTCTTCAGCAGATCCCATAGTTACTGAAATTCCTTTATATCCTTTGTTCTTTTATATGTAAAATTAGGTGGTTCACCGATGATAAAATATATTTCGCTAGAATTATCAATGAACGTTTATCACCACAGTTCTGTAAAATTAGGGGCGAACTTAACGTTAAGTGGATTAGGCCGTTAGATATCGGTTTCTTATGAGTTTTTCTAAGAGGAAAATGTTTCTTCATATTTGACATTTATCCCGAAAATTGCGAGGGTAGCAAAATGTATGTATTATTAACTTTCCGTTAAAGTTACGCAGTAAAGAATTTTTGAATCGAATTTTGTAGAAAAATGAAGCTTAATTTCTAAAGAAATTTCTTATTTTCATACTATAAACTACTCCTAATATGAATTAAATAAACTGTAGTAATTAGTATCTTTTCTGTTTAACATTGTTATTCAGAAATTTCCAAAAAGTACATGTACCTTTATTATAATGGTGAAATAATTCACGACAGAATAATTGACAGGGCTTGCTAACGTAAGGCCGTAATCTTAAAATGATGCTGTAAGATGTTAATTGACCTATATGAAAAATCGAAGGTTTTCAAGGGATATTTGCTGAAACATATTCACGAACAAAGGCTCGAAACAAACAAAGAGAAAAAAAAGAATCGAAGTTTTATATTCTTCTCTTTGTTTACCTCTAGGGATTAGGAATGGAATTCTGGATAAAAATTAATCAGTAATTCTTCGTAGCATGTCAAGTTTAACATAATGATTAGTCTTTTATATGACTATATAACGACGATAGTCGTTCAGTTTCATTATCGAAAATAGCTACGTAGAGCAAACAGTGCGTGAAACATTGACAAGATTATTGGTTTTCAAGTCTAATTTGAATTCAACTAAAAATACTTGAAGATTACCGATTCAGTCATATCCTCGAGTACATTTCCCTCCTTTGTTGTCGTTAAGACATGAAATATCTGATCGGTTGACTGGATAATCGCATCAGATAATCCTCGGGAATGAATGGAACTAAATTTGGTCGGAGCAAGGGATTATCGTTCTCGAGACGGAGAGCGTGACATTGATCTCGGGAAAGAGATTAGAAGTTGCGAAAAGTGCCACTATTGTGGAGAACAATGAAATCACCGAAGCCAAGAAGCTTCGGATCTCGAGCGCAGAAAGGACAACGCCAAGATGGTAGGGATAGGACGTTGTCTGGCTTTAGTCCTCTATTTAGCTCCTGAGATATAATTACTCGTAACTTCCGAAAGACCCGCGAGATTGGTGTTTATTTTACTGCTTGTTTATATCATCCTGTGTATGAGATTTTCACGTCTATGTTTTCGAAGGTATGGGAATTAGTTATTACAGTATGCTGATGATATTACGTCTGTTAGTAACCAAATTTTCACCAGTTTTATCAATCTTCTTTTCCTATCTTATAAAATGACTTTTAACTTGACCGACTTAAGGATGACATTTTAATGTGGAAAGGAAATTCTCTTGACTTAATAATAATAATATTTTATTTACCGCAAACAGGAAAAACCCCAATTACATGCGATATAATATATAAAATAAATAAAACATCACAAGAAATTTAAAATAAATTACAAATTAAGACACATTTGAATAAATTTTCCTCTTTAAAGACGGAAGCGAGTCATGAAATATATCATTATCAGAGGTTTTACCTAAGACCTCATTTGTCACTCTCATTATTCTAGCCACAGGTTCATATCGGCATACATCCACTCGCCCAAAGGAGTCCCTAAACAGCATGGTATACCTAGAGCGTCTCAGTGGTACATTGAGGTTCACAAGCGAAACAAGTTTAATACTTAAGGTAATATTCTTCCTCGTGTAGTGGAGAAAATGCCTTTGTCAGCATTAACTGGCTAGAAGTTTACTGGAAATGCAAATTTTCTTTCTTGGAGCTTCATTTTTTTGGGAAATTAAGGATGTTTTGGTGCAAATATTGTGAGGAATACCCGGCTATTTTTGGTCTAAAACTGGTTAAAATTCTGTGCATTTATTTGAATCTTAATATAACTCAAATTGATGAAAGAAGACGTCACTAGATGAAATTTCGTAATATTAATGGTTGAAATAGGTATGCTTAAGTTTCACAGAATTTCTGTGAAAATTGTGAGGGTTCTGCGAAACTTGAGCATACTAGTTTCAACGATAATTAATGTTAATTTAACTGTACACTCTAATCATAAATGGAAATTTGAGATCATGGGTATGCGATACGAGTTATCATAGTACTTCGCGTATAAAAAGCTTCCCAAAGCCTACAAGCTGTATAAGGAGGCAACATTTCTCAGTACCTCTGAGACCGCTTTGAACCCGCCTACGATAAAGATTACTGCAGTATTAATAATTCTTCTTATGCGACAGCAAGAAAATGAACCACTTCTGGACAAGTGATGGAATCGGTACTGACAGTTAAATCGGGACCGCACCAACAAGATTATCACTTCTTGTCACCCTTATAATACTAATAATAATGTCACCCTAATAATACGCATTTCTATACATAATTGCCATATAACCTGCGCGGCTTCATAATTAGTTGAAATTTATGCAAGAATACTACAACGATTCTAAATTCTGTGGAGCAGTAATCTATATTAAACCGGTGTGTCGATTTTCTATGGTTATGTATTGAGAAGTGGTTATTTAAAGTGGATGCAGTGGCAGTAAAGAGGAAATTCTAGCACGAGGGTGCTCTGCCCCATATGACCTCTGTGGGTCTGCGAGGGTCAACTAGATCCCGTTAAACTCTCTCAAAGAATCAGAATGCCAATGGTGGCGGTAGTAAATGATTACGACGGGTTTGCAGTTCTTCGGGATTTTCACTTCTCTACTCCGCGAACTGCTTTTACAGATGGAATCTTAACAGACTCTTAAGAGGGATTGTTTTGTTTACTTTAAAAATATTCGTTTGCGATTGCTTTACTTAGGATTGAGTGGGTAAAGAGAATGGCAGTATTTGCCGAATATCATTTAAGAAAAATTGAAAAAATCATAAGTGATCGGGTATCGACCTCCAACCTCCAAAATTTTCTGTCAAAAATTCTGGATCGTTGTTTTCTGAAGTTGTTATTTATGCTGTTCTAAAGTTCTGATTCTATTTCTAATTGCGGTGATGGTCGTAATGATTAATTACCGTTCCATTAATTATTAAGTGGTACTGAATTAGTCAATTAAATAAATGATACTGATTTTTCCATCCTCTCAATTTGATTTGATTGGCGTTTGAGCCACTCTTTGCTTGACAGAAGTTCTTCCTGAATTATCGGTTTCCATAAAAGGAGAGCTTGGGAGAGACTTGAGTTGGGTAACTTCTGGTTCCTTTGGTTTGTGCAGTCTTGGTTGGATATCGTTGGGTGTATATTCAATATCGTTATATATCACAAATCTTTCTTTTATTTTACCATTTATATGCGTATCTTCGTTAATCCTTAGAATGTTCAAAATTTCGAAATTTTTCCTGTCACATGCATAAAACTTGTTTATTAGGTTAGCAGATTTTTTAGTTGTGATTGAAACATTTGTCTTCCAAATGATGTGGAAATCATTTTAGTGATAAGCTTATCATTATTTTTTTGTTAATTAGTCTCATATTCTTATGGTTACGATGTGCATGTAAACAAGACTATATTTCACGGAACAAAGGAAGAAGACCAACATCGTTAACAGACGTTGGGAGCAGCTAAAGGGTTAATTCCCTTCCACCAGTTTCCCCAGCAATCCCTTCAATAACTCTAATGCCGAACGTCTATTGCTTGCCCTCGTATTAATAGCATTAATTATTAATAACATAATAGCATTTCGTGATTCCTCATGGAATATGGCATGACAGGGACATAGTTATATTTTAGAAAATAGAATAGATAGACATGATAGGTATGCGTATATAATACATAAATATAGATAAGTTAGCGACTTTTAGTAGACAAAATTTTCTCTTCTTCCTATTGTGGTCAACATATACCTAAGTTGGAATGTACGTAATGCGGTAACTCCTCGAAAGCAACTCTGTTCGAAGCGCTGGACGGTTACCAATTTGCGGGCATTCTTTGGCAAATAAGTGCGATTTTAGAGCATGCTTTACCCCTGACATACTTTGGGCTCCCTTGAGATATAGAGGAATGTATCTCGTACATTATTAGGTCAGAATATTCCGCTCTTCCTTCTTTGATTCACTCGTTAAGTTAAATCCGTATAATTTTTTAATAGAAAGTTGGGCATGAGCTACTCTATTACGTGTCCTTAACCGACCACTGAGCTTTACCGATCACTATCTACATCGCCTTCGTAACAATTATAAAAAATCAGGCTTATGGAGATGATGGTGATGTACTTACACAAAAATATTTGTATTGTCTCAAGGTTCAACTGTTGAATTGGTAACGATTAAAAAGAATTCAGAAAATCTACAATTTCTCTTTTGCTTTACAACATGTAGTCATTTTCCTTATTGATGCACCGTATTTATTATTTAACAACCTCTCTCTCCATTTACCAGACAAATGTACGTACTTGGGTGTAGCTTCTGGTCATTTACACTTAGTTGCTTGTAAGCACTCCTCAAATGCACTGGGAGCCTCTTAGTTTGTCTATACAATTACTGGTCTTTAACATTTACTTTTCTATTACCCTAAAATATTATATAATTAATATTATATTACCCTCTAAAATTTGCTTATCTATTAATAATTATTAATTATTAGAAAGTATCAAATACATATCCGCCATTGATTAATGGAAGTCTTGTAACAATATTACGTCAAGAAACTATTAAACTATTAAGGTGAGAAATATCTCTTGTATTTAATATTACTTGGAATTTCCAGAACGAGTATTTCGAGCAAATCATCCTTATATCACAAGGTCACCTTCAGCAAATTCTCTGGCCCAAAAATAAATGAAGTCGTGGGCCAATTTAAATCGTCGATGCATTGTATGATCACGTCGGGTATGATGGTATATCAACGATGAAAATGTTAGTTATACGATCAGTAAATTTGGCAAAATTATAAATATATTTCTTTGATAAGTCTTCCTAATTCATAATTTTTGACAGTTCCATGAAATTATAGAAAATATTTTTTAAATGTCATCTTGACGTCACAAAGGGAACAATTCTAGCGTCAACTGCATAGGCCACTGAAGTAAGCGCAATTTTTATTTTGGTTTTTCCCCTTTCAGAACATTATCGCGAATCATCACACATTTTTTTCAATGTCAATGACAAAGTCTGTCATGCCTCACTTCTTTGATGGTTGATTTCGTTATATATTTTTTATTCTACCCATCAAATACGCCGACTGAAAAATCGTGAAGATTTCACAGGAAGTATTGCAAGTTCTTGGGTAATTTCGCCGTTAGAAAAAAAGGGACTACAATCGCCCGGGTCTCACGGCGCTGAATCTCTTTCATGTACCGTTTATACCCACGTTTAAGACTCATTTTTTCCCAAAAATGTATGTTAAAAAGCAGTTACATCTTTCATGTACATACGGTATTCACGTACATACGGTATTATCTTGATTTGTGCTTGTGAGGTGTACCTGTTGTCGTTTTCCTTTGTCACCCGTTTTCCATAAATTGATTGATGCATGAAAATTCGGAATTCAATTTATTAGCTTAGAAATCAATTAGTTTTTCTGCTGCTAGTGATACAGTTTGTAATTTCTCCGTTTGACACTTTTCATTTATTTAACTTCATGTCGGTTTCAAATTGTTGATTAGAAAACATATTTGTTTAGAATAATGAGATAAATTACTTTCCACCAAATGTGAGAGAGCGCTCGTTTAAAATAGGTTCCATGCTTCAACGGGGTTAAATTGCTTCGGAGATAATTGAAATAGAAAAAATGTTATTGATGAAATACAGCGGAATGAGATTTTAAGGTGCCGTGATGAAACTGTTTCGCAGAAAATTAAAATAGAAAAATATGCTAATGATGAAATTTAGTAGAAGGGGGTTGAATAGTGCTTATGATGGTGATAAGTAGGAAGTCTTAGTTCATAGCTATCAAGGGACGAGTTAGAGGTCAGCTAATGATTATAAAATCAATGCCAAGTATTGTGCAAGCTTCACTTCTCTGTTGGATGAAACTGGAACCTTTGTTGATCTGGAAAGGTCATTTAAAAAAAAATTCCCCTCTTACCTCTGAGTTACATATCAGTAGTAATTACTCTCAATGAATGTTTGGTTTCAGACTACTCCTAATGTTTGTTACTTTTTCTTGATGAACTTTTCAAATCTTTACCGCTCAGTCTACTGTGCAATTTAATCTGAATCTTAACATTCCTTTTATTTCTGTTTTCCTAGCAGAATCCTTCATCATATAATCAATCTGTGTAAAAATTGTCAGTAGTATCGTACAATTCTAACGATGGGTTGGATGGAAGAAGTGACTTTTAGTCTCAATTTCGCCCAAATAAAGGCGGTTAATTATTATTATTAATTCTCTGTCGTTTCGGCTATTTTCTGTGCAGAGGATTTTCTTCGGTACAATTTCTCCCCTGCGGCGCGCCGAAATGGGGTATTCACGTGTATGTAGATGTAGATTGAGCGGTGGAACTTGTGTCCGAAAATTCATCTCTGTAACTCCTGGCTATTTTTTATTATTTTACAGAAAATTTCGTTGTCGACGAGGTGGAGCAGGATTTTTAAAAATTGTTTTTCTCGTGTTCTTAACTGGATATATTTCAGAAAGAAAAACTTTTTCGTGCTCCAAAAGAAATGAGCCTGCGAGACGATGCTTGAGGTGGTCTATAGCGGAGAGGTTTACGTAATGGTGAAGAGAAATGAGTAACGAATTTTTTACGTTTTTTTGTTTTTAATTGGGATTTTTAAAGCACTCTAAGGTCAAGGTCACGGGCGTGAGAACAGTGGATAATGTTGAAATTTATGGATCGCAAATGTGTTTGTAGGCTGGATGGCGCAATGTCGACAGCTCTTCGTCGACCTACTTAATTTTTAATTTGCTGAAAAACTTGGTTCTTTCGATGGTTGAGAAGAAGAGAAAATTTGGATGTTTACATAATTTTCAGATGATTCTTGTTTCATTCCAAATCGACTCTTATAAATTAGTAAGAATTTAGGATAATTTCTCTACGACAGAATTACCGTTCGAGAATTTCAGCACGTTAAAGTAACGAAAATCTTAGCAAAGCATACATCGTATAATTTATGGAATTATAAAGATCGTCGGGGGAGGATGAGCCACTAAAACTTGAAATTAAGAAAATTAAGGCAAAATAAATAAAATTTTTATGACTTTCTAGAACAAAGAATAAAGCAATTAAATGTTTTGTGGTGTAAATTATGTGAAAAAGTTTATATTGACCCTTCTTTAGGCGATTCTAGGCTTGGATTAGTTTTATTTCCCCCAAAGGTTGGTATTTTAATGCTTACAATGAGATATTGGCAAAAGTTAGGTGAAACATTGACAAGATTATTGGTTTTCAAGTCTAATTTGAATTCAACTAAAAATACTTGAAGATTACCGATTAAGTCATATCCTCGAGTACATTTCCCTTCTTTGTTGTCGTTAAGACATGAAATATCTGATCGGTTGACTGGATAATCGCATCAGATAATCCTCATTATCAGTTATCATTTGAGTGAAAATTCGGATTTAAGTCGCTTACGCAATTCGGAAATTGAAGGGAAACATATGTAAAACAATATCGTATATTTTNAAAAAATCACTTGTTCGTTGAAATAATCAATGTTTTTTTTTTCGTTGCATAAAGTGACTACATGTAACTCTCAGTTATTCCAATGGGTGAGGGGATTTTTGCAATTATTAGCTTTATAGTTTTCACTCTTTATCCATCCCAGTGTGGTAAATGTTGTCCTCTTGGATGATCCCCTATCGTAATTGGCCTAGTGCCATTAATAAATAAATATGTAAGACCTATTCATTGTCGTTTACCTAGAAATGGATGGAGACATAGGAAAAGGTGCATGCCGGATACGTACCTACAGAAACACGCACCTAATTAAGAAATCTTTAGGGAAAATAGAGATGTTACCTCAATTTTAGATATGCTTCGAGTCATTCGCGGATAATTTCTGCTCTCTTAGGCTAATGAGTCGTAGTCACTATGAGCTATAGGAACTGATTGATCCGTTGATACTATCGTGTATTATTTCATCCGTTAAAATTACCGCAAGGCGAAGTAGCGTTTTCTTTTATCTGAAAAAATCTTCTGGAGCATTCATTCGCAGGATTTAATTTTAAGGTTAGTTTGGCGAAAATGGTTCAAGTTGAAGAGAATATCAAGGCTTTAATTAATTCATATTGCAAGTTAGAGACCTCTCCTCGGCGTCATTTCCGCCGTTGTGAACATTCCTCCTAGGGCTGTCTACGTAGAGCAAAATAGTTCATCTCACTGAAGCTTTTCGTTCGGCGACGATTGTGAGAGACAGGCGCCCGACACTCGGTTGAATCTTCGATTTTTACATTAGCGACGGTATGAGATATCAAGTCCCTTCCGAGCACCCGACTGATAACTCACTCCCTTTCCTGCCCTTGATTTAATCGCTCGAGGGAAACATGAACGGTCGTTTTTCTCAACTCGCGCGGAACGAAGATGTTTCACATTCAAAGTAGCGGAGTATCGTCGCTGCTAATGAGCTGGTTCTTTTTCACTACCGCACCGCGCTGTGAAGGCTGGAAATTCGTTTTACACTGACGTGATCGTTTGAATTTGCAGCATGAAAAGGAGAATCGACGAAAAATACGATTATGGAAAAATGCGTAAAATATCATAATGATGCGATCATAAATAGTTTGAGATACATAGTTATGTTCAACTTGTACGTATCCACTAAAAATTAACATTCGTGCTAAAAATTAAAGAGTTCCATGTAGTAAGTTCCTCTTTTAAGTTTACAAAGTTTTACATTTCGAAGTTCTCAGCTTCATTCAGTCAATGTCCATTCATTCATGTTGCCATTTCACTGAATAGTATGTTACATACATGATATCTTATAGAAAACAAGTACTTGGGGATCCCGGATAGCCAAGTGGGCAACTCGTTTGACCTCACAGCTGGAGGGATTAAATCCAACTACAACCTTAAGTTAGATACAAGTCATGTTAGTCAGTTCTTCATTCATGTTTGAATGCGTTTAAGCAGTTCAGAGGAATTAGAAAAAAGATCCGTTTTGTTTCTCCTTCTGACCAAAAAGTGATCTTCTTGCTCTTTTTGTCTCAATAAAAAAAATTCGTTTTCCTCCAATTTCAGCATTAAGTACATAATATACTATAGAAAACTAATCTTTAGGGCTCCCCGTTAATCAAGTGGGCAACGCGTTCGACTTCAGTGATGGCGGTCCCTGGTTCTATTCCCCGTGGGAGCCAATGTCAGAAACGACCTCAGCTGTTGGAGCACTTTTAACAATGCTGATGATGATGATGATGTTGAGGCGGTGTCCCTACATAGAAAGCCAGAAACACTTAGACCTATTTGGTCCATTGTGCCATCCGCCATAATACGAAATTACCCATGGAGTCCTATGGCTTTATAAAAGGCCAAGATGCTCCCCATGGGTAAGTCCGTAATGTCACTGGGCTCCTGAAAGAGGGTGCCCATGAGACGAAGCCGTGTCCTGGCAATAGCCGGGCATTGACACAGAAGATGAGTTATTGTATTGTATGATTCCTCTTCTTAGTTACACCATCTGCAGCTTGGAGAATCAATAATTCCCATGTTGAAGAGATGTTTGTTTACCAGGTAGTGTCCGGTTAGTAGGCCTACCATCGTTCTCAAATTCCTCCTATCAAGCGATAGGAGTTTCTTGGTATAGCTGGAGTTTGGACCATCACAAACTTTTAACAATACTACTACTAGTATGTATTTTATTAGAATTCGCATATTCTTGTACGATATGTAAACGGGGGTGTATTGTGACAAGTATAATTTAAGATTTATGTTATTAGTTGAACTGCACTTGCTTGTATTCAGCCAGGATTCTAATTTGAACCTCATCCCCTCCGCCATTAGTTGCCAAAAGCTTTGAAGAGAATGAGGTGTACTAAGCGATATGAGGATTGAGGTACTTCTCTCTTGCTTTCGTGACTGAGCCAGAATGTTACAATTGGATAATGTTTGTGTCACTTCAGAGAAATTGAATTAATTTTCGAAACAGATGGAGGTGTATGATTTTTTTATAAGCACCGAATCCATTTGGCTTTGTTCATCACTGATTCAGTTACCGCAAATGTTATTATAATTTTATCATATCCTTTTCCCTAATGGCTTTAAAAAATCAGTGTATTTGTAACGAAATTTTAGTTCTTAACTGTAGTCTCCGGATTCTTTACGTTTTCCTTATTTTAGTCTTAAAATAATATTTATTTCATATTATTTGGTTGGAAAATAAACAACGTAAGGAGAAACAGAAGTGAAAAAGATCGAAATGACTGGAACTCGAACCCAGGTCTTCCATTTCTGGGCAGGTGTTTTAACCACTAAACAGACAGGGGATGATAGTTATATTTTTCTTTATCTTGTACCGAAGGATAATGAACTAATCAAATAAAAATTTCCTCGTTTAAAAATATAATTAAAAGGCATTCGCTTCGAGTTTTAGTGTTGCCAACTCTCCACCGGTAAACTGTTCTTACTTTAAATTACTATACGTGGTTCCCAAAGCTTTTTCACAGTTACCATTTTTTTCAGCGCATATAAATGTAGCCAAATGCATACAGTTAATAGAGAAAAGAATACATTTCTATGACTGAAATTTATTCTTCCTTTACATATTCTTTACTGAACATATTACATCATATTTCTGATGTCTTTGTGCTTAAACAATCTGTGCTTAAATGTTTGTTTGAACCGTTTGATGTTTGCTTAAAATGGAACGAAACGAATTTCCCGCCCACTTTTACTTCGCCCACCCTTTCTGCTCCAGCGAAGCAAACAAAACTTGGGATCGATGTGTTTTAGTTACGTTCGTTAATCAGGCCGGTGGTAAATATCCAGCATAATTGCTTTCCTGTTTATGAAGTGGGACGAAGGAAGAGTCGGTTTACTCAAGTTTGAAGTTCGGAAGAAGTTTCTCGAAATTTGGGAGTTGAAATTACAGGAGCCACACCCTCGCTTCATAACGTTGTTATTTCCTTAATACCTCTCGAAATGGAGTTGGGTAATAATAAACATTCTGAAACTATATTTTCATCTTTTTTATATTAAAACATCTATTTTTTGTTTGTATTTTAACTTCCTCTTACTCTATTAATGGTGTTTTGATGGAGGAAAATAGAGAAAGATTTCTGATTAGTATCGTCATGTTCTTGAGGTACATGAGGGTTAAAGTACGCCAATTTTTTCTACAGATTGCTATTTTATTATTTTATGGTGGAATTTGATTGACGTAATTTCCTTATATTTTATATAAACGGTTTAGATGATGATTAGTCCAGGTCGTCGAATAACCCTGGGCCATGTTAATTCCATCACACGTGAAATAGACTCGTTTTTTAGAAAGTCAATTAACGCGAGATAATTTTCGTTTAAAACACCCTTAATGCGGGTCATCAAAGTTATCAGAGCGTTTTGATGCAGAAATACACGAAGAATATCCGGAGCTCTGGATTTAAGGTTTACATTTAAGTTTTAGTTTTTTCGTTCTTCTTTAGTAGATTCTTTTCTACGGGAAAGTACGAGGAAGAGGCTCTTATCAGTTAAAGTGGAGATTATTTAAAGTATTGCAAGTATGTGACAGTAATGACTATGTATGGGCCTCCCAATAGCCATGTGGGTAACGCGTTCGACGTTGATGAAAGCGATTACCGGTGGGGGCTCATGTACGAAATGACCTTTTTGTCGAAGCTGTCGAAGTGCTTTTAAAAATTACTATTACAGTTACCTTGTTTCTTCATGTGAATGACGCAGTTTTCTTCGAAAAATTTGTGTCCTAAAAGAAGGGTGCGTCTTGTACATAGTAGATTTTCTCCCGTATTTCTTGCTTTTTAGCGCTCATAGTGCATCAAGTGCTACGAAGGTTAATGCTAAAATATTTCTGGTTTGTCGTTTTTGCGCTAGTTGTATTCGTTTTAAGTTTGTAAAATTAGGTAACGTTTTGCCAATAAGTGGTTCAGAAAAAATTTGATCCTTTATCGGCATTTTAAAGCTGTTATGATTCCTTACCTGACTTAATTAAAGGCATCCTGTGGGGTAATTGCATATGAAATCATATGATTTCGCGGTCCGCATGAAAGCAATACGCAGTCCGGCTTTCGCCCGATGACCATTATTTTGGGACCCCCGTGTTATATGAAACTTTCGTAAAACATTGAGTTTCTACTCAGTATTTCACTGACAAATTTGCAAATGATTTTATCCTCTAACTTCTGTAATTTATGATGGACAGGCCTAGTAAATAGCCTGAAATGATACACCCAATAACACAAATATTAGCAACTTTGATCTTCAATAAATTATAAAGACTATTGGGGTTTATATCAATCGTTAATTTGATAGCAAAGCTAAATTGGCACTGTGATTGCGATTCAAGAAAGAATTTTGTAATCATTCGGCACCTTTAATTAGTTTTAGCGAACAATTCAGTTCATTCTCTATTTTCTCAGGGCATCTCATTGATCCATCCACAATTGTTCATAGCCCAGTTCATTTGCATAGAAAAGAACGGAAAATTCCAAATCTCGTTGGCATTCATCCATCTACACGTTGGCGGCAGCGCATTTTGCATTAAAAATGTATCACGCTCGTAAATTTTGTGGGTCTCCTTAACCTTATTTTCCTTCTTGCTTTCAATTTCCGTCTGCTATGAAAATAGCGATTAACAAACGTTTGTATTTAATTCAGAGAATACGATGTGAATACTGTTGAGGTAAATTTTGCAACGCTCAGTTAACTTGCTAATTTATGTCTGTGGATGGTTTGAAAGAATAATTTTTTAGTGGAGTTATCTAGTTTTGGTTTTCGGAAACTGTACCGATAATTGTTTGTTTTAGCAGCCACTTAACGAAACACGTTGGGATATTCTAATTTACCAAATTTTAAATTTATGTAGGCCATTGAGTTCCCATTTCAATATTACTGTTGTAGATTATTAATGTTAATCGGAGGGCATTGAGCAAGTATTTAACATAATGTAGAAAGTGCGTTTTGATTAATGCTGAGAAAGTCACTTCTATATTTATCCGATCTGTCCTTCATCGCTCTCTCATATTGCCCTATCAGCATTTATGATTTCGCAATGCTTTCAACTCCCATCGCTGTTAATCCTCTTAGCTAGCCGTTACCGTGCATTAAGCTTAACCTTCCATCGGCAACCTTTTCCATCGTAAATTATTTGTGCCATTCAGTTATTAATTCCATCATCTACGTTTGAGTTCGCTCAATAACCCTAATTTACCCTAGAATTTGCATACTTACCGTATCCTTTGACCAATCTTGGGGGCGGAATGGTTAGTGCTCCAGCTTTCTAACTCTGCGGTCCCCGGTTCGAGTTCCGGTTAACCGGGATTTTGCTGGCTGTTTGCTTTCGTCGTTCGTTAAGTTCAGGACTACACACAACTAGCGAGTGGCAATGAGATCTTAAATATCGCGAAATTGCAAGGAATTGTTCTCCTTATTACTAAAGACGTTTCTTTCACGCATAATGAAGGAGAATTTATTCGTAGACCAGGAATGGATTTTCCAACAAGGGATATAGAAATGTATTCAAAAGTAATTATATTTTTCAATTTGCTTATGTTGTTTTCACACTATAGTATTTCGCATATTTTATTGGTTGATTTTTCTTACATAATACTTTTTATGTATGAACCTTAAACACGTTCGAATTGTAAGTTATGGAAATCCCTACATAAGACTGGGTGCCTTTATTTCACACATTGTGTATTGTGTGTTTTTACAAGTATGTACCCTCTCTTTGATATAAAATAAATAATAATTTTTATATTATATTATGTTATATTATATGTGGAATAATTTTTGTATTGAAGATAAAAACTTCGTTTTCGTTTCAGTAAAAACGTAGTTTTCCACGGATTGAATTAAACGCGAAACTACGTTTTTTATATTTCATACAATGACTGTACCAAGTCACACCTTCTCATATTGGTCATAGAATTACTTTTCCTGATTTTGCGCTATTGCATTAGTAATGGAAGAAAGTACATATAAAGGGAACTGTACAATGAGCATGGAATTTCTGTGACTCGCATATAATGCTTGGTTACGTGATTGCGGAAATCAAGTCCTTTGTTAACGAGGATGTTAATATCACGCTCTTCGTCATTCGAGAGATCGTTGATGAGTTTCTGGAATAGCCTCCGCTTACACTCAGTCCCTTTCTCCTTTTGAGCCCCAACCGAGGAAATTTATGCACGTATATATTTTATTCTCATCAACGAAAAATAAAATCTTTAAATGTCTCATCACTCAAAGTATCTCTGTTGACCTGTGTATTAAAATTCTTTATTACTACATTTATAACTACATTTTCTGAATAAATACATAAACTTGCAGCTTTACTTTCTAGCTGTGCGTACCATATCCTGGCCTAGTCCTTTATCGTGTGAAAATTTCCGTAATTTATGCGTTTTATAATTTGTTTATTATGGAAATTTTTGGTTGACGTTGCATCTTTTTCCCGAAGATTTTACTACTTTTTGGGTACACTGGAGCTGTTCAGTTTTTACATTTAAACAATTCACTGTCTCATCAAGGACCCCAGATAACCGTGTGGTCAGCGCGTTCTCCTTCGGTGAAAGCCGTCTCGGGTTCTATTCCCGGTGGGGGCCAACATTTATCGGTGTTCACCCAGCATCGTGATGAACATCGGTAGCTTGAAAGCAAGGATTAGAAAAAATCACTTGTTCGTTGAAATAATCAATGTTTTTTTTTTCGTTGCATAAAGTGACTACATGTAACTCTCAGTTATTCCAATGGGTGAGGGGATTTTTGCAATTATTAGCTTTATAGTTTTCACTCTTTATCCATCCCAGTGTGGTAAATGTTGTCCTCTTGGAGAAGACTTAGTGGAGGAAACCGTTTGACATGTTTATATTATTTTAGAATAAGAATATACCATGCTATATGCCATATTAGCTATGTCTTTTAGGCGTTCTACCAATGTCACCCGCCTACTGGATCATATTTCAGCACATGCCTAGTAGTAGTTTTTCCTTCAAAGAGCATATTCGAGGCGTAGTAGGAAAGGCAAACGGGATGCAAAGGTTAGCCAATATTCTTATAAATTCTTAGGGGATGTTCATCGAGAGTAAAGGAAACAGCGTTCTTTTCTCTAATTCGACCTTTCCTCGTGTATTGGGGCGCAATTTGTGGTCCTCACGAAGTAGGATTAGCCTCAGATCTTGAGATGGTTCAACGTAGAACGGCTAGGTTTGTCAAGAGAGATTTTAGTTTCGACAGCAGTGTTTCGGATATGATAGAATCCCTCGGGTGGACTTCGCTATGCCGTGGAAGACTTGATTACCGATGTAAGCTTTCCAAAAAAGTTTATCACCACAGATCTCATCGACGAGATAGCTGATATTATTCCGGTTAGCAACGTACGTGAGTTCCGAAAGAAAACTAAGAAACGATTCAGGATTATCAGGACGGATAGTTACTTCTGGTCGTTTTTACCGCGTAATATTAGAGAAGCACATGGCAGTTAGGGTGTCAGAAGATTATCAGTGTTTTTACACCCCCTGCCACACGCCATTGGTGGCTTGCGGGGTTTAAATGTAAATGTAAGAATACGGCAGTTTAATTTAGGAATTTATGTATTGCAGGTACTAGATAAAATCAAAGAAACTTTATATACAAATTNAACCGTTGCGTGTTTGTATTTCTTGCCTTCCGAGCTAAGCGATGTTTCTTTAGCTCAAATATTTGCATACCAAGGGCAATATGCATGCCTTCCTGTGGGATCTAAAAATCTTCATTACCACATGCCATAAATAGTGTTTTTGCTCTCCCATACACTCACCCGCTCTGCGGAAGCCAACCTCGCATCCAGTAGATCACATTTTTGGTCCCTCATTCATTGGATGCTTAGAGATGAGTTAAATATGCGTTTTTTATGGAGAAACTCCATCTAGTGACAATTCTCGGTTTTCCGACGTTATCTTAATAGCGGATGATTTTGTTTTCTGTTTCATATTTTTTTAAAGTTTAGAGTTTTGGTATGATTTAATTACTCTCTCAACTTATCTGCTAATCAAATCGCAGTCAATCTTAGGAAATATTGTGTAGTCAAGCTTCGGTTTGACCTTATTTTTAATAAATTTACATCTGTATCCTTTGAATGTAACAGAATTGATAGTTACCTTTTATTGGGTTATAATATCCAGCGATGCAATTTATATGGGTGTCTAATATGGGCTATTGCGACATGTTATCTAATTAATTTTCAATGTGAATTCTTTAGAACTATCTTATGTCGAGGTTCATTCAGCGTGTTAGAAGTAGCAAATTTTTAATAAAAGTAATTCATATATATGTAAAGCAAATTTTTAATAAAAGTAATTCATAGTATGTCAGACTTTAGCGAGATAAGTGGTTGCATGCCCCACATGGGATTTACGTCATTAGTATGCTTGGATAGAAACGTGTCATTACAAAAGCGAAAATTTATTTGAGTGTCTTTTGAAACGCGTCGACGTAATCCTTCAATTGAACAGCACATGGAATTAGCGGAAAAGATATAAAAGTTAGGAAAACTGGGGAAGGTCAATTATTGGAATTTGTGGGGTGATAAATAGTTGGAATCCCATGAGAATGGAGAGGAAAAAATTTTCGGTTAAACCAGCGTTAATGGAAATGCCGAGGAATTTCTAGCCCTGATAACGTATCTGATATTTTCATTTCCGAAATAAAACCGGAACCAAGAATTATACCATAAATCTGTGAGCGTTCTATATCGGATTTGAAAATTAAAATCGTTTTCCCCTAGAGTTATTCATGTCGGCTTACTAACGTTCATATTTCGTATAAATCTGTTCAACAGAAGTGTGAGATTTATTGCATCGTTGGAAATCCTCTTGAGTTATAAATCTTTTTCGATTCTTGCGATTGGCTTTGAATCCGACGTGTTAATCACCTATTGTTTGCCCTTAATCCCATTATTGACGTTTTGAATTCTCTTCATTAATTTTAAATCTGGTTTGAAGTAAATTGCCTTTTATAAACCAACGGATTCGGTTAGTAATTGAATCAATTGTCAGTAATTGGATTAGATCGAGTATTCGGTTATTGGTATAATTCCGTTTGCTAATTTGATACTACTGAAGGGATAATCACTAGCTTGGTTTTAAATATGGAAAATACTTTTTCAGACAGATGGGAAGGACGTGATTCCTGATTTCTGAATATACCGTTTTTACCAGTTTTTATAGTAATGAATTAAATCATAAGAACAGATGGGTCAGTTATTTCATATTTTAACAGTAAGGCTAATATTACTGTATTCGTTACTGATCGATCTACTTTAATGTTTGTGATATGTTGAGGTTTTTGTTATTTATTTATCGTAATATTGAAGCGGTCTAGTAGAACAGTTTTATGTTAATCAGTCCATTCCCTCCTCCGATAGGAAATTGTCTTCGGATGATTTAAAACGAAGTTTTTGTGTGCCTGTTTATTGTATATTGTATAGTGAAGTGTATCTCGTTGCTTTATGGGAAACGTACGACTTGGATATGCATTGAAAGATATGTCTGTATTCTTTCTGCAGACGAATGTGTGACATTAGTAATGAGTAAAAATATGATAAAGGTTTTATGGCCAATATGTAATTTAAAAGAGGTGGCTTTGCATTACCATTACAGTTATGTGATTGGTAAAATTTTATTTTACTGTTATCATTAAAATAGTTTATTTACGTAATCTTATGTCTCTTGAAATCAGTTTAGAGTTTTATGGTATGTCATCTAATTTCGCATTTCGCAAGGCAAAGTTTACAAAAGAAGGATATGCGAACTAAGCAAAAAATGGACCTTCGTGCATTTGTTATTCTAGTCATGGAAAGTAGTTGGATAAATATAAATAGGACGGTGATTACTATAATGCAGATTAATTGCTAATAGTGATAGGATTGCATTTAGACAAAGCTATTCCTTTATTCCATCTCACGTACGCATCCAAGAATGGCGATGCGGGTAAACGTCGTTATCTCTAACGATGATTTTTTCTTTCTTTCAGGTAAGGAACATGCCTTTGACAGTCGGAGCAGAATGACAAAAATGTTACATTCCAGAACGGTCTCAATCCGTGAGTACTCCGCGGTCGAACTCGCATTAACGTAATTCTTCTCGAAAAACGTGCCGTCTGCGCTCCTTTCAAATGGCGTACGAAAAAATGACTATCATCCCCCGCCTCCCGCGTTTTTATGCGCGCGGAAAAAGCCGTGCGAGTGCCCGTGTAAGGGGGAAAGTAAACTCACTCGTGAATGGGCGTGCATTCCGTCCTTTGATCGCCTGGCGATGAAAAGGTTTTCAAAAGACGGGCAAAGCGAAACGCGCGAAATAAAACGGGGGAATAATTCCTTTAGGTTTTTGAACGACGTCATTGGTTATTTTTCTCCCCGCGCGCTTTTTCACGTTAAGTGGCGGGAATTCGATTGTACTCGCGCCCTTCTTTCCCGCTCTTCAGAGATGGAGGAGGCATTACGGAAGTGCGGGTCGATAACCTCGCGGTTTCAATGTGAAGCGTTAAACTTGACACACAAGAGGGCAGGAATCCTCGTTTGAAGGAGGTTAACGTCTTCCCGGAAGATGCGCTCCGGAGGGAGAAGTTTTGCGGTGTATCCGAAGAGTGGCACGTGGTCGATTTAATTAAGACATGGCAAGTCAAAGCCGAGCTGGGTTTTGTAATCTGAGATTTCGGGCGTGCGGTTTTATGGGAATTATCGCTGGCGTTAACATTACTGGGGTCGAACAGGCTTGTCTTTGTTTCGTATTCTAATGCTAGGAGGGAGTGAATGCAAGAGTGAATCGTTTGTTTGTTTTTAAAAGATATTGCCAAACAGTATGCATATATAGGACTAAGCCAAAGTGGTATGAGCAGTAAAAATATGTATCTTACTCGTGAAATTTAAATTAATATACGCACTTTATCGTATTCCTTTATTCTCTGTACGTAGTAGTGTATCTCCTAATAATTTAATGTTTAAACAAATTACCTTATTGGGTAATTATGTATTTTATATAGTGTAATACAATTCATATTTTATTTACTTATTGTTCCAATATCACGAACTCATCTGGCTGTGAAACTGACAATGTTAATTTTATGTACTAAATTTAAATTACTTTCATGTTCAACTTTCATTGACAAAGAATAAGTATGTTCTGATATTTGTTGTATACGATTTCAACTTTATCCTTTATGCAATCTATCTTTCTTTCATTCTTTCACTCTCTCCTTCGACTTTCGCTGGTTTGTCACACCTTCGTTTTCATTGTGCGTGTTTTCCTACAGCTGAAAAATTTTTGCAGTGATGAAAAAATCACAGTTCTTATTCTTCCACGAAATCATTGTCTTTCCTTCCTTAATTTCTGTTTTTTTACCGAGCTTGTGAAAACTTATATATAGTGTAATTTAATAAATTATGATACGGATTTAAGGAAAGGTGAACTTCTGTGCACGATGAAGTCGTGCGGCTGATCTAGTCTCTCGTCTCAATTTCGCCCAGTGAAGACCTTCGTATTGTACTGTTTAATTCTAGGTAACGTATTGGACGAGTTTTCCGTATTCTATGCTCAAACTCGGGTGAAATCGTGTCTCGTTTTAATGTAGCAAATCATTCCAAAATAAACATTGCTTTCCTGATCTCCTGAACTCTCGTTTCCTATTTTCTTTAAATTCCTTTCATCAAAGTGCAAGAACACTTTCATAGGTCTCGGAGGAAACGCACGGGATAACTTGTCTAGATTTCAGGTCTTCTTGCGTAGTTTGCATTTGGACTTTGATAATTTGGATTCCATTTCGTTATATTTGAGATATCCATTATTCTCAGATACTTCTCATAATGCGGAGGATGCAAAGGATGTTAGTTTTACTAGATGGTATTTTCAAGGATGTTCTGCTTTTGATTGGATGCGGAATTGCCCTCTCAGACGGCAAATGCAGCCAAGCGCCGAAAGCTGTGACAACAGATGGCTTAGCGAAGCATAAAAACACGCTCGCGTAAAACAGGCTTCGGTATTCCCACGTGAGTGTACGGAAAAGTGAGATAGAGTCAAGAAAGGAAAATAATACATGTAGACCGTCTGTTGTGTAAACTTTCCTGGATTGCAATGTAAGAGGAATTCCTCAAAGGTAGGGTCTGCGGTTGCAACAACCTTTAACGTTAGCTTGAGAGTACGGGTGATCAATCGTAATTTACGTGGATAGGTTCTACAATATTTTACAGAGTTCATCTCTTTTCTTGTTAAGGATAACATGCGTTTTCCAAAACTATTTTACATCTTTTGCCATGTTTCTAGTTCATGACATCTGTTTTCTTCTTCTTTAGCATCTGAATTTTTCTTTGCTTTGAGAATGAATATGTGTCTTCGAAATGCATAAGCGTGTAAATATATTTTTAATTCAGCGAAACTGTACTAAAGATCTTCGGCATTGATCTACCTTAACGACGCACATACAGACGGCAGTTAGTGAAAAAACAATATTCATAACTGTTACGTTAATTTAAGTTTGAATGAGGATAGCCACACGTCCAGATTTTGGCGTTATTTTGTATACGTATACTCATATGTGCATATATTGTATATATACAGTGTATATATACATGTTTTGTATATGTTGTACCGCACCGATTTGCGTTTCGAATATTTCACTGTTATAAAACATACCCTATCTCTCGTGAATGAATTTGAGGTGTGAATAAATTTTATACTTTTATATAAAAATTTTATCATCCTTATATGTGCTGTTGATCAGAGNATTTTATTCTTAATGATATATTTTAACATATTAATGATTTAAAAATTGTAATAATGGTCACCTGGTAGAGCGATGTGAATTTTAAATCATCATGAGATAAGTGATGTAAATTGACCAAGCAATATCTCTAAAGATTGATGTAGATGGTAAAAGACTGCATAGGAGGAAACTGGGTGTTTTATCCTTTAATACTTCTATTCACTTTGCGAAATTATGCCGTGGGTAGCTGGGCGCTTGTCGCAAGATTTCGAAGATTCACTCGTATTTTACGGCGAGTGCTAAGATTTTGCTCGGGCGAAACGATCCTCTCCGAGGTCAGAATCTTAATCGCAAATCTTAAGTTCGCAAAAATTCAAGACCGTGATTTCTTTGCTGTTTTCACCCAAAATGGAGTATGGAGCGGAATGAAAATGAGGGGTCGGGCTCGGGTAAAACTAAGATTGGAGCTCCCGTGAGTTTTTTCTCTTTAATTGAAGAGCGTGTGGAATCGCTCCGTTTATTAATGTATGAATGAGTGGAATGCGGGAGTAGAAAGGCAGAGAGGATTGAGAAAGCTTCGTGGAAGAAGAGGGAGCAGAATGAATGAGAAATGCGAGATGAATGAAGAACGTGGGTGGAGATGAAACCAGGAGATGCGAGTCCTTCGAAAGGATGAGGTGTAATATTCTAAAGAGAGATATTTTGCCGGTTGAGCAAATTTAAAGTTATGTGGGAGGATATACGGTAGGGATTCCTAACTTTCGGCTCTTCGGAATTCGTCCCGGATTTCGATTATTTTGGAGACTGCTAGAAAGTTTTCAGTTTAGTTCATTCTAGTTAAGTTTTACAACCTTTACTTCTTCTTCTTCCGCCTTTCTTCCAATGCTTGTGCCTGTTTCCTTCAGTACATCTCCCTCATCCCACATCCAGGTTATATTTCCACCTCTTCTTTGGCCGACCAGCACTTCTTTTCCCCTTTGGAGCATTGTCTCTCGTCACTCTCACTATCCTCTGTTCATCCATTCTGTCTGTGTGTTCATTCCATTCCACCTTCCTTCGACGAATTCGTCGAAGGGTTAACCCACTGATTAATATCTTCCACACCGCACTCTCTTCTTATCGACTCACTCCTTTCTCTGTCGAATAATGTTTTGTTGGCAATCCTCCATCAATTTTCATCTCCGTAGTTTCAAATAACCTGGTTTCTGAAGTATCTGGTCTTGTCTCTCCTACGTATATTAAAATTGGTCTCATCACGACCTTGTATATTCTGCCCTTTGTTTCTTTTCTTATATGCTTGTTTCGCCAAATTGTGGCATTTAGGCATCCAGCAATTCTGTTTGTTGCAGCATTTACGATTGTTTTTCAATTATTTTCGGGTACAAATATGGTACTATAGATGCATATAATTTTTACTACGAATGTAATTATGTTTGCAAATAATAGATGCGATCCAAGGAAGCTCATTTTGTGTTATCAGGAAACAAAGGAAGAAAACAAGGAATTTATTTAAAAGTATTTAATTTGTAAATAGGCCTGTCATGTAGCAGTTAAAGTACTCCTCTGCCAGGTAGACGGCTTGTGCTTACTGTTCCAGGATCCTATTTTCCCGGCGTCCGTGGATTCCGTAGGTAAAGCTAACTTTCCGTTTCCCGGGAAAGTCACCTTATATCCCGAGGATCCCGGTTTTTCCCTTTTAGTAATTTTTATTCCTTTCTGAGTATCCCTCTCACATCCGTAGAAACAGAAAGAGCATTCTCCTTAGGTGGCCTCTTCATTATACTAACATACGCTCATACCTAAAAGATCATAGTGTCAACACTATGTTTTTTGAATAGTTATTGTACATCAAGTAATACAATAAAGTCATTTATATAGCGTAGTCTTTTATGGTTTTGTGGTTTTGAGAAACACGAGTTACATATATTACATTTCTAATCTCTATTATTTTTTACTCAATTTAACGTATACTACTTTAAAAATGCTTGTAATTAATCTACTTTTTTATTTGTGACATTTGTGACATTGAGTTTTAAACAAAAAATTAATTCATCAGGTTATAAATCTGTGAGAATTCTGGAATTCTATATCTCTATAAGAATTCTAAAATTCCTAGGAAATTACCGGGATTAAAATTCGGTATCCCGGAATTGTAGAATATACGGGAAATGAAAAACCCTGGCAAGTATTCAATCCACAGCTACGGCTTTCATATGCCGGCATTTATTCGGGGATTTGAGGCCACTGGTCGATACAGCCTGTAAATTGAGAACCAGAGGTATTCTGAGAAACTCTGGGAAATAATTGGCGGTGTAGGCGTGGTGTCGGCCACAATACCTTAATTTCATACCGTTGGCCTCAAGTATCAGCTGCCTTAACCTGCCTACTCACGGCGGCGCTGATACGCTATGAATGAGAGGCCATTAATTTTCCAAAAATAACTACTAAACGTTCGTTTTTACAGAACACATACGTAAATTCCCTTTAACGACCCGATTGTCCTGAAATTTCCGTCCTCAAGAGAATAAATGTCCTGAATACGCACCGTAAGTCTTTGAAACCCTATTTTTAGTGTACGAGGGATATGTTTTCCTTTTGCATCTCGGAAACGATAACTGCTGATTCGTAACTGCCCACGGGGTTTCTTTCCCTCTCGTTTCTTCATTTCCTCTTGGCAATATTTCTGACTTAGGCAAGCGATGTTTTTATTCGGATATTTTCTATCAATTCTTCTCGCATTTTCCTCATTATAAATTCATATACTCTTTAAGAGGTATTAATATTGAAGTGTAGCGTTCATTGATTGGGTAATGAAAGAACTTCGAAAGAAAGTAAGTCGATGTGATCAGAATGAAGCCGTCGTACGGAGAAGATGTTTGAAAGCGGAATGTCATAGGCTGTATATGAGGAGAATACAACTGACCTGTATGTGAGGGAAAGGCATAGTAAAATATGAATCTAAGTTAGATCCCGGAGAGAGAAAATTTAAGTGAAAGACAATGTAAGAGTAGATGTGTGGATGAGGACTTTTGCAATAATGCTGAAGATTACTCGTGGAATGTTAGTTAACTTATCCTCTTAGCAATGCGTTGAAATCGTGCCACAGCGTGATAGCAATATCTTTTTATTCGTACGTTATTCTCTTGTACATGTATGTTCCCTATAATCTGATGGAAATTAGCTTGAATGTTTGCAGAAGCTTTCCTAGAGTGTTGATTTGAAAATGAGTAATAAACGATAGGATATTCCATGTCCTTTAATATCGAAGTTTCCTTTGTCTCTAAATATGATGCGGTACACTTTTGCATGTTAATTATTTTTTCTTCTCTTTCGCGGGTGAATGAAATGTATCGATATCTTTACTTAGGTGAATAGAAGTATTAAAGGATAAAACACCCAGTTTCCTCCTATGCAGTCTTTTACCATCTACATCAATCTTTAGAGATATTGCTTGGTCAATTTACATCACTTATCTCATGATGATTTAAAATTCACATCGCTCTACCAGCTGACCATTATTACAATTTTTAAATCATTAATATGTTAAAATATATCATTAAGAATAAAATATTATATTAATATATCCGGTAAAATAATATATTGTATTACTTTATCGG
>KZ308357.1:49035-105364 GCA_000376725.2 Ladona fulva | reverse complement strand
TAAAGGGTTCGCCGTAACCGCCACGCCGCCGAGGCGTGGCGGTTACGGCGTGGTTTGTCTGCCGCGCAGAGAGCTATCTTTCGATCACCAACTAGGCAATTTACCTGCCGGCATTATTCGGGGAGGCCACAGGTCGACTTGGCCTTTAGCTATTAGTACCAGAGGCAAACCTCTGGGTAATAATAGCAGTGGGAACGTAGTAGAAAGTACTATTTTCATTTCATACAGTTTGGCTCAAGTAACAGCAGCCTTATAATGCAAACTTTCGAAGGCGTTGCTACGTTATGAAAGGGACTGTCATTATCTTTAAAGGGATGTTCTTTCGCGCGACTAAAGTTAATATTTTCCTCATGATAGATTCGTGTAGCTAAAACAATTAACAACTCTTGGAGGAATGAGAACAAATATGTATGCGCCTTATAACCAATTTCTTGCCATCATTACTGAAACCGATGTCACGATAAAAGTTTGTAGCAAGATATAATTGTCGTTGCTCTTTTAATTCCTGTTATTCCCAAAGGTATGTCTTTTCCTCTGGATGCCGTCAAATCTAGTTTGTATGTACTTTCATAAATAGATTCTTTTATAGCAGTAAAACACCCTCAAACGCAAATTACATGTCATTTTCAGCAACGATAAAATTCTCAAAATGGTTCTAATCCGAGGTATTTGTATGCAAGGTAACAGTTAATATTCTTAAGAAACACAATTGTCTGTACTTTATCCAGTTGGTATTATTATATTATCCAGCAATTGTATTTGTAAATTTCTATAGGAAAGCGTTTATTAATCTCTATCGGTGTGAAACTAGTACGTAAACTGGTTTCATAGCCTCGCGAGTTTAGATAGAGATCATCCTGTCACCGGAATGATTTTAGTTGTCGGCTGCAAAATGTAAGCGGAAATATTAAATAAGGGATGGCGCGGGAAAGGTTTAGGGCCTAGTGACGCCCACCTATCCGAACGAATTGATCGCGCTAAGCTGTAAATCTGGTCGGGCCCGTCTTTCAGATCCGTCCCCGATGAAGCCGAGTCCGTGATGGTTTAATGAGGCGTATGCGTTTGATGGAAAAGCTCGGAAGAAGATAGATGGTGAAACTGCCGCACAGTGGTGGCCCTAGCGGTAAGGGAGTGTGTTCGCCAATCGGGTGCGGCGATGCCCCGGGATCCTTGCGGTATTGGCCGGGGAAGCGGAAGTTCTCCGTTAGCGCCACAAATCACGCAATTAAAGGGATAGTTTCCCGGAGTTTTCCGGTATGTGGCGCGGTTTCCAGCAATTTCGCCATGTTTCGAAGTTTTGGGCGAGGAGAGGCTTTTGTATTAGAGGTGAGAGATGAGTTCGAACATCCAGTATCTCAGCTGCTGTTTAATCCCAAATGCAGGGGGTTCTCTTAATGGCCTAAATAGACCTCCTGGAAACCACGGCGTCGTATAGGGGCTGTGCGTAGGTGTCGAAGGATAATTTACTATCCTTTTCTCTTTCACTCTTTTCAATTAGGTACATTACTACAAAAAATGTGCCCCGTTTTTTACCTTCTATTAGTTCAGCATTGTTAATGTTTTGTCATACCGATGATAGAAAGTGTTCGACTGTTTTTCCTAATATATGAATTACAGTAAGTTTAATGGAATTATATGGCGTATTTGCGTACGCAAATCGTCGGATAGTTTTAAAGTTGAAGACAATCTGCCGATGGGGAATTAATTTGAAAATTTATTGACCTCCAATATTGTAAAATTTAAAGAGTGGAAATTAAGTTTTGTTTCAGGAGTTAAATTATACTTACGAGTATACTGATTACACTTCGGAAAACGAATAATCCTGCTTACACGATTGTTTCGGCTTACGAAGGTCTTAATCTGAATAACGTTCAACTTGGTTTCTTGTTGGCTCGAGGCATCTCCGTATGCTAAAGAAAGTAAACGATTCTTTATGTCTAATTTACAAGAATTTGAGTTACTTTACGTAAAACTATCAAAATGTTCGTGTTATTTACAATGAAAGTCTTTCACGGTGTATATTCTAATTTTACGGTGATTACCTTAGCAATCGAGTCTCAAGGTTCGGAAACAGGATGCGCTTTCGAAAGCTGGCAAAGTGTTTGCGGAAACCCGCAATTTTCAGGAAAATTTGAATTCCATTGGGAAAATTTTGGCTGCAGAAGTGGGCGTCGGAAGCCTTGTAACCCTCGACCTTTGACCTATTAGTCAAATAACCCGCCGCTAGGGTTTCACTACTGGGACGGAATTTTTGTGTATTCTTTTATTTCATCAAACTTTCCTTAATTACTTTTCTCATATTGGTTTGCTGAATATTTATCCGTCAATTTTTTCCTTCGGATTTTGGGATTTTTGTCCATCGCATTATTATATAGAATTTGGATTAATTGACTAGATCTGAAGCATAAAATTTCAAATTAAAGTTCAGTGAAGTTTAGAGATTCAGAGTCTTTCGCATAATGTTGATATTGTCTTTACTTTCTCGAATAAGGAATGAGTTAAGTTTAGGAAATAACTCAATGAAATCCCTTCGGTCCCTAAAATGTGTGTTCCTTCTGCAGAAAATATAGCTAAAAGTACTAGTAATACATCCCTTTAATATGTTAAAGCCTCACTTAAAGCTTTGATTCCAAAGGAATAGACCTATCAATGTCGGGATCTTCTTTCTCATTCAGGCGAGATAAAGTATAAGAATTCATATTTCCCAACGAAATCTTTTTTGCAGTGTGTATTTATTTTTAAATGTACGGTCTTGTTTCCTGATCGGATTAGATTTTATCATACGTAGTCCATTACTCATCGTTGCTATTTTTTTAATAATCTCGTGATACAGTAATTAAACTATTATTTTCACCTAATTTTCAGCATTTGTTACGTCTTTCTTCAGTCTCACCAATAATGAATTGCTTCTATATTTCATCACGGTATTTTTGTATCGCCTAATTTCAGAATGATATTGCAAAGAAATCAACCACTTAAATTCGATTTAATTTTGGTATTTTATACCCTCAATCGGCATTTTTCGTTCATTAGACTGAATTAAGTATGTTGAGACGTTATATGAGTACAATAGGCAATTAAGATGTTCCATTTTGAAGGACCGTTGTTGCGGGAATGTTCCCTTTTGAAGATAGAGTATTTTTTAAAACTTTTTGCTCTGTTATATTGTTTAATTTTTGTCACAATAATTCATATTTATGAAATCAACTTCATCTAATTTTATACAGTTATGTTTCCCTTTCATTTTTTTTTCAAGGAACCATTAGTAATTTAACCTATCTCTCCCACTGCTCAACACAATTCCAGTAGTGTCATTCTTCCTTTCTGAGACCGTAAATTAGTTGTGTGATTGGAAATCAGAAACCAAATGAATAAAAACTTCTGGGACGAAATGTGTCTCTCAGGGTGCTTTTCCAGATAGATATTCGGTGGTAATGACATTTTTATTGGTTAATTTTCGTTTTAAACACATAGCCAGTGTTTCCGTAATAGCACATCTCGGGGTTGTCCATAGCCTTTTTTTATCAAAGAGTGCTGGATGGCATTATTTTATCAACATTTACGTTAACTAACACTCAATTTACCCGTGGAGAGTCCTTTCGCTCACTCACAATCCCCACTTCCGTTAGACTTGTCCCTGTAAAAATTGATGTGAGGGGATGCATACCCAGTTTAGGCGTAACATACACATCGATAGAAATTGAATTGCACTGCATATATCCGGGATATACGTAAGAAATAAAGCTTTAAAGGCTTAAAATTTACGACTGTAACAGTCAGTAAGCCACGATTCAGTGATTTTTAAACTATATCGAGAAAAATCGATTTTTTATGCATTCAGTGCAAGGTTTCATATCCACGAGGGAAATGTGCTAATAATTTTTTATCAAGCTGTTCAAATGCTCTGAAAATCCAGAGATAGATGCATTCATAGTATATGTATGAGTAGGGATAAAAATACCTTATTTTTTGTTGGATTTTTTTCATGGATATTTGACCATTTTGGTGGAGTGAGAATTCTCACTCACTAAAGGGTTAATAAACGAAATAGTCTTTGAACTCTATCTTTGTCGCAAAAAATACCAAGATTAGGCCATTACTTTTCAGTTAATCTGGTATTTTGCTTTCTTTGGTACTTAGCTCCGATTTATAGTACAAAAGTAAGTTTAATAGATACGAATTCTACTTAAGCAGGCCGTTATTTGCCCTAAAAGTCGTTTATTTGGCGTCAGAGGTATCTGACAAGTAGCAATGAATTTCTCATGAAACTATCGACTTTTTAAAATGGTGAACATTTTGGCAGTGAATATTCTGGCTTAAGAAATCTTTATTCTTCGGAAATAACTTTCCCCGCAGCTAGGCTTCAGCGGGTATTCCAGGCAGTTCTGCGTACGTAATTTTACCCACTCCTGGAAAAAGAGTGAAAAAAGAAACAGCTCTTAGTGCAGGCTAAACTCCAGCATGTATGAGGCACGGTTACGGATCCCATGTAAACTGAGAACGTCCGTGAGTTCGGATACCTGCATCCCTAACCTCATCAACGTACCTATTTAGCAGACAAGGCCGTTTTCAAAAGGCGCGAACGTAGCCACCCATCCGGAGGCCCGTTGCGAAGACTCTCGAAGACTACAGAAGGACCTCTCGAGGGTATCGGTGTCTGCGGAACGACCACCGGCTGGTTCTCCGATGAGGAAGCTCGTGA
Source organism: Ladona fulva (assembly GCA_000376725.2). Lineage (NCBI taxonomy): Eukaryota > Metazoa > Arthropoda > Insecta > Odonata > Libellulidae > Ladona > Ladona fulva. Next base: position 100,662 of record KZ308357.1, on the reverse strand, counting down.
TCATCGGTTAGTCGCGGCCATTGGAAACTGCACCGCGCACGTACGTTTCCTCGGTTAATGCGTCGGCATTCCTGCAATAACGATGGCTTTCGCGTGCTTTTTTTACCTCTGCACTCCGAGTGCCATTAGTTCCATCGCATGAGATTGCGTATCGCAATTGTCCGTCCGCGATCTTTTCGTTTCTTCCATTACGACGCGACTTTGATTTACATAGACGGCGATGGAAAATGGATCTGGCGAATGTGCGGCGAGGACTTCGAGTCCGCGGGCTAAATTGTTATTTACGGCCTTCCGAGATGTGGATGCGGCGCTTTTTTCCTCCGATCAGACGGAGTGGCTGGGTAGCTAAATGGTTATTCCTGAACTCCGACCACAGGGTTAATAGATTTGAAATCGAAGGACCCGAGCAGGAATACCCGCTTGCATTTTTCCCCTAGCGTAAGTGATTCCACTCGCTATGTTATCGCGGCAAGGAAATTTTGATGCGTTTACTGAAATGCTTATCGAGTTCTTTTGCGATGTAATAAATACTTTTGACCAAGCCTTCTCTTTCCTTTTTTGCCATTCTAACAATTATTCTATGCTACAGTGCTATATCATCAATCGATCGTTCTAAAATATCAGTGTATATATTGTTTGTGGGGTATTGACATATGGAAGGTTGAATAATTATAGTATTGTTAATGATGTTTCCATACCATAGGTCATTTCGCACGTAGGCTTCCACCGGGAATCAAACCAGAGACCGCTTTCACCGAAATCGAATGCGATGCCCTCTTGGCTGTCCGTGTTCCCGTTTGGTTGAATCATTAAATCATTTAATGTCATTAGCTTGAAAATTATTCGCCGAAATTTATTAATGTAAGTTAATCCTTTCTATTTCGTTACATAAGTTAATCCAGACTGAGTTATTTGTTTCTCATTCATAGTTCTCGTCTTCAAACTGATACGTAATGGTCTTTAGGGTTTATTACCTCTTTATATCTACGTCTGTTAGACTTTTATTTCTTTTTCTTTCAAATGTAGGTAAAATTGCTCCAATGCTTTACTTAAGGGTTTTAATTGTTGAATGTCTTATGCTGTGTAACATTAGGCTTTAAATACACCAAAGAAAGCTAATTGATTTGGTAAATGAGGGTTTTTGGATGATCACTGTGCACCGACCATTATGTCCACAAATTTGAAATTGAAGCTATTCTAGAAAGGTTTTTTATGCTTTCAGCTATTCTAAAATCCGTGATCGCATTTTCTGATAGGAGGACGGTTTTAGGCAAAGTTTTCGTTAACGTGTTGCCACAAAGGTTTGATGGCACCACTTAGTCTCCTATCTTGAGGTAGTTCAGTCTAGCTACCAGCTAGTAAACCCTAGTAAACGCTAGTAAAGCCTAGAGCGACTAGGTTTGTCAAGGGAGATTTTAGTTTCGACAGCAGTGTTTCGGCTATGATAGAATCCCTCGGGTGGAGTTCGCTTTGGCATGGAAGACATAAGTACCGACGCGTCGGTACGGACGTAAGCTTTTCGAAAAGTTTATCACTACAGATCTCGCTGACGAGATAGCTGATATTGTTATTCCAGTTAGCAACGTGCGTGAGCTCCGAGAGAAAACTAAGAAGCGATTCAGGGTTGCCTGGACGAATAGTTACTTCTGATCGTTTTCCCGCGAAATATAAGAGAAACTAATAGTAGTTAGGGTGTGATTGGATTATCGGTGTTTTTACACTCCCTGCCACATGCCTCTGGCTGCGGCTTGCAGGATTTAAATGTAAATGGCGTCAAAGCCGTGAAATATGTTTTATTTATATTCATAATGAATGACTTTAGAGTTCCCTGTAGATTCCTTACAGATCTGCTTTGTGACCGTGACAAAGAAATTAGCCATCCTTTTAGTGAATCGATATCACCTCTTGTCCCTACACCAACGAAGCTAATGAATTATTGCTCCAAAATTATCGGAGGTATCCTATTTTGCAATCGTGACACCCGTGACTGCTCACAACTAGATAAACAAGACACTATGAATTTATGAGTGTTGAGTCTGGTTCTAACCTGTTCTTTTATTTGCTATTGCTCATCTCCTGTACGTATGTACATATATCAAAATCAAAGATGTCTTCTTTGTCTGGAAAAAAGGTATTGTTATTGCGATGCGACCGGATAAGAATACCACTGCAATTTGCCTGTAATGACTCAGATGTTCCGATGCGAATGCGGGAAGAGAGAGACAAACATCCGATTGCATAACGTACATTCGATGAAGGAGTCAAAGTATGTCGGTTGTTGCGAAACGTCTTTTAGAAACTCCAGGAAGTATTAGTAAGGTTTCATATACTACCAGACATCCATATCTTGTTGAAGTGGAAACGAGGTCTCGAATTACGAAATCGTTGGCATAGATTTATATTGGTCCATTTATTTATTTGTTATTTTGTTGTAATTTGGCCATGTGGCCAGGTAGCAACGCTGGTAGGGTGTATAACATAAAAATAATTTTGATAATAATTGCCTGGCAATTGTCCAAAGACGGGAGAGAAATCCCTCCAAAAACCCCGTAGGAAATACATTACATATACAATTTAGACATTAAAAGTAGTATGATACAATAATCATCAGTCAACAGTAAAATGCATAAAAAAGCTATGAGATGGTACAAAATACATGGTAGATTATCCATGTAGTCACGTATATAGATGTTAGTTACAAAAAATTCAGAAGAGGAAACAACAGCCGTGAGGTCACATTGTAAAAACTACCAACATTTAGATTTATAGAAGTAACATAATACAAATAACAAAAATAACATAGTACAAGTACAGCATTTGAAAGAATGTAGATGATCATACCTGCTATGGTCAGAGCAAATGCGATGAGTATCAAGAGCTATTATGCTTTTTATAATATTAGATTGCTTTACGATATCTTATTCATAGTTCACATAAATTGACGAATAGATATTGTAATTATTAATCATAAAATATCATTAAATATCCCTTAATAAAACGTAAGCGTTTTGAGAATAAGTTTTTTCAAGTTGTGCATGATTTTTTAGACGCATGAAAGCATATTTTACTTTTCATAAATGGATATTTTCGGATGAGAATACAGTCGAAAATCGATTGATGAAAATAAGCTGAGTCTCTTGAAAGCTTCGCTGTATTAAAAAATACGGAATACTTTTATATGAATCTTGTTTGAATTATTGAAATTTCAGTAATGCTGTCGTCATAACTTATTTTGAGAAAAGTTTGAAGATTGAAAAGTAAATGTACGATAAATATCGTGCTGTGTATTTTATGGAGTTTAACCAGTTTGCTGAGTAGACAGCAAACTATGTAGAAAGTTTCTTTTATTTATATTGTACTAACAAATTGCTGGCAAAGATCGATTGCCGCTTAGCCAACTGGTCTACTGGTCAACCGAAGTATTCCCTTACATGCTACTGGTATTTAACAATGCTGTTTCATGGCAAAGAGCCTCGGGCAAAGACAAATGTTTGCTCATCCTTCGAAGATAATGTTTGTTCTCTTGTATTTAAAAAGTTCAGTGTATGGGAAGGAAGCCTCGATTTGATGAGAAGTTTTTTTTTGGCAAACAAGAGGTCCATTAAACGAAATAATGACTTTATAGGGGGCAATCTAAAGTAAACTTAAGTAATCATGAGATACATTTGAAGACATACGATATTGTTAATAATGACGATCAAGATATAGGGAAAAGTGAGGGGAAGTTGAGGTTTTATCAGAATGTTAATATTGGCGTATTAAAATAAATCTGTCATTTAATTAAGATATTACATTCAGATAGGATCACTGCTGATCTGTTATCTTTATCTAAGTCAAAGTTTCTCCGAAGACACAAAAATATGCGATTAGAGCGGATTGTAACACAGTTACGGAGAGGTTAATTCGGTTTAATTTAAGTCGATCGCACGCGTTGTTTGTTTAAGATTATTGGAGCTCTAAATTTTGATTCTTGCACACTTTGTAAATAAGTTAGATTTCCATATATCGATCGTTTCTCTCGTAGCATTATGACAAGTAGCGAAGACCCGGCGCTTGTCGATGTGTTTGTAATTACCGACGATTTGATGAGGTGAATGATTCCTAAGTTAGTTCCGCAGAGGTTTGATGGACTTTCTTGTTTGTTAAATTCTTTGGTAGATTGATGTCCAAATGTTTAATGTGGGTTCAAAGGGAACTGTGGCTAAGTGCTAGGGTCATTGAAGCCATAGAGGACGTTGTGTTACGATTTTTAACTCTCACAATTGTCAGAATAATTTGATTTAAAATTTGACTTTGGTTTCTGTTATTTTAATGCTGACTAAGACGAAAACAAAAAACGTTCCATTAAAATAAGAAGACAGGAGTGTAATATTTCCACAGGTTTATTTTCACAACACCGGTTTCAACGGAAATCGCCATCCTCAGGTAAATAAACAGTCTGTTCGGTGCGACGGAGCGCCTTTAGCTAAATGTGCAGTTAGCACTTTATTGGCGGTGCAATGGGTGGCAATAAGGTTAAACGGGAATATTGCTGAGGAAGTGCGGTTAGGGTTGGGTGGGTTTATAAGGTGAGGTAGGTCAACGTTTGGTAGACTAAGTTAAGCTGCTACTGGGGCATCCATGGTCAGGCGAATCTAATTGGCATTTCTAACTTTCCTCCGTTTTTTGTAGGGTTGGAATTTAAATTTATAGGTAATTAGTTTTGGTAGTTTTATTCTTTTTTTATTACGGAATGTTCTGGGTGTATAATTCCAGAGGTTATTGAGTAGGGGGTTATCGATGTTGGCGAGGTTCAAGTTAAATTTTTCAATGGATTTGGCAACCAGGTTGGATACAGAGGTTAAATTGTGGTAGGATTTGATTTCCTTGAGTGATATTAATTTGTTGGTGGTGGTAACTGATCTAATTGCTTTATTATAAAACCTTTCAATTTTGTTAAATACAGGAAGCATATTTATACCACGCGAAGAGGTAGAGGGGGAATGCATGTCTCAGGGTAATGCTATTTACTAACTGTAAGAAGTAAATCGGTGCTGGTGATGGACGAAAATTTCGGAAGAGATGCGGTTAAAAATCTAGAAATGTTTATTTTAGTCGTTTCGGTTCGTAATTGTTCATTAGTTATTACGGTGGAGGATTATTAAAAGTGAAGTATCTCATTAAAATTTGTGGAGTCCAGACCTCAGGTTTAAGGCCATGCTATTCCGAATACCGTATTTCCCGGTCCACAAGACGAACATTTTCCCGTGCAAATGAAATCTGTAATCGGCCTGCGGGGGCCGAGGGTGAGCATTTCTTCTTGCGTCAGGAATACCTATACAATAGTAATTGTAAGCAACGTCGCGCTTTAACTCGTGGGTTTTATCTTATAATCACCACGGAGGTCTTTCTAGCAGTTTTGCGCTTTTCTTTCGTTCTTCCGTGAATTTACGCTATTTTACGAATATAGTTTCTTTGTTTCGCTTATAAATAAAGAAATAAATAAATAACGTCTTTATTTTGGGCGAAATTGAAACTTTAAAGTCTCCTCTTCCATTTAACCCATCGTCAATATTAAAAAGTTATAAATCAATAATAATATTTCAAAGTTAATACATATATAATAAAAGTTAACTTAAGTTGAATTAAGACAAAATTGGAAATATTTAGTTGTGGGTTTAAAAACCTAAGTGAGGCCTAGGAAAAAAATGTATCCACAGCAGGAAAACACCCACAAAGAAGCCTACGCTTCTGTGTGCATAATCTTTGCTTCGTTCACATGGAAAACCACGGTGCCCCTAGCTATTCTTTTAGGGCCAAGAAACACGGTAAATCTGTATAAATTACTTTCGAAAATGTTACATATTCGTATCTAGAACGAAGGCAGTTTTGTAAAGGGAGTTTAGGGTACAGTGCGTCACAAAAGCGCCTCACTTGTATAATCTTAGCGCGTGAAATTATCGGTTCAAAAATTGGCGTACAGGTGGTGACTTTCGTGAACTGAGATTTATAATGGAAATCGTATATTACAGTTCAACCCAACTCAGTACTATATTCTAGTAATGAATTATGGTTGATGACTAAATGGGTTGGGCAGGGTTGGAATCGGCGGTTTTCATTAAACATGCCAGATTCCTTGTGCTGCCATCAATTGTCCAACTTACTAATTAAATAATATCGCGCGGCAGAATACAGGTTTACGCGATAAATTAATAGGATTTTAATGTTTTAGCGATTTTAGTTTAGATACAATTTTTACAGCCCACCGCTGAATGCTAAAGATAGAACGACCCAACCGAAGATGCTCATTCGTTTCATCATCAAGAGCATTATGTATTTTTTCGCTCGTAAATCTACTTTTCATAACTCCTAGACATTATTCTCCACTTTGTCCGCATCTCTTCCTCATTCTCTTCCCCTGCGCACCTCAAATATTTAATTTACTCTTCCGTCATCTCACGGGCGCTCGTAAAAACGTCACCCCTTTTCCCAGTTCTAATCAGGACTTATATATTGCCCCGGAATCTCGCGAATCGGACGTTTTTTCTCCTCCCCGGGTCTTCGTCGAGTCGTAAGTACGTCGTCCCTCAACGTGTCACGTCGCGTCACGCGTGACGGCCGCCATCTTGTCTCGGGACGTGTTTAATTTTTCTAAATCAACTCCCTTTTAATTTGTTTTCCGGGAACGCGCTGCGAGTCCTCACGTCTGTTTGTCCGCTCTCGTAAAATGCTCGACGGAGTGGCTTCGCCGGGAGGTCCGGAAGGGGTGATGCTCCTAATGGAATTCGTAACCGGAGAGCCGACTTCACTTAGCGTTTGTCCGAGTCGTCTCCATTACCACGGCGTCGTTACCACGGTAACGGCACGCTTTGATCGAGCACTAGGCCCACTCTCATTCGATGCACGCTTTTTTTTCCTCGGTAAATAATTTTCCGTAAATGATAATTATGTAATGATATTCTGTTTTTGTAATATGTCAGGTTTTTTGGAAATTGTTCGAATTAATTTTTGAATGCATGTGGTGTTTGTACTAGTTGCAGATTATATTTACTAACTAAGAGTTTATATTTTTTTGTTTTTGGTGTGGGCAACGCGTTCGACTTCCGTGAAAGCGGTCCCGGTGAGGGCCTACGTGCGAAATGACCTAAGCTGTCGAAGCACTTTTAACAATACTACTACTACTTTTTTGCGATTGTATTTATTTCAGTTACGTCATATACAAGAATACCATTTACAAAGAAGTACAAAAGTAAACGTATAAAAAATATATATATATTTTTTTTCGCGATAGCCAAAAGATTACATGATCTTGCCCGGTTATCTATAATTTAAGTTTGCATTCATGAATTATATAAAGAGATAGACGTTACGTATGGCATGTATCACAGAGATATTAATAAAAAAATTTCCCTGAAACTCACAAATAAAAAAGCAAAATAAGAAAATAAAAATATATCTATACAATACCCACGGCCACGGGGCTCACGCAGTCCCTACCGTACCAGGCAATCCCCTCATCGTCTCACATTTCGTCATCGGCAGGCTCACTCGTCAAATTATTCATTTTACTTATACAACTAAGAAACTTTTTTGTATTTTTTGGGAAAGGCTCGAAGACTTCTGCAGGTTTTGAATCTGAACCGTGCTCGAACCGTGAAAGTTAGGATAACGAGTGACCCTGGTTGGCTTAAATGGAAGATGGGACTCTCTAGTCCCAATTTAGGACAACAAGGACGATTGTGTCCGTGTAACTAATTTTTACTAATGAAGATTCTTGCTAGCATTATAATTGTTCGAGTCGGCTGCGAATGTTTCGGAAATGCTAGTGCATATACAAGATTACGTACAATTCAGAAATCCCAAAGCAAAACCCATCATGCTCTTTAGCAACACAGAGGTCGTAAATAATCCAAAATGCATGAAATACGAAGTTGGAAGTCATAAAAACGTTTCTCTCATTTTCACCATGCAGGGCGTTGTCTTCGTGTGAGATATATGGCGGTCATTCCAAAAACTCTTTCTCACCTCTAAGCATTTTTAATTCTGTGGTCCTGTATAGTAAATATTAATTAGTAAATGGGATATAAACTCTTCAACGCTTGGGTGAGTTTTTCATTTTAATACATATGTTGAAAATTCAATTTTATTCGAAAGCTTCCTAAATTTTCCCATTATCATTTCATAAGTTTAAAAATATTGTTCTAGCCGCAAATAACAGATAGGTCCATTTGTCTCAGTTCTCCAGGTCATGCCACTTTTCTTTCCTATATGTTAAACGTCATCCCCTCTATAAATGACTAAAAACTAGCTTATGAGTCACCTTATGGCGGAAGGAAGAATACCTTTCCACGACGGTAGGAAAAATAAAACTCAGGAACAGCTTTTCTTAGAAATATGTCAGAAAAAATGACCGATTTGAGAATGTCGACCAAAAAACTCAATCTGAATGTTTATCCATATTTGATAGAGTTTAATAAACAATCAAATAAACATTGTGCTTTTAATGAAAATTATTCCCTAAATACCTATGTAAGAATGTCGATGAAACCTATAGCAACTATGGTAATGACTGTTAATGGCAAATACATGCGAGAAACTAACAGGATTTTACTTAATACCATCAGGTTTTTGTTTGAAACCAGCAGGATTTTCTTTGAAATCAACAGGATTTCGTATAAAACCACCAGGATTTTCCTTAAAACCAAAAGGTTTTTGTTTAACACCAACATGTTTTCGTTTAAAACCAACTGGTTTTCGTTTACAACCGACAGGTTTTTATTTAACACCAACAGGATATTCTTTGAAATCAACAGGATTTCGTATAAAACCAACATGATTTCGATTAAAAGCAACAGGTTTTCGTTAACTAACAACAAATTTTAGTTTAAAACCAATAGGGTTTTCTTTGAAGCCAACAGAATTTTCTTTAAAACCAACAGCAATATATGCAGGAAACCAGTATTATATTTACGAATGGAAACCAATACAAATCGTACGAACATGGAAAACGAACGAAAAATCGTACATGCGTCGAAAACAACGGCCAAAACATTGATGGTTTCTGTTGGTTTCTAATATGAATTTTATCGGTTGTGTTTGTTGGTAGCTATTGGAGTTGAAAATATTGAAAACAAACAGAAATTTTCATCATTGGAAACTAGATCCTATTTTAATATAAAAAAGCCTGCAAAATATCACGCAACAATCAAAACAATAAAAAACCCAAAGGTTTTCGAGGGAAGATAATGCATATACGTCGAAACTACTGTCGGATTGAAAATAGTATAGACCTGGACTTTGACGCGTTACCCATTGATGATCTGTTTTATATAGGGACATGTTATACATTGTTCGAAAGAGCATTTATTTGTCTTTAAAATGATATATATTAGGAGTCAATACCGATCTCGTGTTTTATGTGAGTCGACGTAAACCAAATCAAAACACGGTAAATTCGCGCAAATCTATGACTCGGTCATCTTCACACACTTTGTGGAACAATGACCAAGAGTCACAGAAAAACCAAACTTTTAGCAGAAATGTGGTACATAGTCGTGAAGCAAAATCCGCGTTTCTGAGATCCGACCATGATTTATTGACCTTTGATAAGCGTCTGAATTAAAAATCGATCTCCTCCTACAAATTTGATCCTATGCAGTTGAAATTTTTACTACGCGCTATTTAAACGATTTGGAAAAAATAAGCGAGGGCGAATTTTCCTAAATGCATTGGGGGTAGAGATATGAGGCGGCCTATAATGATGACTTCGCTCCGGCGAGACGACGTTGCCGCCTCCTCGGGACGAGAAAGCGCGCATTTGAACCGTGCTGATTGTGCCTTGGCTGTAACTGCAAGTGAGGCGCCTATTGAAACACAAAAGATTTTGGTACTTTTACTTGTCTTCCCCCTGAGGAATTGCCATAAGAACTGCTCGTGTCTTACACATTTATATTTACAGTAATATCCCTCAAACTTGAATCCCAATACCCTCATTACCAAACAAGTAGTCATGCCTTTTTCGTTTTGGTTTATGTGTTGTATTTCGCAGGGTTTCTTTATACTAAATGGCTCTTATTTCCTGGGAAAAGCGGTTCCTGTTGTTAATTTTTTTTACCTTCATTCCCTCTTATACTGGGATCCTCTTCCAATTCTCTCTCTTACTCTTCATCGTTAAATTGCAAATTTGCTAAGGGAAAATCAAGATCGCAAAATTAGAGAAAATTTATGCGTGTTAATCGTCCCAACCTGAGATGTGTGGAAGTTCTTGTTTCGTCGCAATGGGAATAGTATAGCGGGGAGATAAGTGGATGGGGATCATTTATCATGTGATGAAATCTCACCAAGGTAATGAAAGGGGAGGGATCTCCCATCTGCAGATGGCATTGGTTGGCTAATGAGGAAAGCGCCATCCAGTTTGCCTCCTTAAAAGCACAGCTATTTCGTTTAAACACGAGTTCCCAAAATATATTTGAAAATGATTGGGTCTCTATTATACGCTAGTTATATCCTGCTGCAGAAGTTTCCTATTTAATTTTTGAACATATATTACAGAAAACCAAAATAAAAAAATACTTGGGATTATAGTTTCCGTCTAGTTAGTTTCCCCTTAAATATATCTTTCTGTCTTGCTAAACGTCTAAGTAATTACCATTTTTCATCGGCTTTTGATGATAATAATCATTTCCGCAATCCTGCTCCATATTAGGGTAGGATGTACCCTGAAAATTTCCAATGTCTTTCGCATCTTACAGTATTTCTCATGATGATTAGGGAGAATAAAATTAAGCAACAAGGTTGGATTAACATTTTAGTGAATAAGTCTCGAAACTCAACAGTGACGAGTTCTTATCGCATGAGGTAATTCGAGTTTGCATGCTCCCGTGATCAGCTGTTGGGACTATAATGATATGCACTATAATGATGAAATTTAGAAAAAGTGTACCTTTTCTAACGTGACAATGATGCGATTTTAGCAAAAAAATTTTTTAAATAGTATACATATATATATTCTTATAGTTATTCGGTCCCGGGTACCATTCCTGGCTAATCGGGTTTCTCGTAATGAGGGCATACTTCTTATAGCTCGTCTCTTTTAGCTAATTCAGTGCTTTGCTGTAATTTTCCAAGTATGTATATCTGTGGGGGCAATAATAATGGAATGAAAATAAGTACTAAGTGATACAAAATCAACGATATTATTGCGTAGTATGTTGTCATAGTCGTTGAAAGTATCTTCAAAGTTGTTGTGAGGTACTGGTTTTCTGAGTATCAGCAGTGGCGAGATCTTTGGCTTATGGATCGTCCACTTTAATAATCATAATTTCTACGCAGGATTTCCCGTGATCGGTGTGGGTAAAACGTCGCCTTTGATGAAAGAGGCACGGGTTCGATTCTCGGTGGGGACCAATGTGCGAAATGACTCCGGCTGTCGAGGGATTTATAACAATACCACTATTGAAGAAAATGAAAAATCAGACTTTGAACCATTACCGTAGAAATGTGTCCAAAGTGGTCTTTTTGTGATAAAATTCTGATTTTTCTTCTGGATAGAACACTAGCACGAAGTCGAGGCCGATTAATGGATTCTAATATCACTACTACTAACTCTATGCATTTATTACCTACTTATATCTTCATCCGTGTTTAGGGTTGGAACGAGTTCGATAAGATTAAATTTAGCGTCAGAATGCGTTACTTCATGAAGGCCATTGCAGAAATCAAAACACTTGTTAATCGTTCGCAGAGTAGCTAGCTAGCGAACAATATCGAATTAAAATCAGTCTGTGGAACGCGGGAAGTGTTTTTATTTCCATTACCGTTTAGTTGAGCTAGGTTCAATGGATGGTGAACGTATTATTCATGTTTCTTTTATATATTTTATTACGAATTAAATGTACGCCATTATTATTATTATTATTATTAGTCAATACCGCCGCAGTTAGACATTTCGTCCGGTGGCGACGTTTAGTTATCGTGCATTACAGAACAATTACATACAATATGGCTTAGTTACACATAAACAAATACAGAAAGTTGGTATCTATCTACCCGTCAATTAACTACAATTGTTTAAAAACTATTTTAATCACAATTACATCTTTAATTATACTTTTACATCACAACCACTACAAACACTAAGATATATACATTACAATATACACAATACGTATGCATTAACTGAAAATTACCCCTAAACAGCATTATAGCGACGGAATCTATTTTCACTAAAACTGTCATAATAGCTGTCGCTATAGCATTTTGTCGTTTGCATACATTTTCGCTAATATAATCTGTATACCAGCTAACATGCTTCATATTTTAGGTTATCAAAGTGCAGTGAAATTATTATACGATGGTTTAGATAGTTAATACTAAAAAATGTAAATTTTTGTCTTTTTTTAATTGTAAATCTTGTAATTTAATTGTAATTTTTATTCATTTAGTTTGCAAGGATCGACTCTTCTCACTGTCAAAGCTTATAGAAATTTGGATTGTTATTTGACGTCAAGATGTTGCTACGCGATATTTATAATATCTCAGAGCTTTGAATTTCAATATCTGCCATTAATAAAATATGAAGACTTTTTGCTGTAATTAAGTTATGAATTACTACTTAGTGTGAGGTTGTTATGGGTTGGCTGGCCGTCAAAAGCTAAGAAGTGAGGAATCTCCACGCATCTCGAGCAGGTGTAGACAGTGGTTCAGAAGAAATACCTTCGAAGTGCTATTCATACTCGGCATTCCTGTAGTGCAGTGGAAATCATAGAGGATGAAGGAGAGACGTATTTTATAGGCATACAGGAGGCAATGACTTATGCGTTTCTCTCTAATGAAAGGAATAGCTTTGATTAATTAGACACGAATGCTACTGCAAAAAGGTGGACGATAGACCTTTGAATGATCAGTTTGAATGTCAAGTTGTGAAATTGGTCATACGTCCCTCTTCCTTCAAGCCTATTTCATTTATTATTTTATGTATTTAAAGGCATCTGGATGGAATTTTCTGGTGCTTTTTTCGCTTTAAAAATAGTCATAAGAATCCTTTCATTGTTTCCAAAGAATGAATTGAAAAATTTTTACTTGCATGGAACGCCAGATTTATTTCTTAACCACATTAGTTTCTTCAATAAAGCAGATTTGGATTCTGTGGTAGTAAATCTCAAGCAGGCCATGACTGCAGTGATATTTTAGAATTATCTGTACAATAGTGTGGTTATTATCAGAATATGGAATGGCAAATCTTGGTATAGAGAAGATAAATTTATATCAATGGAAATAGAACAGAAGGAATAACGAAAAAGATATTTATACGGGTCTTGCTTAAAAATCATGTAACAATTATAGTATTAGATTCTATTTTTAGAATGATTGATTTCACTGGGAATAGTTATTCGTGGACGTCTATCACTTTGCTTTGCATCCGTTACTTATCATTAGCTTGTCTAGGCTCTTCTATTTCTTCGTTTCGAGATACTTCAACTTCTTTAATTTCCCATGTAAAGTAAAGATTATACGTTAAAATCTTTCTATGGTTGAATTTCTCAATAAGGAATACAACTTGCGCGCCATATGATAGAATATCTTTTACTCCCCTCATTTACAGTTCGGGTTTTATGGCAAAGTTGAAATGGAACGATAAAATTCATCAAATAGTGCGTCAAGGCATCTTATTGTTATATCTTTAGTGGAGACAGGAACCCCCAAATATGAGGGTTTTAATAATTTGGACGATTACAGACACAAACGACAGCACAAACCTGCATGCCTTAGCCCAGGAAAACTTGGCTAACTGGGTCTCGAACCCGGGACCTCATAGTCAGAAAGCCAATGTATGTACTACCCTAATCTTTCTTCTCGATATACTTAGCTGTTGCATCATATTTGGCCAAAAATTATTAATCAATTAGAGAATGTTTCAAGGAGTCGCGTTTTTACTTCTCAATTCACGTCATTAAGTGAAAGGCACAGTTACTCAGATGAAGCGCTCGATATTTATGGACTCCGGTTTGTTATCCTGAAAATAAACACTATTTCGAACGTAAGTCTGCTGATAAATATGGATGTAGTTGCAGTTTTTATCTGCGTTTCCTCCGCTTTTACGATGCGGCTATTCGTAAATGTTTTCTTAGCTGAGCCAGAAATAACATTTGGAAGCCATAGAGGGCAAACGACTCTGTGTAACGAGATTTCAGGAGCAAACACTACCAGGTGGAGAGGATGCGTTCCATAAAAGGACGGTAGCTTGGAGGAAGTGAGTTAATTACCCTTTACGTCTGTAGAATTAATGCTCATTTACTGCTTCTAGCTCATGATGTATGAAGGAAAGGAGTAAATGTTATGCTTTACGTTAAACCGTGATCTTTTGCCTTTAAAAGGTACCCACGAAGGGAACTCGGAAAATGGGACCATTTCTACACCCGAGAGGCATTCTATAGAAGATTTCTCGTAGTAAGCGTCTTTCTTTCTTGATTCTTTATGCGGAATCTGGCGATAGATGAGGGATATAGACTTCGGAACACGATGGCTCTTCGGTTTATAAAAGAGAAATTGTCACTGCCTTTCCAGGGTTTTTTAGAACCAGAGGAATTTTCAAGGAATTATTGCGCTTATTCGCGTGCACGAAAATCCATTTATGACTTTAGCAAAACGTTTACTTCCCTCATTTTAATTCATATATGAATATTGTAGTTGTCTCTGCAGTTTTACATATAATTCAGGATGTGGAAACTTAGAGGAAACAATAACTTGTCTCAAGAATGCTTCGGCCAATGATTATAATCCCGGAAGAAATTATTTTCTTATCTGTTTCCAGAAAAAAATTCTTGCTAAATTCTCAGATCTTGGCATGTAAATATAGATTTAGCATCATACTCGTTTAGCTGTAGACCGCTAGACAAATTTCCTTTACTTAGACGAAAGGATTTCAATAGAAAGGTTGCAAAACAAATCATGGTTAAGTGATGTATTCTAATTCGCTATCTCTATGTATTTTAATTCGTTATCCTGCCTAAATCTTTGGTTTTTTTTATTTCGAAGGTAGAATTTGAATAATGTATCTATTTCAAAGTTACTTCTGCATATTCCTTTCCATTAATGTGTTTCCAACATAATATTGTCCTGTTGAAAATTTGATGCATCTTACAATTCAATTGACACTCGTAAATTCTATTTTCCTTACTCAATTTAGTGTTGCAACATTTATTTTCTCGTTCCACTTGTTGTTTTCGAAATTTTTCTTTGAGCGTATCTTGAGATGAATCCCTTTACATTAATGTTTACATTTTTCCTGAGAAATGGCTTCATACTTGTTGCTTATTTATTTTCGTAAACTAATAACCAGTTTTGATAATCCGTTAATTTTTCACTGACTTTAATTCTGATTCCAATTCCTTCTTCACCTGATGATGGGCGGAATGGAAACATAAAATAAGTAGAAGATGTAGTAATTTTAGAAGTGCTTATGTCGTTTCTCACGTGAGCCCACATCGGGAATCAAACGCGGAACCACATGCACCTAAGGCGAACGCGTTACCCCACATGGCTATCCGGAGGGCCCTGGAAACATGATGTTTAAGTACGTTATTATCTCTTCCCCATATTTGTATAATGTGTAAACATTATTATTATAAAACTCTTTATTCGGCAAAGTTAGGCCTCCTTTACGCCTAACCTCTGAAGTCGTACATTTCACATAGAATTGCAGAAGTTAAAAATTATTTAAAAAAATACAGTAAAAAGTAAAGGATGGGGTTGTGGGCAAAAACTCCTCGGCTGAAGGCTTTCAGAGATAAACCCACGGTGCGGGAAAACGCTCACACTAGAAGGGGAGCGAAAAAAAATCCGCGAAAGCACAGATAGAAATGGAATGATAGAATCAGGTGTAATAAAGGAATGAATTTAAATGTCCACATTTCCGTCCCGTCCTACGACGGGGTTCCATGGAGAGTGCGTGGTCTTCAACTACAGGTGAGGTCTTGTACCTGAAAATAATGGAGAAAAGTAGGCGGAAAGAAAATAGTATATTTTGGATAGTTTTCACTTGTGTTGTTTTTGATACGAAATGAGAGAATATGAAGATCAACTACAATGGTTAAGCTTGGTAAATAATATTATATATTTAGGTATCAGATAGTAGTAATTAAATAAACGTTGAGTGTTATTTACAGACAGACAGGACTTTATTAGGTGAAAATTGAGACTTCCATCTTCCATTTAACGTACAAAAAGAATATATGAAAGAATACAATTATAAAAATAAGTAAATCATATTGCTAATTAATGGTTACAGAGATATTAAAAAAAATAATGAGAATGCAGATATTAAACGTACAAATATGAAAAATGCAAATATTAAAAATACAAATATTAAAACTAAAAATTTTAAAGTACAAATACTGCAAATTCAAGTATTAAATTACACATATTGAAAATACGACTGTTGAAATGAGAAGCCTGTTGTTATTTCCGCTTAGATTGGAAATACGACATTTAAAAATTGATGGAGATGGAGGAAAGGGATTACATAGAAAAATATGATTACATATAATCTACTTGGGAGACCAATATGTTGCATGAGTCCGTTAAGTGATGGAAAAAATGGCAAATGATTTAATTCTTCTACAAATGTAGAAACTTAAATTTTGTAGATGTAAATAGTTAACTAGATTTTTCTAATTTATCAGAGTTATTCTATCTGACAAGGGGATCGAATATACTTTGCCAATGCCGTATCAGATATCATTTTGAACGATTATCTTGTGTCATAAATGGTGGGAAATGTTTGTTCTGGTCAGAGGAAATGCAAAGAAAAATGCTTTCCGGGCGATGGAAGGTCGAAGAGCGTTGATATGAGAGGAGAGCGTTGAAATGGAAGGAGAGTGTAATGGATCGAAGGGATAGAATGGCAGAATGAGCGTGTGAAGTGAAAGTTGTGTAGCCCGCATTGGTCCAGCGAATGGGATGCTGGCGTAGATGGATAGGAAGTACGCCGAGAAGAGATTGAATTAACGAAGGGGTAGCAGATAACGTGTGACTTTGGTGAATGCGTGTGAGATCTGTGAAAGCTGTCGAGTAAGGCGATCTATTTGATCGATTCCTTATTTAGCGAATTAGAGACTGCTATTTGCACGGACTTAAGGAGATGGCCAGAACGTATGAACTCTTTTTGTTTGAGAAATTTTCACTCGATATTGTTTTACATGGTGGGCGGATAAATTCCGAATTGTCTCCAAGAGAATCATATAGTGAATTGAGATTAATTACTGTTTATTCGTGAATTTTTGTGTTTGGGTTTGGCATTGTATTTTTAAGAACTGTTATTTAGCATGTATAAAAGCGAATTCCTGCCTACTTTCTTCAATTAATTCATAATTTATCATCGTGCACAAAGTATCTCTTGGTTTTGATCATTTTAATTCTCTTTTTTCTAAAGCCATTGGTAGAAAATTAGTCCGCCATCACTACCTTCCTGGATTATTCTTCGATTCGAAGAAGTTCGAATTTTTCATTAATTAGCTATTTTTATTTAATTTTATTAATTTATTTTTCATTTTATCTTTCATTCGAGACTTTCATTTTTCGTAGTTTTTGTTTTGCCATCTTTTTTATGGACATTCCTATACATCTGTTTCACGTACCTACTTTAAAGAATTCCCTTAGCCGTTTACTTATTAATTTTGTTTTGTTCTGTGTTAAAGTGTATTTTAGGTAAATTATCGTTTTAGTTTATTATATTGTGCATATTAATTCAGAACTAGAGGTAAAATTTTCTTTAACCGATTCCTAAGCATTCTGAATCCTTGTGGGTAAGTAAGGCGAAACGTTTTAGCTTTCTCTCGCCCTAATGAAGACCTATATGGAGCAATTTTGGGTGTCTTCATAAATTTGTTCATTTTTATCGATACCGTGGTTTTGCTTGAATTCTATAAGTCAAAAATGTTTTAAACCATGTTTATTAAGGGCTTACGTGTGAATGAGTAGATCTACCGAAAAATGTTGTCAATTCCTAGGGTTAAAAACATCGTTTTCATTACCATCGAAGGTAGAGTGCGTCTTCCATTTCGGTAATTTAACTTCAGCTTTTTGTGCGACTCGTCGAAGTTGATTCCCTTTTGCTTTACCTGTCAATCGAATTCCCCCCCGTTATTCTCTTTACGACAAAGCGTTTTTCGGAAATGGATTCACGGCTTTAAACAAGGAAAATCGCTCTTACAGCCGTCCCCTGCCGATCTGTACATCTTTGCGCTTTGAAAACGCGAAAGCTCGCCGGTGATTGGATTTTGATCCACTTCCATTAGGTTGGTGTCAGTGATTGATTCTCATTGCTTCTTTCCCATGTGATTTACGGCTAAAGTAGGCGGCATTAACGATGGATCAAAGGATTTGTCTTTCTCCACTAAGTGGCTTTTATGTTTCTCTCGCGAAAATATTTTGATGGAAATGCACTTTCCATTTTCTTGAAATCATTCCCATTAGCAGCTCGTCGGACTCGATTGAGTCTCAAAAATGCAATATACGCGCCTAATGGAACGCTAAAATTATGTATAACTTTAGAAACCTCTCTCTGTTAACGTCATGCATTCTAATAAATTATCGATGGAATCCTGTGAACCTACAGACGAGATGATTTCTGTTTCACGTTGTATTTTTTAGTTGAAAGGGAAAATGGCTGAGTCAAATATTGAGAGAATAGGGATTGCTAAAGAATGTTATTGAGGGTAGAATACGAGGAAAAAAGCAGAGGGGAAGACAAAGACTATAGTTGTTGGATGAGATTAAGGGTGGGGCAAGTTCCCAGGAAGCGAAAGAAATGGCGTTGGGTAGGGAATATTAAGGCACATGAACCTACCGACAGGTAGAAAACTTATGTATTTTGTATTTGTTAATCAGTTCTTGTGAAGAGATGCTTCCGCTGTAGCATACGTATGGCAGCAAATCATATGTTCCTATTTACTGGTTTTAGAGAGACTAAATTCATAGCTAGCCCCGCAATCGTCAGTTTAATCCAATCCGTTTAAATCAAGCTTTGGCGCGTTTAAGCCTCTGCAAGTCCTGTTCTGTTACCATTCATTTCTGTTTACTCATAAATGTTTCTTTAGAAAACTTCCCTTCAGCTTTGACTCTAATCCTTGTGAAACAGCCACGCCACGAAGTTCACTTTATGCTTTGATGCTAATTTTGCAGCCAATCAGCCATGGAGGTCTCTTGCCAAGTTTCTCTTCTGCGTATTATCGAAGCCTATTAGGTTGTATCATGCTTAACCCTTGATACATAATTAAGTCGTATTTTTACCATAAATGCTCACCGTTTTTTTCTTTCCGCACTATCGTGTAATATACAATAACAGTAGTGATCTCCTTATTAACATTTGAATTGTTACTGAATCGACTTATATTAGGGATATTCCTTTGATATTTCTTAACCTTCTCTAAGTGTTGGAATGGAGTATGTTCTTTTGAAATAGTAATTCGGCCTAACAAATAAATAATTCTTTCGACATAATGTAAGCGAAACTATATTGACTTTGGCTCCCTCTTGTTTGAATGTAACATTTCCAACATTACCCCACATTAGGCTCATATTCTTTGTTTTTCTGATTTATTTTCCACGACAGTACAATTATTAGTACTTTTCCTTGAGCGTAAATGAGATAGGTATTATTTTCCTTATTATTCTGCAGAAAGAAATCTCCCGGTTTCTACTTCTAATTTAAAATATATTTTGATAAGGAATAACAGGTGTGAAAAATACTGAAACTGGGACTCGAACCCAAGTCTTCCACTTTCTAGCAGGCAATCTACATATATATCGGTGTAGAATACCTGTCCAGCTCGAGTCCCAGTCACTTCGCTATTTTGTGCACCTGTTATTTCTTGGAATTTAGCCGCACGGCTTTTCCGTGCATAGCAAAACACCTTTCCGTAATATATTTTGACTAAATATACATACATACCATATAATATACCGAAATACAAAATCTTAAACGAGCACCTTTTTCCCTTCCACTCCCCGCTGATCTATTCTATCCTTCCCTCCAACGACCAGTACCCTTGCACCGAGGACCCCTCTTCACCTACGCCCCCTCCTTAGACCTTCCCCTCGATCCTTCTTGTATAAATATGCTTTTGAGTTTTGTTTCTGTACCTGAGGATGGCGATCACTCGCTGAAACCGGTCGTCTGAAAATTAAATCTGTGGAAAAAGTACAATCCCGTCTATCTGTTATTTTATTGAAGATGGAGTTCCACAAAACTACGCCTTCCTCCGTGGATTTTATATTTTGACTATTTACGTAGGAAATACAGAAAATGTATTGTGTAGTATATGTTTGCTGTATGTAGGTATGGCGTAGATGATGGTGCGGTATATATGTGCAATTTGATAGAGGTTTGGAAAATTTAATAGGCAATCTGATACATGATCAAGGAAATACAGAAACCTTATAATTTATAAGGTTTCTGCATTTCCTTGATCATGTATCACGTTTAAAATCGACGTGTTTAGGCGTTACTTCTTGGAAGGCCATCACAGGAGAGAATAAGAAAAACTTTGTAATTCTTTCACAAGTTATTTATTGCGACCGGTTTCGCTAGTGGTCTAGCATCTTCAGGCACAGGAAATGGGGTGCATACAGTATTTAAAGGGTAGAAACAGTGGAGGGTAAGGTGGAAGTGGTGGGGGAGGAACGGAAAAGCTTCTTGGAGAGGGAGAAGAGGGGAGAGGTATGTGGGAAGGTAAATTCCTTGGTGAGGAATTCTTGGTCAGGGTAATTTGTTATTTCTATAATTTCAAGGAAGTTCAACCGTCGTCCTTTTGTTTCTTGGTGAAGCATTTTAAATGTTTCGCCAAGAAACATCGCACCATCCTCTACGCCATACCTACATATAGCAAATATATACTAAAGTTAAAATCTTTTTTTTCAGCGTGGGTTTGTGTGAAAATAAATTTAAATCAGGATTTGGCTTATTGATACACTCATTTTCATAAAGTCATTTTGGGCCCTTCGCTAAGCAGTAAAGCGTGGTAACTGGATTGCTCAATCGTTCGTGATTCTGGCTGGCCAAACTAGGACAACCTTTCTATCCATCGATAGCAGTCGATAGCTTATTTTGCAGATGATTTATGACGATTCTAGTTTATGAGAGTAAATTGGGTCGGGCTCCAAAATGGTGCGGATGTAATGGTTCCCTAAGTTCCCATGCCTATATTTTCTGCCTCGATGGATACTCGGTTTCCGAAATGTTTATGTTCAGTGTGTCGGAAGAGTAATAGGTTATCAAATGAAGGTTCATTCTTTATGCGATAGATAGAGAGGCCTTTCAGCATCCTGAGCCACTTCCTTTTGTTATAGTTATCGTTAGACAAGTTACAATATTATGCATTTAAATTTCTTGTATAATTTGGGTTGATGATAATAAATTTCTAAATGATATGAAATGATAGAGATCATAGTTTTTCTTGCGAGCTATCCTCGTGTTTTCCTTAGTAATTCATTAATGTTAAATATTTCGTTCATAGGATGACATGTTGGCGATCTACCAAACAGATGTTGGCGATAAATCGTTGATACCGGTCGTGTGTTATTTATTATTTGTTTAATAAATAATTGTGTGGAAAAAGTACCATTTTTCTAAGTGTCTTCCTATTATGGATTTCCACAAGACTTCGCCTGAATCTGTGAAGTCTTTCGTTCATGTTTCGTTAGAGTTATCAGCAGGGTTATGGCTTATTTCTCGATACAATGATACATATTAATATAAACGAATGATAAATATTACTTCTGCTTTTTAAGAACTTTGAGTCACAACTTTACCATTAGTATCTGCATCGTCTTCTTTATCGTCGTACATTTCACGTGATAATTTAGCTCTACGTATGTAATAAAGAACTTATTATTTAAAAAATATGTCGGATATTTATCATTCCTCTTATTGCATACAATTTTTTTTTATTTTTAATTTAGAAGAATTTAGAAATTTTAGAAGAATATATTTAATATAACTTCTCGTTACTTTATAAACTCACGGAAATCGAGGTAAGACAAGGAAAGGCCCTAGTTGTAGATAAGTGGTTAAGAAGTTTAATAAGCGTTCTATCACATTTAATAAATTTAACGATGTAATTTTTTCTTTCCAGGTAAGGATGACAGACCAATATTGTTGAAAGAAAACTCCCCCTCAGCGGCTTCTGTGAGTTAATCTTTTGTAGTTTATTGTGGGCAATACAGTTGATCTAATGTGTACGTTTCACTCTTGTAAAGAGTGGGCGATTCTGCATTAGCGCTGCGCAACCCACGCGTTTAACTGTATCAATGGCTTCCATCAGTCTGGGCCACTCCGGAGAAATTCCTATACAACATGAATTATATTCATCATCAAGGGTAGAAAAATGTCGAATATTACACTATGATAGCTACGCTAATGAATTAGGTATCGGGTTCTTTTCATCGCGATGGAGTTTTCCCTTTGTCCCTGCTGATCTCTGAATTGGCCACACTCTAATTTAGAATAGTTCTATTACCCGGACAGGCGGTGTAATTAATTAAGAAACCTTGCCGAACGGCGATGACTCCGTCTCATCTCCGCCGGGCACCGAGTGGCACGTGTATCTCGAGCGAATAAAATTGTCAGCTTACTCTCGTATTGTTCACCGTAATGCGGCCAACGACAAGGACGTTCCACGTTGCGCTTTTGTTCTACGAAAAGTAAACGTCCCTTTCTCATCAGACCTAGATGAAAGGGAAATTTTGAATGGCTCGTAATTAAAACATGATAAATGAAAATAATAAAGAAAAGTAGTTTTTTGCTAAATGTTTGTGTTTTTCACCTTTGTTGATAAGGAATTTGTCTTCGTCCATTTACGAAAACATCGTACAAGGATTTAAGTAGTTGAAATCAGTTAAAACGTCGGGATTTTAATGTATAATCAGGTATTTAAACGGTTTTCAATAGCGCTCTCACTGTTCGGAGTTACGGTGGTGAAATAATAATGGTCATTTTATTCACTTTCGCTTTAACACCGCGGCATTCTTGACTAAATGGTGATATATCCATCAGGACAAAAGAGAATCAGCTTCTGGTTTAACAAATATTGCTCGGAAATTCATAGGACGGATTTTCTGCATGAGTTAAGACATTCCCGAGGAGGAAAGGACATGAAAAAAGTATGACAGGACCGGGAATTGAACGGGTCTTACTCGAATAGCTAAATCGTCAGAGCATTTGCATGTTAAGTTGAAGACTTGGGTTCGATTGTCAATCCTGTGGGACTTTTTTCTCCTCCATATATTGCTATGCGCTTGACTATTCGTGCAATAACATCTTTATCTCTTTCCTCGCGTTAACTAAGACAAAGATGCGTAGTCCCTTTCTATCACAAAATTTTTGGTTCTAATCACAAAATGTTTGGTTCGGGTTCTCTAAGGCCTGTATAGGTAAAGAAGGAAGGAGAACGAAGATAGTAATTTTTCTTCACACACTTCGAAAAAGTGCCATCTTCTGTCTCCCTTTTCAATTGTGATGGATTTCCACATAACTACGCCTACCTCTCTAACTATATACTATACAGGAAACCCAACCTAAAGAAAGAGTTTTAATGAAGGATGATATTTACAAATATTTTAAATAATAGATGTATTTTAATGGGAGATTGAAAAGCATTAATATCTAGTAGAGTGGAGGATTGGGATGAAATACCCGAAGGGATTATTAATTCCTTGCAAGAAATACATAAACAATTGAGTAATGGATTAAATAATCTTGGAAATACATTTCTATTATTTTATTTTTATCAATTTTTCATCTATCTTTAGTTTTCAAGTTCTGCTCATATCTTTTACTGTAAATAGTTCTTCCGTACAGTTTTCTCGCTGAATACCTATAAATACGTAGTATTGTTGTCTAGGTGGACATTGCCAACGGACAGTGGCAGTCTATAATCTGCTTTATTATCGTAACTTTTGTAGTAATTTGTTTTGAAGTAATATTATTATTATTATACAATTCTACCACAGGATGACAATAAGTCAGGTGGTGACGTTACAATACTCACATTATACAACTAACGCAGATTACATTACTACATTCTATTTACATTACTACATATTATGCTCTAACTTACTTCCAAGAACTACAATATTTTACAAGGCTTACAATTAATATTTAAAACAAACAAATACAATTCCATAATCTCATAAGTCAGACGCAGGTTCGGAATCCTTGAAAGAAAGGAGATTAGAAGCTAGGCTGCGATTGTTAGATAAATTCAGAGGAAGTACATTTTCGGAAGACGTAATTGGTATTATGCGACCCCCCTGCTACTTCGGCCGATCCGACAGTGAGCGTAAAATAAGAGAAATAGATGCGAGGACAAGTCGTTTTAGGGACTCATTCTTTCCGCGAACGATACGCGATAACAATAAACTAAAGAGGTGACTTGAATTCTTGTGTTTACACCCCCTGCCACACGCAGATAATACAATTGAACATTCATTTTTACAATTTAAAAAGCTGCCTTACATTAATACCGTCATATTAAAATAGAATTTAAAAAATGGGGCTCCAGGTTAGCGGGTAGCGTATTCCTCTTTGGTGAAAGCGGTCCCGAGTTTGATTCTGGATGGAAGTCCAAAATAACGAATTAGCATCAGCTGCCTAAGCACTTTTTATAATGCTTCATAAAATTATCATATCTTCATATAGATTCTAAATTTAATTATCTCCTCATAGGATAGCTAGCAAATACGTATAAATAGCCGGAAATAGAATTGTAGGGAAAATTTGCTGAAATAACAACGTTTTACATACATTAACAGCAATATTTACCTCTTGGCCTATTACGCATTTCTCCTATACAAGCCTCCCGAACCGTCAGAGTGTGAGTGTGGTTGGGAAATGCTGCTCTTTACTGCCGCGTCTAAATAGGGACACTTGGCTGCATAATTTCTTTGCCTCACTCATGGGTTCCTCCCGATTTTTTCCCCTCTTTAATGAGTTTAAATGTTTCTCCACGCGACCTCTTAATGTAAAGCTCTCGCTGAATAGAGCGCCTTTTAATTCCGGACTTGTTACTCTCTGCCCTGCCCTTTCGCATACTCCTCTTGAAATTCGCTGAATTAATTGAAAGGTTAGTGCGCATTTTCTACTGTCGCAATCTCATGTTTCATTTTGCGGAATTACTCAGGGTTTTGCGGAATTACTCGGAATAATTTTTTGGAGCAGCTCTGGAAGTTATCTGGTCCAGCGGATCTTTTTTACACGGTCGAAACAAGAAGCTTGGCTTGGAAAATAATTCTGTATGATTTAATGTGTAATAATTTTAATTAATTTCAAGGGCAAGACATGTTAACGTGTTTTAGTGTGTTAACGTGCACAACCACTAAACATTCGTTAGCCGAGTCGAAGAAAATAACGAATAAATCTTCGTTAGCAGGGTCACTCATTATCCGAATTATTAGAGTTAATTTCACTCTTTAGGTTATAGCGTTTGTTGCAATACTCGTATGAAGAAGAGTGAGATTGTAGAAAACTGTAGTAATCAAAGAATCAGGTTCTGTGTGATTTTCTGGAATGTATTTCACTGCATCAATAATATCATGTATGCAGGGGCGGATTTAATCTATCAAAGTCCACAGGCGCAAACATTAGGTTGATACCCTCACTAGGTGTTAGTAAAAATTCGATTTTTATCATAAAATATACAAATATGCATCAGCGAGAAACCTCGGTCGCTTAAATATGGCAAAAATAAATTATCTAGTTTTGAATTACATTGCGTAGTATTTTTATAAATTACAAAGAATGATGGATAGACTTTACAATCTAATATCTCCTATAAACATATTAAGTAGACTTGCTCAACATATGTTTAATTATTTCTTGATGCGGAAAACCAGAACAATTTTATCGAGAATTTATTAACACAATTTATTGAGGCCCTGAGCTAGCGCCTAATTATAAATCCACCCCTGAATGCATGTCGAACGTATGTATAAGAACATGCATAATTTTCGCATAAAAGAATCGATTTTGGATTCTTTAAAACTATAGAAATAATTTTTGTCGTTAAGCCTGCCGTAAACAATTGCATTCATTATTCTCTTATCCACATGGACCTACCGAAAGGTATAACACTTATGTATGTATTCTCTTATCATAGTGGTACTTGTTAATGGATCCTAGGAACCCTGTAGACTCCTATGGAATCAATTACTTTATGACTCCCTAATCAAATATGTCTCTCATGGGTACATATATCGGCTAATTTTTAAGATAGAGCAATATAAATATTTAACAGCAATCACCTTCATAGTTTTCAGTGTAAAAACTCGCAGTTTTATTATTTAATTTTATTTGCCCTTTTTTATTGTAATTCTATGTATAATTACTTGACAAGACGAGTGAAAGTCCGCATTTTTCATCACGCAATCTTTTTTCGGCCCGAGTAAATATATAAACGAAAAACGGTCCGAGTCGGCCAGCGACAGCGGTCGGTTGTTAAAATCCCCGGAGTGGGGAATAAAAATGATAAAGATTGCGCAGTTTGGGTCAGTTAGTTTCAATTCGGAGTCAGTGACGTCACGCCCAAGGAATTCCATTCAGTCAAACGTGAGTTTCGCAGCGCTCGACCTTTTTTCATCCACAACAGAATCGAGTGGGCAAATTTTGCGCTATGCATCCCTCGTCAACCGCGCGTTCGCTCCAATTAGTGCAGCATGGTGTCCTTAATTAGGGTGTCACTTCTGCGTCCAGCCACCCTCTTTTTTGCGGAACGGCTTTATGTCCTGCCGCCCAAGCTCATAGCACGGTCCAGCGAGAAATACAGCGCCGGGGGAGTGATAAACATCTCTGGGGCGCACTTGAAGCTTACACGTGTTCCTTTCCGTAACTTAAGCTAAACTGTGCAGTCCTATGTTTCAATACATACTGTGTCTGTCCGTGTATAGTGCGATCTTTTGTATCGGGTGAACCCACGATTTTTCACTTTATTTCCGTTTTTATGCGCTTTGTATATGTCGTTTCCGTGATTTTTATGAACATTTCCGTCAATAAAAATCGAATGGCGTATTGCGTGGTGCATAAGATTGAGGGAAGAGGAAATCCGAGGTTCACCACTTCCAATGCTTTGCCCAGTTACTCGTGGCAACAGCGCATTGTGTGATTGCGTCAAAGGATCGTAGAAGGTTCCTTTTTTCTACTCCAGATTTCGCATGCTTCTTTCGGGAGGCTTGGATAAACCGACGTAAGCGTTTTACGGAAATTTTGGTATACATAGATAGAATGGTACTATATTTTAAGTGGAAGTGAGACCTATTTTGGCCTAACCTCGCCGTAAGATCAAATGATAATAAAATATAATATTTTTAAAGAGCAGTGAATCTAAGTTAAAAATAACAATTATCTATATTCGTTATCGGGTGACACAACATTCATCCCCTTTATGAAATTTGTGAAATGAAAATTCTAATTAATTCACGCCTCTAGGTATTTTCAAAATGCAGGCTATCAGGTGTTAAAGGGGGAACGTAAGCCTTCACACCTTCTTAGTTCAGAGATTGATTTTATTTACCGCAGGAGTCCCGATATTACAGCCCGTGGGCCGGGTCCGAGCCGTGAAAGCTTTTATCGGGACTTAAGCGTCGGTTAAACTAAGGACACCCGTGATTTGACCAGAGGTTCACATTTAGATATTACCGATCGTATTTTTACTCACAGTTTTGTTTTATCGCATATCAGAACTACCTCACTTATTCCTTTTTTAGTATGATATAAGCTATTCGAAGGGAAAAAAATTAATGTTCCTCGAGGATTCGGCCCGCCCATCACTCTCCCTGAACTTAGGTGACCGACCTCTCGAAAAGTTTGGGGACCCCTGGTTTATTGGATAGGTTTTGGCATAACTTCCGCTTTATGGAGATTTTATCCCTACCAAATTATTGCCGAATTCAGTTTCTCTTCGTAAGTATATCTGAACCTCTACAAATGTATCTTTATGCAATGGTAAACATTGATAACAAGTAATTGAATATTAAATCTTACATTATGAATAACTCTTTATATTTGGGGGTTCAACGATAATTGTCAGGTAAATCCCACAGGGAATGCGTGCCAAAGTTATCTTGGTCTACCTTCTCAAGAATTACTTAATTTTAATTGGAAACATTTTTGAAAATTGTCTTATAAATTAGCAGAAAGTCCCATAGAAAAGGTGGTTATATGGCTCCATTTACTTCTGCTGGAGGAGTAAGGATGAGATTCTGAGAAATTATCTAGCAAAGTAATTGCCCCCGCGTTGACTAACTGGTTGTGCATCTGCCTTTGACGTGAGTGGTCCTGGATATGATCCCTGTGGAACCCAAGTCATCCCGCTACGGCTTGGAGGCAGGTAGGGAATCCGGCCGTAAAATTAGTGCCATAACAGGAGTCTACAGTAATATTCACTAATCATCCTCAACATAACCATCGACCGACCACGTAAGTGATATTGAGGCGCAAAAGAAAAATAATATGGTGTACTTAGCTCTTCCGATTTGGGAAGAATCTCGTATTCATCGCTAGAAGGCAATTTTATTGTAAGCGGTTAAGAAGAGGGTTTTTTGAGTGTGGCAGAGTACGCGAAGCTGCTCAGGAAAGAGCATCATTACCCATAATCCATTTCATCTTCTTTTGCTTTATGACTGAGAGCAGCTGGTTATTCCCGAACGGTTCACCTCGCATTTGTGACGTTTGGATTTCCGATGAAATACGTTCGGGCATCTCCAGCTGCGATTAAATGCGATGTATGTCAGTCCATCCCTCTTGCTCTCTCTCTCTTTCTTTTTCCCTTTCGGATTAGCTGCATTGGACGGCCAGAGATTGGCTCGAATGAAAATCCCCAAATCGTCTGCTCTGGCGAGTTCTCATCTTCCCCGTTGAGGGAGCGCCTGTCCCTGACGTTTTCCCTGGGAAACAGGCCCTTCAATCCTCTCGATCCCATTTTTCTATCATTGAATCCTCAACGCAGGTCTCAGTTTTCCTCTCATTTGGTTAAAGGATAAGGGAATTTTCTCGGTCATCTCCTTTAAATTATCTTTCATGGTCAATTTTAGTCGGTGGTTTTACTCTGATATTCTTTTCATAGGAAATATCCTCTTGGATCGTTGAAAATATCAAATATTTGTTTTTCATTATTATCAAAATTATTTTCAGCTCCTCATGGTGAATATGAGGATATATCAAGATTGGTCCATAAATGTCCCGACGTCACGAATAGAAAAGTTGGAATTCCGTAGGTGTTCTGTTAATATGGCTTCCATTTTAAATGTAATACTTTACATTTCATTTTTGGTCCAGGTGTAGGAAAATTTATCTCTCATATACTATTTTCTCGGTCTTCTTTCTGGCTTCGAATGGCTTTATATGAATGTAAAACATTAAGATTGCAAATAATGTCCAACTTCCTTTACGGACTAAAGGTTCGCATAATTTCTATCAGTGGTCCGCAGAACCACCGGTTGTCGACCGTCGAAAAACTATCGGATTTTTAATTATGCGTCCCTGGACTTTGTTAATATATTGCAAGCTTAAAACTTAGCAAATACGAATAATTTTTACACCAAATTAAAGCTGATTGTATATTTTTTGTGGCATTTTAGTTCTAAATTTACGGTGAATAAATATTTAAACTAAGGTACCCAAAAAACGACACTTTTTGCGAGTCGCGGCTTTTTCGCGATGCATAAAATAAATTGCAAGGAAACAGTACAAATTACGGCAACGAAACTTCATCCAGAGTTGCATAAGAGCGGTCTCAGTTTGATGAGCTTCATTTCCGAATGTGTTTTACATTGTTTTAAACCGGCGTTAAAAGTTTAAAATTTATCTCGTCCTAGAGTTTTGGCCTTGGGAAAAATTGATGGAATGGTAACATTTCCTCTTTTGGTACGAGATAAAGAAAAATGTATCTTTTATATACTTTAGTCTAGTTTCAGTCTAGTTCATGGCTGTGAATTCATGATATGAATTCATGATATGAAAGTAACTGAGGTATGAGTTACGCTGAATAATAGCATTAATTAAGTTTTCTGTTTATGCAATTTTACAATAAGTATTACTCGTAATGTCATTGTACATCACTTACGTGGACTTATTCTGCTTATAGCATTGGGTCAGTGAGGAATGCAAGGGCATACTACCTCATCTTTGCTAGTAAGCCTCATTTCCCTATCCTAGCTATTCGTAGCTAACGATAGAGGGGATGAGGTCCCAACCGACCTTTGGGCTGAATCCTTTACAGACAGTAGTCCTAATTCCTAATGTTATTAAAATTTTTCTATGATCCGAAAATTTTGAACTTAGCCGTACTTTAGTTTCTACACAAATTTACCAAACCGACGTTGGCAAACGTTGTTCACTTGCTCCAGCAACATCCTTTTACCAGCTGTACGTCTCCCCGATTTATCTGGCTCTTATACCGGAACTCTTTTACTTCGCCGAATAGTAGATGAACACCAAAAGAGGATTAGAGGTTTAAAAACATTCCGTAAGCCGTCTTTCAGCGAGCGGAACTCGCGCTCAGA
The DNA here is from genome assembly GCA_000376725.2 of Ladona fulva. Classification (NCBI taxonomy): domain Eukaryota; kingdom Metazoa; phylum Arthropoda; class Insecta; order Odonata; family Libellulidae; genus Ladona; species Ladona fulva. The sequence continues at coordinate 70,131 of KZ308357.1, read as the reverse complement.
TTCCTTTGTGGAGACCCCCCGAGGATGGAATCCTTGCTTCCGAAATGATCATTGGGCTTCCCAGAAATCGGTAATCCGGAGCTTCCCGTTTGTCTCTGAGCGCGAGTTCCACTTGCCGAAAGACGGCTTACGGAGTGTTTTTAAATCTCTAATTCATATACAGCCGGTTTCCAACCTTCTCTTTTTCTTACACCAAAAGAGGACGTTGATAGTTGCCTGCACTCCAGGGGCTATTATATTGTTTCGCTTCGGTTGACATGGGATCTAAAATCTGAGCTCTAAAATCTCGTCCTATGTATGCCCCAAAATCACCTGTAACGTAAGATTACTATCGTATCATCTTCGTCCCTTTATCTGACTTCTATTCCATAACCGCATCCTTCCTCAATCAAATCTATAAGGAAAAGGAACACTTGGCAAGTGTGGTAACTCATTAGATTTAGAGAAAAGCTCCAAATAGCCGTTGTTTGCGAGCAAACTAAACGTTGAAGAATTCCCACAATTGGGAGAGAAGAGTAACTTGTTAATCGTATTGAGAAATATGTATTGAGAATAATACTTGCTAAGCGCGACCACGGAGAACCCCAACCCCCGCTGGTGGGAATTCTTCAACGGTTAGTTTGCTCGCAAACAACGGCTTTTTGGAGCTTTTCTCTAACTCTAATTCCTCCATCAGTCTCTTTCCTCCTTTTCCTTGTCCTCCAATCCCTTCGCATCCTTCAAGCGCCTCCAGCCAATCACTCGATGATCCTACTCAACCTTCATCCAATCATTCTATGCCTCCTTTCACTCAACCTTTTCCTTATCGCTTCTTCTCTATTTTTCCATTTTAACATCCTAAGAGTATAAATGTGGTATTTATTGCACTGTAGTATCATGTACTTTCGGTTTGTGGGCTTTATCACCTTTTGTTTCGAAACCGTAATATTTGTGTTTCATAATGTTCTTTTTCTGTTTATTTTTAACGAAAAGTTATTTTCAGTTGTTTTATCTATGCGATAATATGCCTCTACCATTTTGTTTGATTTTGAGATGTGATTTAAGCTGCCTTTTCCTTAAAACTTAGTTAACTATGGGTAGGTTTCGCAGGTTTTTTCACATCCCCTTCTTGTGGCCGTTTTCCTGCTGTGGTTTATTTATTTCTTAGTGCATTTTTAAATTCACATGGTAGTTTACTCCTGTGCACTATTTTCAAGCTACCTCATTTACATTTAGTCTCAATCTCGCCCGAATAAAGTCGCATTATTATTATAATCAATTCTAATTTATGCCTGATAAATTAAGCTCTGAAACCAAGGTGACTTTCTTTTTTTCTAGTCCTGTGGCTTGGATTAAGAAATTTGTAAGATTACTACATTGCAGTAAACATAGTTCTAAGTTTTCTATTTAATTTGCTGTCTTCCCAGACAAGTCTTTGTTTTCCTTCGTTTGATTAATTTTTCCCAATAGTCGAGAGGAAAGGTTTTGTTATTTATTAAAAAAAAGACTATCGTTTGGTGAAGGTTGTGCATCGATGTGATAGACATGGTAACGTGACTGTTTTCAGCTCTTCAGGTCTTGTTAACCGTTTAATTTCGTTGAATGAACGTGTTCATACGCGAGGATCAGCCAAAACAGTAGTTAGCTTGATTAAAACATGTACGGTTGAAACATGTACGGAAAATTTTATTATCCGTATTATCGAAGGCTTTCATTCCGAAACTAAGATCCTTATCAGCATTATATAATCGCTGTAATGTATAGTAAGTATTCGTTCCTATTTTCTCATAACCGTCGTTGCGTAACCACATAATAAACTGTTATTTTCCATTCAATATCGTGCCCATATATAAATCGATATTTAATCGATAAATTTGTCATCCTCGGTGGTGAGTTTTGTGTTGTAGGATCTCTCGTTTCTGTTCCTAACGGAGCATTTGGCGAGAAATTCCTGTAATGCGAGAGCTCCGCTTTCCAGGAAATGAATTTCGCTTTGATATTGCTATCATCATTCCAAATTGCCCCTAGCGTCAGCTGCGGTTTGCAATATAACATGAGGGACGCCATAACAAGAGGAATACATGTAGCTGTTTTCCTTAAGTGGTAGAGACAACTTTTTTTAAAGCTATCGAAATATTCACCCCTAGAACTTCAAAGCTCTACTTAAAAGAGAACTTAGCTCTCGATGTTTTTAGTTTAACTTTTCGTACTATGGAGAGCTGGAAAGGCATTATTGAAATAAGGGCATGCGTGATCATTCCATGGCACTTTTTTTTCCTTTAGATTCTTTGTGCGCGAGGTGATATTGGGATGTTTGATGCATGTAAGCATGAAATCAAAGTTTGCGTATGCTGCCTCTAGAAAAAATGTTTTCGGAGATTTGCATTTATCTCTTTTGAATTTGGCTGAAAAATACGTTTCCCACTGGGACTGATTAATTTAAATCTCGGAATTTGTTGCTTTAGATTCGGGGCTTTTGAGATTAATCTTTGATGCGACGTTTTGAATGGAATGACTGTGAATTTGATGTGAAATTTCCTTTTAGAACTTTGTGTTTATGATGAGTACTTAATCGTTTATTTTTTCTCGTAGCACGTTGCAAGAATGGCCTGTGCGAGAATTAGAAACTTAAACAGATTAAACTTTAGTAGTGACAGTGATGTTCTACTGTTACTGATACAAAGTTTAGTCACTGTAAGATTAATTTGTTAATTTAACCTCTGTTAACTACCTACGTATGTTTCTAAATGCTATGCTCTTACGATAGAGACATCTGTATTAAAATAACTGAAAACGCTTCTTTTTGGAAAATTAAAAATTAGTATTAAAATGTACCTGCTTGATTCTGGATTTCAGGTATATTATTTTTCAAGTCAACCTCATATACCAAGTTTATTTACTTTGGAATTCTTCCCAATTAATTCTGATTTATCTCTTTGCTTGGATTTAATTTGGTGTTTTAATTTCCTTGCTGTTACATTGTAATGTACAGTTCCTTCCTTAAAAATCGAACTGCGAATTGCGTGGCGTATAAGATTGAGGGGAGAGGAAATTCGAAGTTAACTCCTTCCACTCCTTTGCCCAGTTATTCATGACAACAGCTAGTTGTGTGTATACGTTCGTAAAATGTTCCCTTTTGTCTCATTTCCAAATTTCCAGGCTTCATTCGGGAGGCTTAAAGAAGCCGAGGTAAGCATCTGATGCAAATTTTCGGTATACCCAGACAGGTTTCATATTTTGAAAAAGCAGTGGATGTATGTGAGAATTTTCTGAGTTCGTTATCGGGGGGCATTCTTCGAGCTTTAACAAATGTTTTTATCTTTCATTACTATTACTCCTTTTTATAAACCAAGAAATAACAAGTGTGAAAAATAGCGACTTGACTGGGATTCGAACCCAGGTCTCCCAATTTCTGGGCAGGTATTCTAACCACTGAACTTCCATGCCGCGTAATGCCGCACTTGTTATTCCTTGGGATTCTGCCGCACGACTTCATCGTGCAAAAGTTAACACCTTTACCTTAATCCTTTGCATAAAACTTCTTACTGTTTGGAAAATCTAGAATTTATTACTATACTACACCGTGAATTATATGGCCAGTGTAGTTAAAGAAAAGCACCACTGTCTCCAAACCCCACTCTTCGATATCTGCTAGTGATTCTCTCGATGGTACTGGAACCCTGATCTTCCACTTTCCGGGTGATTGCTCTAGCCAATTGAGCTATCGTGACAGAACATTTAGACATGCCATTGGGGAGACTTAGTGGGCAAGGGTGACTGGTTTGTCTGACTAAGCAGCATTGTCCACTACCAGGACCTCATAGAGGCACCGGTCACACGAAGTAATTGAAAGAAAAGCCACCCAGAGAGTAGAGGATCGGAGTTCGAGTCCCGGTCCTATCAGACTTTTCTCATGTCCGTTTCTCCTAGTAAATATTCCTAGGTGCTCACCTTAATGTGCAAAGTTACCTTTCACCCATTTCCTGATCTTATAATCGATAATTGATTATAAATAACTTTCCAAAATTAATATTAAAAATCCGGAGTAAATTGCTTCGTGTCAGAACGTTCTTTTAGTAACGCAAACATTGTAATTAATCCGTACCCATTCAGAAAGAAGACATCACGAGTGGGCAGAGTGGAACGTGGGACGAGTGGCCGCTAATAGATCCGTAAAATGTTTATTGTTCGTGCAAATTCCATGGTCAGGAGAAGTCCCATAAAAGCGGATGTTTACTTAAAAAAACGTCGGATAGAAAAAAATTATGCGACTAAATTAACGGAGCAATGAAAACTCTCGCGCAGGAAGTTACGCCCCTGAGAATTATTACAAATCCGGTCGGACGGTAATTTTATAACCTCTCCTGTTGAGGCTAGCATCATTTTCGTGCCTTCAATTGCCTCGCTCAATAAAACTTTGGCTTTTATGATCCGAATTTCCAGCAACGCAGCTATCTTTATGCGCGTTTTCGCTTTCATTGCAATGGGTCGATGCTGCATTATTTCCCAGTCAACGTTTTCGTTTCAATTTGGTACATCGCCAAGATTTTCAGGCAGGGAAAAATCTCTCCCATTAGTCTCTTTTGCATTATCATTTGTGCTAATTTGATAACTTTCCCTTTTCCAAAAGCGAATAATAACATCATCTAACTTGTCAACAAATTGTTCAAGAATTGAACGGAACGTACGCATGTTTTGTCGTTGCCGTTTTATTAGAAGATATTTTTTTGTGTGCCGGAAATACATCCAGGAATCTGGAATCTGAAAACTTCTCGAGAATCGGCATTATATAAGGATGCTTGCAGAATATATTTCAACGTATATTACCGGTTAATAAATCGAAAAAAACACGGTTAATATGCACAGCATTGTTTTTATTTAATTCAATGGAAACTAAATCCCATCATTGAACTAAATATGAGTAGGTCCCACCAATTATCGCCAGAATTAATTGGTTTATGACCTTACTTGCACGTGAGCTTTCATCCAATGGTAATTGGATAAAAGCGCACGTGTTAAGTACCTTTAAGCGTATCTGCAATTAAATCTGATAAATCACGTACGGAATGAGTTACATCAGTTCTATTTTCGTGGCTTAAAATGGTAAACACAGAAATAGTCATTTTTACATGTCATACTTCTCTTACCACTGTACTAACAACTAAAATGAATGTTGCATTTATCATCACATTAATTAATCAGTTGGTACTCGAACCAAGATTTAATACATTAATCAGTTTTGCTACCAACACAGCTAGAAACCAATTGCCAATGAAGATTCTTTAGTGAATTAAATATTTAGATGAGTTCGTCGAAAATTATTCAACGTTGAAATTAAAGGAAATATTTCGGGATTTTTGTGAAGTATTGCTCCACTCGATCGCAAGTAATGTCGAACGAGAATATAGGAATATCTCTGGAAAAGATATAGTTTATCGTAGTATTTGATCGTAGAAGTGTCTCAGATATCACATAATTTCTTCTATCTTTTCTTGAAGCTCCCGCAGGGTCATAAATCCTCTAAAATTTGGTACAGTCCCATTGGTATTTGTGACTTTATGGATACACTATATCCTTTAGTTGGGTAATAAATGACATGTTGCATCCTAAGTATTGGTTTTCACGTGGTTCAATGTATGGGAGGGTTAGAAGAAATATTTTTCCCATCGCCCACTTCTGCAAAGAGATTCCTTTGCAATGCGATGCACTTTTTCTGATCTCAGGCAAGTTTTGCTCGATGATGAAAGCACACTGAACTCATAAAAACTTACTCGTTAGGTTTCTCTCATTAATCCACAGATTATCCTGTTTGAAAGCTTTCTTCGTCTCTGAAGCTGTGGAATTTTTGTCTTATCCTACAATGTTACCTTCTCAGATACATAATAAACTCGCAGAGGAACGCAAACACGATTTTACTCAAATATCCATTGGTATTTACGACAGCACTGCGCTGCGTGTTTATTTTCTCTTCGATAAAGGTCGCCCTTTATCGTTCATCTGTGTTGCTATTATGTAGTTTTTGTGTAGATATTTGTTTGAAGGTTAAAGGTTAAAATAGCACCTAGCGACAAAGTTTTACGCATAAAAACTTGGCTATAATTCTTCTCTATTGACAGAGAAACAACAAATTAGAATCACAGTAGCTCGTGTAGTGAATGAGCATATTTGGAAAATTACTTATATATATGGCCAAGTAAAGATATTTGAGAGGTTAAAATTTAGTATAATTTATCTGATACGAACGTTCAACATGGTTTATTTCTTTTTATTGTCGGTCATCAAATCGCCCCAATAATGATTTGGTCTCGTGATGGGACCTAGATTGTCAAATAAACTAATGGCAAGGGTGAAAGTTAATTCTCTAGGGGTCCTGGATAGCCAAGTGGGCTGCGAAATGACCTTAGCTGCCGAAGCTCTTTTAACAAGAATTTCAAGCTCGTTTTCTTTCCTTCTGCTGCAGGATATCTTATAGTATGTACATCCATAAAGGTGTTTTTGGATTAGAAATGATCAATTATTCAAATTAGAAATTTTTATTTTCTAAGTAAACTCAGCGATTGTTTAGTAGTAATGAGATACTACATTGTTTTATTGGTAATGGCAGGGAAAATTTTATTCTAAATATTTGAAATTAGTGACATTTAGTATTATACCATACGTGTTATCATTAATACTTGATCAAATGCACCGAATGTAGGTCGTCATGAGGTTTCTAACCATGAGGTTTCTAACCATGAGGTCGCTGGCTAACGGTTAGGAATTAGTGCTAATGCCGGTTCCGATTGTGGCTCTATAACCCGGTTTATGTTACTAATCTCTTCAGTGGAGACCTACTTAAATTTCCAAAAGGTTTCCTTAAACCAGCTTAAGCAATAGGTGAGAAATTGTTTATCTATAGCTATCTTCGGATTAAAGAACTCTTTCATAATTTAAGACTATTTTTCAATTAGGTTTGTAGTTTAAGGTGCACGTAGTTTTAAAGATCCATTGATGTGCTTGTCGTATCACTCTGAGGTTGGGCTGTTAGGGTTGCGACGTTGACATAACCTCAAGGGTATCGTAAAATTTATCGGCTTCTCAATTCTGAAGAAATCCATTAATTGGAGGGTAGTAGTGGGAAAGGTTAATTGGCTTGTCCTCCGCTAGGATTCTCTGGCTCAGTTAGCGTCAACACATTACTAGAAATTTCTATTATTATTGACAGACCTTGAAGTCGGAGAAATTGTCAGCGTGTACGGAAGCTAATCACGGATAGAGCGAGACCGATTCATACACTAATTATTGATCATTTGCAGTCATGACTTACGTTGCAATGATCTGTTTCGTTTTGCAACTCCTATTGTCATGTACACATCTGTTACATTCTCTGTCAGAACAGTGTAGTTTTGTATGCTGGTACTAGTAACATATTTCAGGAATGCATCTTTTCTACCCAATTGTTTCAGAAAATTTGCGTATTAATACACTTCCATAAAATTTTTTTAATTGCTACCATATTTCAGATTTCGAAAATGTTTCTTAATACTCTGGAGAGCATAGGATAATCTCTACTCAGATAAAGTGCAATTTCAACTCTCTAGGTTATTATTTTCTTCAGTCTACCTTAAAGATATTGCAGTCTAATTCCTGAATTATTTATTTTGCCTTAAATATCTCGTGAATATTTCTTAAATTATGAATAGAATGAATCCCAGAATTAAGTACAATAATGACGAATATTTAACTAAAATATATGCCGAATAATATTTGTTCAAATATTTTTCATAGAAGGATAACTTTTTTAAAATTAATTATCAGTTTTATTAAATACAATTATCAATTGTATTAAAGTGTATATTTAAACTCCCGTGTTAATATAATTTATGGGATGGTAAAAATATAGAAGTTGTTTCCATGCTTAAACATAAAGACTAAACACTTTAAGTAATTCAAAAATACGAAGTAATTTCCATGGTGGTATCTTAGCACTTCATTTTAGTTGAAAAATATTTTAACTCTTACATGAAATAAATTATTAGATTAATTTAGGGGATTTATACGTGTTTTATCTCGGCAAATAATGTAAATAATATTATACCTGTGAATTTCGTTCACACACGGTCGTAAATTTCAATCAAATTTAATTTCGCAAAATTTATTACTCGAACGATCAAAGGAATTATTAATAACGTAATTACTGCGTACGGTAATCGCTGTAGATTTCATCCCAAAGACGTCACACTTTTTTCGCCTATTATTTTGGCGTTCAAGTGCCATAAGTTTGACTTAATTTCACTCACGCGACATTTATCGTTCTTCGTATCATACATTCACGGATGCATTTTTACGTTCGAGACAAATCACTTGACCTTTTCAGCTCTCTCCTTCCTCTCCTATTCTTCGCATTTATTTACGTTCCTCGCGTTCATATTACTGCAAGCGTAAATCCCTCCGTAACGACCGATCTCGAATGATTTCCGACGCACTTCGAGAGTACCACCAGTTGAGTCTCCCAGGGAACTTATCTCTTCGCATTACATTGTTGCATCGCCTGTGCATAATATTTCACTGAAGTCGCGGCTTTGTCTTATAAATAAGCCCCCCGTAATAAATACCGTCGGATGCGAAAAATTTTAACGACAGAAACGAGAGGGCAGTTTGTTATCGGTCCCATTATAGCGTTTGTGGGTTATGGAACCCCGCACGAAGAGGTGGTTTGATGATTTTCAGAGATGGCGAGGGAGAGTGGCTTGAGAGATGTTATCTCCGAGGATTCCCCCTCATCGTGTCTTTTAATGCTATCCCTCGACCGCTCGAGGAACGCAGGATACGTTGCTTAAAGATGCGTCGATAAGAGCGGCGTACATGAAAACAGTTCCGTTGTGCAAGATAGCCATTTCTTCGTGCACTCTGCAACCGTATAACACAATGTTGGGGTAATGTGAGCTATACATTCATTCCTGCTTGCCATACTCCTCTCTCACTCATTCTACTAATCAAGATTAACATTTTTTTCTTTGCTATCCCCTTTGAACACTACTGGTTGATAAAGGGATGTTTATCATAAGTTTAGCAGGACTAAATTGGCAGGTTTTTCGCCCGAAACGTATTGTTTTATTGCAATACAAAGTTTATTTCAATTATTCTGGGCCATTACGTAGTTGTAATTCGTCAGTTAGTAGTTAGAATCCGTAAGTCAATGTGAATATTTAGGAGTCCTTTTGAATAATAATTTATCTTTTAAAATGCACATTCAAGATATAGTGGGGCTAACTGATAGAACTTTGAGGCTATACAACCGCGGTCTCAGGGGTAATTAATCGAGTGTCAAAGAGTTACTTCTCGATCGTTCGTGCGTTGCTTGATTATTGTTTCGCGGTGTGAGCATAAGAAGAATTTAATCTTGGATCAAAAGGCCGTACGACACAGAGCGGCTCTTTTCGTTTAGGAAGACCTTAGGTTCGACAATAGTGTATTAGAAATTTTCAAAACATCCAAACAAAGTCACAACCCTCGGCTGGGAATCTCTTAAGTATAGAAGAACCGAGTATAGGTACAAGTTGTTCCAGAAATTTTTAACCACTGATTTGCATTATTAATGACGTCGAGACCAGACGTCAAAGAGATTTTGGGGAGATTTTAGCGAGAACGCATAAGGAAACCAATCAGGTAGCTTATTAGTAAGTTCGGTGTTTTCACGACATAAGCCATGTGGCGACTTGCGAGGAACAATTGTCAATGTTAGTTGGACGTGACGTTTAATAAATTTGACGTCTCGGCTATTTTTCTTCGAATAATTCGATACAGTTGCACTGACAAAACGATACAACTCAAGATGAATTATTTGATTTGTTCGATCAAAGTTGTTTCAGTGGTATGTACAGCATTCAAGTTTCCGTTTCGGTAAGTTCTCTGCGTGTCATCAAATTCTTAGATTTAAAGAATTCTTTGCTAAATGTATCATCATCCACATTTTTAACACATTTAGATACTATAAATTTGGTTTTGTATTTTATGGTAAATACTGAGAGCTTTAAATCGGAACGAAACATTCTTTGAAGATAACGGCAGGGTAGTGGACTCAATAACATACAATATGTAATAAAAATCGCCGGTAATCCGTTCTAAGATTGTCATCGTTGACCAAAATCGTCATTATTCAAGGCGTGATTTTCCAGAACCGTATTGCATATGTAATATTCAGATAAAATTCATTAAAATGTCATTAAAATATGTTACGTATAATTTATTCTATTAAAATTGCAGCAAAATATTACATTGATAAAATAAATCGCCATAAAAGAAGTTTTTAATTGTTAATCTTCACCAGAGGGCGTCGTACTCCAAAGCCTTCGTCGTTACCCGAGACATGTTTTTATCACAGCCATTCGTCTTTAACCAAGTACATCGTTAACTAAGGCCGTCGTTAACCAAGTATGCATTTTAATCAGTGGTCTTATCATGGTCCTCACCAAATGGAATAGCATACGACTCAATAATGTTTTGTAAATTTTCCACAGTTTCTTTTATACATTGCTGAATAGAATGTATAAAATAACATTGCGCTGTAGAAACATCCGAATAAAAAATCTCGCGAAGATTCTTTTTGTTAAACGTTTCATCTCTGTCCATAACGTAGATATTGACTCTTTAGAATTAATCTCCTCTCTTTTGGCGCAGAGGCTTCGCGTCCACTTTTCCTGCGTTTTTCGCGAGGATTGGAAAAAACTTCTTTTCGGCAACCGTTGTTCCGGCGATGTAAAACACGCTGCCGGGACGGAATTTTATCTGTCCGTAGCACCACGCGACCTAAATTCAGAATCCCCATTTCCCTCGTGTCGGCCGCCTTTATGCGGCGGGCGTAATAACTCAAGTTCATGCGAAGCGATCCGCGCGCGTCATCAAGGAAAATTAACTCCGGCGGCGTCGCATGGAAACACTCGCCCCCGCACGTGTTTGCATCCCGCGATGAAAACTGTCATCATCGCACGCCGAGTAACAAAACCTATTTCCATTAAACGCCGGGACACCTGAGAGTCGTCTCGCATAAAAGTTTTTTTTACTTTCGAGGCTCGTTTACGTAATGTCTTTGGTACAAAAGATAAGCATTTTCCGCACGATGGAATATTCCGCGAAGTAGTGGTGAAATTCTCTTCTTTCCGCGAAATACGATTATCGCGCTGGGTTTTTGAGTGGGAAAGGTTTTTGTGTTCCTCTTTGAAGAGGTTCACGAAAATCAAGTGGAAAGAGTCTAACGCAATGTTAGTATCAAAAATAACTGACGTTCCAGAAATATCGGGATTTGTTTACCTTTGTGATTATATTTTTATTATATACTGTTTATACCTACAGATACTTCTTTATGTACACATCCCTTCTATATAAACTATACAAAATTATACTGATTGTCCGTCTGTAAAGTAATTACCGCGAAGTTTGATTGGGTTCTTATATCTTTCAGCATTAGCTATAACAAGCTTTTAAGAGAGGGGCTCACTAGGCAAGATGAGAAGTTAGGTAATTCTTTCGTACTTTCCTCACTGAGCCATAATGCTCTGGAAAAAGTATTGTATGTACATGCATTCTTAATATATTTATCCATTTCCCAGAGATATGCTTCAATTATTTAAACATCATTAGCGTTCTGCGTTTCTTTTTATTATTAAATTGAGTATATTGAAATGTCCTCCTCTTTATTATGGGAAGCATAATGTTTTAATGTTGGTCCATAACTATCGTTATTGGATTTCCGTTTTTATATGGAAATTAACGACACGTATTTGTCTTTATTTCCCTTCTCAGCATCATTTCCCATAGAATTCATATTAATTCTCCCTGTCATCGGTTATTTAGGAATATCCGCTAGTGTACCTCAGGGATCACTTTTAGGACCAGGGTCATGCCGAGCCATTTTAACGCCTGTAGCGAGATTTCATGTTCCACCCTTCACTTTATTCCCTGGTCCTCCTGCTTGATTTTAGCCAAAGTTATTAGAAAATAATATTATTGTTATAACATTTATCACTGAGTGCAGGTACATGACCTGTGGCAGTGAGTAAAATTTTGAAAAATTTGAAATTACGTATGTACTTAAAATTTTATGAAACGTGACATTGCATCTTCAAGGTTGTAGATAATAAAAATTATTAGAAAAATAAAGAGCAATGAGCGTAATAATATATAATACAAAAATAATACTTTATTAGTATAACACACCCATACGCCTCACCCATCGGGACGGTCCTGTTTAGGCCTATAGGTTTTTATTTACGCCCGAAGAGTGTAGTTCAGTTAGGGGAGTATAAATGTACTCTTCTTGGTATTTTTGCTGCGATAGTGTCTTTTCCTCCATGAAAGTTCCGAACTATTAATATTGGTTGTGTCTCAGTATTCTCGTATGTGGTTGGAATTCGCCTCTTGATTTGGACATGTTCTGCAATCCGTCAGATTTGTCCGTTTCCCGAAGATTAGCATTCCCCCGCCGTATCTCGCTCCAAACCCATTTCTCTGCGTCGGTGACTTTCATCTGAAATGGCAATCAACTCTGCCCAACGTCACTCCTGATTCCAAACATATGAGCCACAGGAATAGCCAATGAAGACGGACGGGTGACTTTGAAATCCCTTCCTCTCTCCATCCACTCACTATTTCTCTTCCTTATCTCTCTGCTTTTCTCTTTATATTTTTCTCAGCCTCCTACCCTCTCTTGTTCATCGTTGCCCTTCCTTCAGACTTTCTCTTTCGGCACTTTCGTTCATATTTTTCTTCTTTGATCCCCGAATCTCTCCAACGAATTGGGGATTTATTTCTATTATAGTAGTGGTTGTTGATTTGTCGGAAACTTTCCAAAAAAGGGGGTGAATATAAAACGGCATTTGTAAAATTTATTGCTAAATTTTCCTTGTAATCATTCTGCGTGTTGATAAACTAAGGCCTAAAAACTAATGTTGATGCATTATTATTATTGTTACATGCATTAAAGATGAACTGATAGTCCGGTGGTACTTTATTACTATTTTACAATTATTCCAATTCTACGCTACGTAATAATACAGTAAAAAATACAGTGACAAATTAATGAAACGTTTTTGCTTACTGCAGGACATCTGTTATAAGTTAAACAATACACTATTATATTACTTAATTTTTGGGCACCAAAAATGCATTATTACTATATAAATATATGATACTTGTTTTAACAATACAATATTACATTACAGCTGTAACTTTAAATACATTCCAATTCATTCAAGATATTTTCCTTAAAAATAGTACATATCCGCTAAAAAGGCCAGTAAAAGTTTATGTATAACTAAATTTGTTATATTATATACATTCCTTATTATCATACAAGTTGTACAGGATATTATGGGGATATAATGTAATAGACTTTTCACATAAGACTTTTTACATAACTTTTCGTTTCCTCGCCCTGTTTGTGTAAAACATTACGTTCGCCAGTTTTAAGTAAGCACATTATTAATGGTAGATATTTGTTTTTTTAACTTTTTCGCTTGTATTGTACAGTATTATTTTTTTCATATAAACCTACCGTTATTAATTTTTGCAACCAAAGTTTAATAAGGTGGAAAGTATGCCACGTCCCGTCTTTATGTTGACCCTTTTCACACTTAAGACATAGTACATAGTCTTTCGGTTGTCTTTTTTTTAATATCGACTACATTTTGACACACCTGCGAGGACAGTGTTAGAAAATGCCTAAAAAATACATTGAATTTCTCGTGTAGAAACCTCGTATCGAGGGTTTTCGGCATCCCTAGAGATTGAGGTGATCGAGGTTTGACTATATATCCATGTTACGTGCTAAAACAAAGTCTTCGTCCATGTCCATAAACATAAAAATATCGAGGTCATCTACCACAGTAAAGTGACTCTCCACAATATCTTTTGCGTGAGAAAAAAGTAATATTCCGTTCTCCACGTGTTTGTACTTTATCTCGGTCGTTGTTCGCGCATAGCGCGAATGGCTATTACCACCACACACGTTGAACTTTCTTAATACACAAGTGGTTAGCCTAAAACGCGGAAACTGGTTAAAAGGAAGAACCCCTCCTAAAGCCTCCATAAAGATGAGTTATGACCCCATGTGGGTCATTTCGACGCCACGTATTTTGTGTGGCGTGGGTGTCGTACGGTTGGAGGTTTTACGGTTTTGGGCGTCACCTATGTTAAAGAAAGTAAGTTAAGTGCGCTAAGGGGACAAAGGAGAATAAAGTGTCGCTGGAAGAAATTATGACGGCGAACCTGTCCATTTTACTCAGGGTAGCTATTTGTCTCGTATTTTAGTGTGATCGTCATGTCCTTGCAAGACTACGCTTCCTGTTTTTGATCAAGTAATGGTTTCTGTTTTTATATGACGAATGATGACAGTACTACGATTGGCAATTAGAGCTAAATGTAAACAAATGTCAGCAGTCTTCGGAAGAAATTCTATTATTAAAGATTTATTCGTGCAGTCTCCGTGGGATAAACTTATCAGTAGTAGAATCGGTGAAATATCTAGGAGTAACTCTCACGAATAACTTAATATGGAGTACTCACATCCATAATATATGCGGAAAAGCACTTTAAAAACTCGGCTTCGTAAAGAGAATAGTCGGTCGGAGCGACGAAAAAGTTCGCGAGCGATGCTGTTTTGCGTTAGTTAGGCCTCATCCTGAGTATACGCTCAGTGTGTGGGACCCTGCCGATAAGTGTTGTATTCGGGAATTAGAAAAGGTGCAGCGAAAGGCGTTACGCTTTATGAAAAATTGCTACGATTAATCAGTGAGCGTCTTTCAGATGCTTCAAGACGCAAGATGGGAATCTTTAGAAGTTAGAAGATTTCAACAAAGGATTAACTTACTGGATAAAATTAGAGAAAGCACGTTCAGAGATGATGTGGCCGATATAATGCTTCCAATATGTTACATAGGCCGTTCCGATACTGCGAGAAAGATCAAGAAAAAGGATGCTAGGACGAACCGATTTAAGAATTCATTTTTTTCTTCATTCACATTAATTTATATTCGAAAGAAATATATAATTATAAAGATTTAGTAATGGATATGTGTTAGCCAATATTCTGGGTTCTATATAGTCCGTGACCCTTTGCAATACCTCTTTTAGAGTGTCCTAATGTATACGAGTTTACTCAAATCTATAAGTAAATCTCATTCGCATTAACTTTGCCGACGCTCCGTAACCTAATACGCAAGTGGGCCTAGTCCAACTCAGAAAGTAGGGGAGGCAGCGCTTACTGAGAGGGCAGCTATACGCGAGCGACATTAAAAAATGACGCTTGACGAGCGAATACCCCTCACATTCCCCCCTCTCCACTAATTTCCCCTATCTTCAGCTATCATCGACCAGGTTAGTCGATTGAGCTATAAATGTGTTATCATTTTGAGCAAGTATACTGTAACATAACTTGCATTTCAGCACAGTTAAAGTTTTTCGAAATGATCAGGAAAATTATCCCAGTAATATAGTTGTGGAAATTAATGGCCTAAATTTCATTTCCTCTATTTTCGTTCGCTGTCGAACTCTTAGTAATATGTTTCAGTGTTGTTACGTAAGACTATAATTCTATACAGTTAGCTTTTTCAAATTTTGCTCATACATTTACGCTGGCGATTTGAGGAATCACTATCGCCCTCAGTTCTCAGAAATTCTGCCTTATGATTTCTTTCATCACGAATTTTTGTTCAG
Organism: Ladona fulva; assembly: GCA_000376725.2. Lineage (NCBI taxonomy): Eukaryota > Metazoa > Arthropoda > Insecta > Odonata > Libellulidae > Ladona > Ladona fulva. Next base: position 54,462 of record KZ308357.1, on the reverse strand, counting down.
TTTGGCATAACCTTCTTTCGGGAAACGGCCAGAAACGTAACTCTTTAATTCATAGCGATAAACGTTAATCACATTTATTATCTTCCAACGCATATCTCGGGTGGTATCCTTAAAGATGCTTGCTGCCATCTAAATCTCCTTAATGCTCGGACCCCCAGATGTGAAAATTTTTAATATTTACATTGCAAAAGATTGGCAGACTTTGATTTTCATGCGGCTTTATGACGGAAAATGTCTTCGAGTTAGTTTTTTCATAAATACAAGTGAAATAAATAGGTAAATCTTACATTAATAATGCAAATATATTACCATATATTGAGTATGATAAATTTACCTTAAATGTTGGGTAATTTTGAGAGTTTGAGTAAGGGATTAGGTTTGGGTATACTTTTTAGGGAAAAACCGTAAGTCAGTAGCTTATCTTCTTCGAAGATGATTTTATGATGTATATGATTCGAACATGATTTTATGGTTTATACATTGGATATATTTCTATGGTAGGCCGTTCCGATACTGATAGAAAAATAAGAGAAATAGAGAACTAGTCGTTTCAATAATTCATTTTTTGAACGGTATGCGAAAGTAATCGATTTAGGAGGTAGAGCTATGGTGCACGTACAGTTACATTTAAGCCCTGCAAACCGCCAATGGTGCGTGGCAGGGGGTGTAAAACACCTATATCACTAACTACCCTGGATAGCTTCTCTGATATTTCGCGGGAAAAATGACCAAAAATGTCTATCCGTCCTGGCGACTATTTCCCTGTATCGCTTTTTCGTTTTCTTTCGAAGATTACGTGCGTTACTAGCTGGGATGAGAAAATCAACTATCTCCTCCCCGAGATCCGTAGTGACAAACTTATCGAAAAGCTTCCTACGGTATTGAAGTCTTCTATCACTAAGCGAGTTCCATCCGAGGGATTCTATCATTGCCGAAACACTGCTGTCAAATCTGAAATCTCCCTTAACGAACCTAGCTGCCCTACATTGAACCATCTCAAGATGGGATGTTAATCCTACTTCGTGAGGATCCCAAATCGCACAGCAATACTCAAGGAGAGGACGAATCAGGGAAAAGTACGCTATTTCTTTTACACTCGATGAGCAGCCCCTCAGAATTCTACTGGCTAAACTTTGCATCCTATTAGCTTTACCTTCTATGCTTTGAATATGCTCTTTAACCCTCTTATACCCCTTGCCACATGCCGAAAGATGGCTTGCAGAGTACTTATGTAGGTGTAGAACCTTAAGTTGGATCTTCCCTGATTTAACGTGTATAGTAATGCGGATCAGTTTGTGTGAAAGTGGCTGCTTTTAGGAGGAGAACCTACTAGCATTTTTTTCCCCGATTATGAATATAATTTAATACGTTAGGTTTCCATATCTCCCCGACTAGTTACCATCATTTATCTCCGATCTATTCCTCTGTTCCCGTATATTTGGACCCAGTCTTTTGTCTCGCGACCGACACCAGTCGCTCTTCTCCCTCCATTCTGTCATAATGGACGTCGTGCCTCATCTTTCCACTTCAGAGTCCCACTTCTTCTCCTTCGCCCGCGTTGGGATTCGGCGCAGCGAAGCCATTCCTCATCATTACCGCCTCTCTCCGCATCCATCCCTCCGATCCCTTTCCAAAGGCGGAATAATTCGGCCATGAATCATTACAGTTTAAACAGGATCATTCTCTCTTGGAAGTGTTTCGAGGAGTCCGGGAGAGGGATCATCGGTGAATATTACATCGATCCCGGCGGCTTCCAAAACTCGATCCGTCTCGTTTGAGGAGAAAGATTAATTTTCGCGCATTTTTTCGTCCGAGGAGGCACTTCCCTCCAGGAAATTCTACTTTTGAGGATTTTCCTCCTAGTCCCGGGGCTTTTTCTCGCCTGTTGGATCTTTGTGGAGACGCTGAGTTCATTATCCGCCGTTTTCTCCTCCGGCGTCAATCTCGTTGGATTATGGCTCGAAGTGTTGCGAATTCCATCTTGGGTGTGGTTTACGAATATCTCCACGAGTCATGAGAAAATCATTAGAATTTGTGTGGATTATCTCAGGACGGTGGTATAAATGTGTCCCTATCATCTAGAACAAGGGTTAAGTATGACCGCATAGTAAAAGCGGTATCGCGTACATTTAGTCGAGGAAGATGAGGTTTTGCAAAATATATGAGTGCTCGGATTTCATACTAATGGAAGTGGTTCTTTTGCTCGTCGTCTCTAAGAAGGATGTAATAATTATGGAATTTCGGATTATTCAATGCTTTAAACCTACCTTTTTAACCTTTAATCATTAGCATCGCAGCGAAATTTAAAATTTTTATGTGTGCGTGTACATGCGTAAACATACTTTAAAAAATTTCCTAATTTTAGCATTCATTAGCCGAGACCAAGGAAGAGCGAACAAATTTTTTGTTGGCCTGAAATTTCGTTGATTAGGTTACTTATTCACTGATCATCAATAGGTAGTGATCTGGTTATTCGATGTCGACATGGAAAATAAATAAAGTGTTGGATGTAAAGTCACTTATTAGTTGCTAGAAGTAGACGAGCTCTTACGAGTCATTGCGAGCCGATACCGCCCTTATACCCGAGGAAAAGCTTTCGGTTTATATACTAAATGAATTTTCCGTGTGCCCCTTGGTCAAGGAAGATCAACGATGTAGATCAAGGGTGGCGAACCTATGGCATGCGAGCTCTACATAAGTGGTAGACCAGGGAATTATTTTGCCACGTGGAATTCTGACTGCATCCTTGATGTGTATTCTTTACTTAAAAATGAATCCCAAGAGTAAATAAATATGGATTCTGTTCATTATTAACGATAATTTAGGTCACACTACTTAAACTTAATCGTTGACATAAATAATAATATAATAATTCAGATAATTTCAGCATCTCATTCTTTGGTTTGGCACCACATTGGCATGCAAGTCCTTTATATTCGTCAAATACGGCACTCCTGCCGCAAAAGATTCCGCCATCCCTGCTGTAGGTAGACTTGAATCTTCGATCGCCTTCGTGTTTTCCCTTTCTTTTACACTTTTATTAACTACCTTCATATTCTATCAAACTTTCGCGTTATTCATAGAATTCGTACTGCGGGGTAATATTCACATGCCGTTCTTTCCGTTATGGCGTAGTTCTACCACAGCAGTTGAAATTCTTACTATTCCGAATAAAAATGCGATAAGTATTTTGATAATGCGATTAGTATTTTGCTACTTTTTTAGCCTCCAATGGAGACTCGATGTGCGCAATATCGATTCACAGAATGTTTCGAAAGCATTCGGATGTAAGGGGAGCATATAATGATATTTTTGGAATCCTATAAAGGATGCATCCTTTCTAGGATTACCGGAATGAAGAGCGTGGTGTACGTAATCATAAAGGATGATCTAATCATTTGTTATATTTTTGTAACCATCGGTTATCTTGATGAATCACATACTCCAAGGAGTTTTCATAGTATTGCTTGTCCTTCTTTTGGTAACTCCGGAAACATTTCTATCTTTACTGCATGCGGTACCTTAGGTCGTAATCACTTCCCTTCTACAACGCAGCTGGTGCACTATGATTTATTCGAATAAGCCTTGGTGTTGGAAAAATCCGGCGTCCATAATATAAGTATAATTAGAGTAATAAATCCACAAAAGAGTGCGCTTTGTTTCGTGTGGAATCTCTTTCATAAATCTGTTCTGCGGAGCTCAACTAAAAAAATACACCCACGAGCGCGCAAGATGTACCTTCTTCAAGTGCGTTTTCTGCATCATGTGTTCTGATATTTATTTTTGCTCTTATACTTAGAAATTCGCATTCCATTAATATATTTCGGAGTACCTCATCCGAGAGAATCTTTGATTTTATTTAAACAACGATGTACGTTTTCGGAGAAGAACGTTATTTGAAAGATATTATCCAGTGCGTGATGTGGCATTTACAGCTGAATATGTTCAATATTTTAATCATTGCTTATAGTTATTACATGGGATTTAGAAAGTTTGCTATTGTACTCCAAGATTGTATAATGGATTTAGAATTTTTGGTCGCCTTCTCTAAAATTGTTTATGCATAAGCTTCTTCTGCAGTGATAACACCTACATTAAGAGGGAATCTTGCGGGAATGTAAGCAGCTGTTCACACGAAGTTTTATCCCGGTATCTTTATTTCAAAATGATCTCAACGCCCGTTTACGAAGAGCTGTCGCCACTTGCGTCTGGTGAAATTTATTACTTCTCGTAATTAATGGCAAAATAATTTCCATGGTTTCCTAATGAGCGACATGAATGAATTTGGATTCACTCATGAGTTTTAATATATTTGTATGTGCGAGTCGTTGATTTTCAATCTTTAAAATTAGTTTATAACCTATAACTTCAGTTTGTCTTTTTCAATAAAACAACTCGTTTTTTCTTTTTGAATAATCATGATCTAAAATGAACGTCTTTTTTAGGACCTTGTTAATGCGTGTTTACGAAAAATAATCAAATTTATTTTTACTATAAATTTCCTCCTTTCGTAAGTACAAAGTATGTACCAGTGGCGTTAGAATTGAGAAATCTAGACTCATTCTGTTATACTGGAAATAAACAGTGACCAATTTTATCATAAGTGCTCAGTAAAAGAAGTTATTATCATATGAAACATTTGCGTTTGTGAATGGAAGTCACAAGGAGCAATTTCATGTCGGATTATATTGATATCTATTTTATGTTTATTTTGATGATCGCATAGAAGTATTTCCTTAGCGGCGCTAGAGAACAATGCAATGCTTGCGAGCATTCGCTTTTTTAAATCAAGTTTCCCCAAATGTTCTTACTCCTCCTATAGACCATCTAAAAGCCCTTTCTCCTAGAACCTCCCTTTTCCCTTATCTAATTCTATCTCTATTCTCCGACTTCCTCTGTCTGTTTTCCCGGAACGGTTCCTAAGCGATGAATTCTGAGCAAGAACCTCAGTGAGTCCCCCGGGAATAATAATTCCGTCTCCAACAGGGCCCTGTAGTGGAAGGAAGCTTTTTACGCTTTCCCTCTTTCTGTATTAAGGAGTCGCGGAGGTCACGTTCTCTCCTTCGAAACAAACTACTGCCAAAAGCTCTTGGAATGATTTTTCTGTTCGTTTGGATGAGTTTTTGAAGAAAAGTGGAGCCGGAGCAAAGCATGTGATGAGGTCATTTGATGTTTAATCTATTCTATTGCTGTTTTCCTTTTTATTTCCTCGCTGCTAGCTTGAAGACCGATTCCCTTATTTCTTTAAATAGACCTCTCCTTAATAATATTTAAATTTAATTATTTATTTATTCAATGGAATATACCCTTTTTGTTACAAACTTAAAAATATAAAACAAAGAATTTCAGTAGAAAATAACATGAAATATCACAAAAAATAAGATATAAATATAAAATTTCACAAATGAAGACTTAAAAAGCATAAAA
>KZ308357.1:32567-43313 GCA_000376725.2 Ladona fulva | reverse complement strand
TTAACCCTTTATGGTCAACAATTTTTTTACCTAAGGAAAAAATTTTTTCCTTCCAAATCTCAATCAAGGGAGTCCATAGGAAGCACACCTACCCATTTTTAAAACTCTTTTGACAAAATTGATAAAAATTAATGTATGTGCCAAATTCGGTACATTGGGCATTCCCGTAACAGTTAGGCTTCACCAGAAGGTAGGCAACCCGTCACACAGTTTTTAGTTTAAAAAGAAATAATTCCTTATTAAATGCCTCTTTACAATAGTTAGTCTTACTAACGAAACATGGGAATATCCTTGGTCAAATTTTACCTTTCATAATTTATTTCAATGCACAATATGTAAATCATCAATAACTTTATTACAGTCAAATATCAGCTCGCAGCATAAAAAGTAATATGCAAGTAGGAAAACATATTTTTCCAAAATGTAAACTACAATGTATCCATAATAATATGTCTGATGAAATTTGATTGCTTAGCGAAATAAATTTGGAGAGAGTTACTCATTATAATCAAACACTTATTCTAAAATGGATGCACTAATTTCTGTCATTTCAGCAAAATATAAAAATCAATGGGGAAGTATTTGAAGAACTGCAGTAGATGGTTGGTATAAATAACAATGAACTGAGTTATTTTTCATGAAATTTAATAAAACAATTTGAATTCTTGTTCAAACACAAGTGTACATTGCATTTAGTACAAAGAAACACGGTTTTCCCTGAACAACCAGGGTTTTTGCACCTCTGTCTGACATCTTTTACCTGTGGCCAATGGCCAACACCATCAACTCGGCAAGTCGTTTCGGGTATTGGATTAGCTGGTCCTCTCTTTCTCTTCACTTCAAATTTTGTATCCACACTTTCATGTGATTTCCTGCCCCTCTTTTTCAAAAGAATGTCTTTTCCACGCTTTGTTAGAGCCTCAGCTATTCTCATCTTAAATTCCAGTAAATCATTTTGCTTTTTTTTGGGAATGCCCAAAGAGTCACAGTCTCTCCGGTAAAGAGACCAACTATTCACCACTGCCAAGTCAACAAAATGAAAAAACAGTCTATGATAATATTTCCTCGACTTGAGAAATATTCTGTATCTTGACAGATTTGCGTCGCATAAATCTACGCCACCCATACAATCATTATACATTTTTACCATTTTGGGACACTGAATTTCGACTTTTCCCTTGCCCTTCTTGTCCCACCGTTGTACAGTTCCCATCGGATGAGCACTACCAAATGTACCCATCAATGTCACTGGTCGGTTATCAAACCACTTCACGACCCTGACACTTACTCCATCCACAGTGGCTTCCTTTTCATCGATTGAGCCCCTGCCTCTTTTCTTCAGTTCCTTGTCAGGCAAAAGATTACACCCTGGAATCCTATTACATCTTACTGTTCCCAGAGAATATACTCCTTTTTTGTGTAATTCTATAAGAAGTGCCAACGAGGTAAACCAATTGTCAAAGTATAATGTAAAGTTTTTGTTGCTCTCTAAAATTGAAACTAAATTCAGAACAGCATTACCACTTGCTCCAATGTCCGTGACACCAGGTAAGGGCGTGATTTTACCGGTGTATACTTCAAAATTGTGAACTAAACCCTTAGTATCACAGAGCACAAAAATTTTATATCCCCATTTATACGGTTTTTTTGGGTTGTACTGCTTCAATGTAGACTTTCCCTTGAAGGGTACAATTTGCTCATCTACACACAGCACTCCACTTTGGGGAATGGCTTGAAACTTTTTCACCACATGGTCATATATAGGTCTAATTTTAAACAATCTATCATGTAATGGATTGTCCTTGCCTACCATATTTGCGTTGTCATTGAAATGAAGCTTGCTCTTAATATCCTCAAACCTATTTCGTGACATAACTGACGATACTTCATTAAGTTTTGTGTGTACTCCCCAGTACATCCGAGACCGTGGATAATTAAAAATTGACATGTACATAACACAGCCAAGGAATTGCTCAATTTCTTCAGGTGAAACATTTAGAGGTTTATTGACATTGACCTGTAGTGCATAGAGGTTGCTCTGTTCCACAATGTGAGTAATAATTTCTTTATCAAATATTTCTAAAAAATAATTAAGTGGGGGCTTAACTGATTCTGCAGGATCTATTTGTCCAAGCCATAGGGGACACGTTTTTGGACTGTCAGCACCACGAGTGGCCTTCCAGACTGGCAACCTTTTTATTTCCTTTCTGCCCACAGACTCGACAGGGTGAAGTTCTTGCGTTGTTTCATCTTCAGAAAAACTATCTGAAGCACTTTCGGAGTCATCAAGTGACTCTGATTCCACATCTTCATCGCTCGAGCTTTCACCAGCATGAGAATCATCACTATCCTCTGGTGGTACAATGACATTTTGCACAACATTCCTCCTCCTTTTCCCATAAAAATTAACAGGATTCATTTTCTGAAATGCCAATAGGGTACAAATACTATATCTAACAATGCCAAGTATAAATGTTACAACTAGCCATTTAACTACTCTTTACTCTCAATTATATAAATACGACAACATGATGAAGTATATTTATAAAATATTAGATATCAGGTTTAAGAGGCGATTTATTGACTTACGTTGCTGTATTGCCGTAACAGCCCAGAGGGACGAATTCGTCACACACTTATTCTTCCTTCAATTTCAAATAATCTGAAACATTAACATGTCACGATTACATATTAAATTAAGGAAAACCATAAAGAATACAAAATAAATTTTAGAGACACATAGACTTACCTATGAAAGCCAAAAACTAAATGAAAAACACAGCAAGTAGACTATCCTCCACGTGGTTTGCTTCGACTTTTTCCGATCGACGTCTGAGTTCTACCTTTCCCCGCTTGGTGGCAACAATTACTGCTGCCGGCAGATACGAATGTGCCGAAAACGTCACAATGGGCAATTGTGGAATAACTCACTTAGCTATTGAGGCAGAATGATTCTGGAGGTATGTGCCGAATTCGGCACACCTGACGTTAAAGGGTTAAATCAGCGGAAATAGGCCGGTTTTCTAAGAAGAGGATGCGTAGAAAAGCAAACATAACACTTAAAGGAATTGAAAAATTTCGAAGGGCCTAACTAAGAGATGAAAGTATATGTGAATCTTTGGAAATTTGTATTGTTGATGCCATGTTCCTTTTTTCGATGTATGCTCACTAAATTTCGGAAATTGAATGGATGAATTAATGCATGAATTAGCTTGGTCTCTCTTCCGCCTAACCTCAATTGTCAATTTGATATTTAGAGTTGGAGAATGTACTGCTACGAAAACTCAAAGAGATTGGGTTTGTGGGGAAAATTCTTCTCAACTCGAGGTTGAAGAAGACATAAACCCCACAATGCGGGAAAACCAACACAAAGAAGGGTAACAAAGGAAAACGGGTAAGGGTGACTTTGCGCAAGATGGTGCGCACCCAGGAAAAATCCCAAGGAAGAATGGACTTGAAAAAAGTCTGACGGGACCGGGAANGTTGTTTTCCTTTTTATTTCCTCGCTGCTAGCTTGAAGACCGATTCCCTTATTTCTTTAAATAGACCTCTCCTTAATAATATTTAAATTTAATTATTTATTTATTCAATGGAATATACCCTTTTTGTTACAAACTTAAAAATATAAAACAAAGAATTTCAGTAGAAAATAACATGAAATATCACAAAAAATAAGATATAAATATAAAATTTCACAAATGAAGACTTAAAAAGCATAAAATATTACAAATAACAAGATTTAATAGTAAATTCTATCATCAAAAATAGGATGAGTATATAAAATATATGATAATATAGAATTAATAAAGAGAACGATTAACAAAAGGCAACGCATTACTACGCGACACTGTTTCTTTCATTTATTACATTTTTGGCAATGTAGAAGGAATTAAAAGAAAAAAGTTTTGAAGTTTCTTGCGCTTGAGTAGAAGAGGTTTCGATGAATGGCCACTTTAAGCAGAAAACGCCTGCCGTGTAGGCAGCACACAACTTAGATATGTTAGTATGGTTGCCTGCATTTCAGGATACGTGCCTACACTATTGCCTATATCGAAGGAGATCAAGGTAGTCGGTATAGTAAGTAATCGCGGAGGGCCTTCTAGAATATGCTTGTGAATATAACTCACTGATTATAATTTTACATTTATTTCCACCATTTTTAATCACTCATCGAGAAAAAGAGCCAAGAAAGATACATGCTTGAGTAGTTTCATAATTTCAAGAACCACAAAAGATTCCTCGTGAGCCACTCAAAATTGTTTGTGAATGTTTACAGAAATGTCTTACTTGATTATAAGTTAAATTTATTCACATTTAATGATTGCGATTCCCGTGAATTCTTACGAGGAAGGAATATCGTCTGGAAATTGACAAGCACTTTCCGTTTTGATATATTTATCTCATACGGAGATCCATGGAGTAAAGCTGCACAGTGTCAGAGATATCAACCAAAGCGTGTTAAACTCCGTATGAATGATATCTTAGGCGAATAATGCATGTGGTACTCCACAATTACTTCCCTGCCATACCTACCAAAAACCAGTATGAATATAAAAATTTTAAGGTGAAGTTGAACAGTGACCTATGTATCTACTTTGAATGTGTATATTATTTGTGTCTCATATTGATTCAATGTAACTTTTTTGTTTTTTTCTGTTGGTATTATGTTCTTATTATGTTTGCATTTTGTTTTCTGTGTTTTTTTTGTCATTCGGTTACAAAATATATTTTTGTTTCTTTATCTTAGGGGTTTGCGTACTCAGAGCGTTCATATATGTTATCTATCTACTCATCTATCCAGTTTCGGGAAAGTGGCGGCTTAGCGCAACCTTCCCAACCTTTTGTTCTCCACGGCAAACTTACGTGCCTACTCAAACTACGCGGAATACGCTTCCTTGAGTTAGAGTCTAAAAATGAAAACTCAGAATGACATATCCCGTTGGCATTGCAATATCAAGCGTGCTTGTTATTTATTTATTCAAAACGGAGGTGGTAGATTAACGTCTAATCCAACTTCGGATTGGTAACTGCTTATATAAGTTTATGAAGTGTGTAGCATACATTTACCCTCGATTGTTGCCGGCATATGAATTAAGAAGCGTTGACAAAGAGTTTGTTGGGCTGTTTACCCAGAAAGTGGATATCATGAATGTTATGAGTGTGTGTTATGTGGATGTTGGTGACTTCATGAACAATTGCTGTCCTATGTATGTATTGTAGAGCACTTCGGAATGACGGTGCGATAGATCGTGAGACAATTGATGTATAAGGAAAACCGAGCTTAGGAACAACTCTTCTTGTCGCCTAAAAATATCGATCTACTGAAGGGCGCAACTCCTCTGATTGTTCCATTCCCTCCATATCCCTTTTTCTACCCCTTTCCCTTTCTCCTCTCCCCTTAATCCAGCTCCAGGCGAATTCCAGGGGCGCCCAACTGGATAGTTTTTTCTAGGGACCAGAGATTTTTTCACCCTTTCACTTTCACCGATGAATGATAAAGATATGAGTGAGTGTAGCAGGAGCGAATTAAGGTACGAAATCGCTCTTTAAAAGTTAAAGCCACCCTTTCTCTATTTCAAGAATGTGGTAACTGAGGCCCTCGAACAAGATGAGGTTCTCACAACTCTGGATACAATATGAAACTTTTAATTTCCTCAGTTTCACCGTGGATGTTATATGCACCGCTGTTATTTAACGTTAAGTGGATAATCTTTAGGATACTTTCACCTGTTTTGTTTAAAAAACAAAGGATACCGTGGGGTAAATTATTGAAGTTAATGCTAATAAGTGAATTTTGTCGTTCATTGAAGTTCTTCTCCGGTAAGTAGTAATAAAGATAGCCATGAAATTATTCCAGTTTTTCTTTGATAGACATACAAATGGCTAACTCCGATATTTTTAGGAAATAGCCTGTAATATTGTCTCACTTTATGGTGAAACTGTAATTAAATTTTCAGGATTACCGTGATTTCAAGAGTTTTCGATGATTTGTGTGCATATTTTTGTGCATGTTCTTTATCTTCAGTGCATCTCTTGCAGATTTTTCATCTCTCTTCACTATCGTATTTAAATGATCCTTTCTTCTACTTATGTGTATGATAGGTACTTCGATAACGCTTATTGCATCACAAAAAAAATGAAAACGTCTGGTGTTAATAACCTCATTGAAGGTGATCTCAGTATTTTGAAATATTCTGCTATTGTAGAGGCTTAATATAGTTAACAATCCTACTGCGAAATTACTATTGCATTTCTGATTTTTAATCATGAAAAATAGCAGGAAAAACTTCCGGTCTTAGATTTTCAGTATATTATTGATATTTTTCAAAATATTATAAGTTTAGAAATGTTTGGCGCAATTTAAGGGAAAATTAGTCAATTTCGTTTTCTTAATCATCTTTCACTTAAACATTCGACGGATTTATTCATTTATTTAGTCCAAACAGGTGGATCCTTATGAACATTTACTTGAATTATAATTTAAACGTAATAAATGCGTTAAATACATATGAGTTCACTCACATATATATTAATAACTCAGTTAGTTCTCAGTTAGTTAGTCAGTTAGTATTTAACTATTAGTTCTCTCTGTTGAATTGTGTGTTTGCCTTGAAACAAAACCATTTAACATTGCGTTTCTGCAACCTCTCTATTGATTCTAGTTATGATGTTTTCCGAATACTATAAAAAGCATACGGGCTGATATAGAATTGTATACCATTGAAATGAATTATATTATGTAATTGCCAAATTATATTATGTAGTTTAGTGAATGTCTAATATTTAGCAGTATTATTGAATTAGGATAACGTTTATACAAATTTAAGGTGTCTATTGTAATACTTAAATAAAAGACCCTAAATGTTCCCTAAAAAGACCTAAAAAAGAAATCATATCACAGTTAATGAAGATGTCATATAATTCAGCGAATCGATACGACCGAAAGAATACATTTTCAATTATTTTTCTCTGTATTTAACCATTTGCTTAGTTTATGTGAATATATTAGCGAATTTGAGTCATTAAACGAAAATAACTTGTAACAGTTATATGTAGGAGTTCTTTTGTGTCGTACAATGCGGTCTCAAAGAGGAATAATGGTTTCAAGAACATTTATATCTAATTGAGTTATGGGTATTCATAGAAGAATAGACCTAACATCAACGGAGTAACGATCTGAATCAGTCGTGAAAAGTTTCTGCGATATTTTCCTTTGCTGGATTTCCTGTTAGATGACATTTTCATCATTCCAACGCTCTCAAAAGATCAAAGCTGATGTATGTTCCGAGGAGAAAACTACCAGAGGTCGGGCCGTTCCTTGGAATGGATCCAATTTATCATTTGCCACCCATTTTTCCTGGAGCATCTTCACCGGAAACCGAGGGACCTAAAAGAAAAATTGTCAACGCTGTACATTGTTACAATTGAAAGGAAAACAATGGGGGAAGAGTTATATGAACGATGGAATCTTCCATTTTTTGCCCCAACTTTCCTCGTAAGAACCGCATCCAAGCGCGTCGAATACCTCCTTTAAATCCTTGAAGCGTTCTGATTGGCGTTTTTGCTAGCCAATAAAAACTGGAACGTGGGATAAAGAGCGCAAAATCAAGAATGTATGAAAAGGCGTATTGTTGTATTAACGATATGGTTGATTCAACTTTTCGTTTGGAGAATTGAGTGATTGCAAATGCGTGAGGACGTATCTCACCCCATTTTTTTCTCCTTTAAACCTTTCAGAAAAGGACTTAACCCTTTATGGTCAACAATTTTTTTACCTAAGGAAAAAATTTTTTCCTTCCAAATCTCAATCAAGGGAGTCCATAGGAAGCACACCTACCCATTTTTAAAACTCTTTTGACAAAATTGATAAAAATTAATGTATGTGCCAAATTCGGTACATTGGGCATTCCCGTAACAGTTAGGCTTCACCAGAAGGTAGGCAACCCGTCACACAGTTTTTAGTTTAAAAAGAAATAATTCCTTATTAAATGCCTCTTTACAATAGTTAGTCTTACTAACGAAACATGGGAATATCCTTGGTCAAATTTTACCTTTCATAATTTATTTCAATGCACAATATGTAAATCATCAATAACTTTATTACAGTCAAATATCAGCTCGCAGCATAAAAAGTAATATGCAAGTAGGAAAACATATTTTTCCAAAATGTAAACTACAATGTATCCATAATAATATGTCTGATGAAATTTGATTGCTTAGCGAAATAAATTTGGAGAGAGTTACTCATTATAATCAAACACTTATTCTAAAATGGATGCACTAATTTCTGTCATTTCAGCAAAATATAAAAATCAATGGGGAAGTATTTGAAGAACTGCAGTAGATGGTTGGTATAAATAACAATGAACTGAGTTATTTTTCATGAAATTTAATAAAACAATTTGAATTCTTGTTCAAACACAAGTGTACATTGCATTTAGTACAAAGAAACACGGTTTTCCCTGAACAACCAGGGTTTTTGCACCTCTGTCTGACATCTTTTACCTGTGGCCAATGGCCAACACCATCAACTCGGCAAGTCGTTTCGGGTATTGGATTAGCTGGTCCTCTCTTTCTCTTCACTTCAAATTTTGTATCCACACTTTCATGTGATTTCCTGCCCCTCTTTTTCAAAAGAATGTCTTTTCCACGCTTTGTTAGAGCCTCAGCTATTCTCATCTTAAATTCCAGTAAATCATTTTGCTTTTTTTTGGGAATGCCCAAAGAGTCACAGTCTCTCCGGTAAAGAGACCAACTATTCACCACTGCCAAGTCAACAAAATGAAAAAACAGTCTATGATAATATTTCCTCGACTTGAGAAATATTCTGTATCTTGACAGATTTGCGTCGCATAAATCTACGCCACCCATACAATCATTATACATTTTTACCATTTTGGGACACTGAATTTCGACTTTTCCCTTGCCCTTCTTGTCCCACCGTTGTACAGTTCCCATCGGATGAGCACTACCAAATGTACCCATCAATGTCACTGGTCGGTTATCAAACCACTTCACGACCCTGACACTTACTCCATCCACAGTGGCTTCCTTTTCATCGATTGAGCCCCTGCCTCTTTTCTTCAGTTCCTTGTCAGGCAAAAGATTACACCCTGGAATCCTATTACATCTTACTGTTCCCAGAGAATATACTCCTTTTTTGTGTAATTCTATAAGAAGTGCCAACGAGGTAAACCAATTGTCAAAGTATAATGTAAAGTTTTTGTTGCTCTCTAAAATTGAAACTAAATTCAGAACAGCATTACCACTTGCTCCAATGTCCGTGACACCAGGTAAGGGCGTGATTTTACCGGTGTATACTTCAAAATTGTGAACTAAACCCTTAGTATCACAGAGCACAAAAATTTTATATCCCCATTTATACGGTTTTTTTGGGTTGTACTGCTTCAATGTAGACTTTCCCTTGAAGGGTACAATTTGCTCATCTACACACAGCACTCCACTTTGGGGAATGGCTTGAAACTTTTTCACCACATGGTCATATATAGGTCTAATTTTAAACAATCTATCATGTAATGGATTGTCCTTGCCTACCATATTTGCGTTGTCATTGAAATGAAGCTTGCTCTTAATATCCTCAAACCTATTTCGTGACATAACTGACGATACTTCATTAAGTTTTGTGTGTACTCCCCAGTACATCCGAGACCGTGGATAATTAAAAATTGACATGTACATAACACAGCCAAGGAATTGCTCAATTTCTTCAGGTGAAACATTTAGAGGTTTATTGACATTGACCTGTAGTGCATAGAGGTTGCTCTGTTCCACAATGTGAGTAATAATTTCTTTATCAAATATTTCTAAAAAATAATTAAGTGGGGGCTTAACTGATTCTGCAGGATCTATTTGTCCAAGCCATAGGGGACACGTTTTTGGACTGTCAGCACCACGAGTGGCCTTCCAGACTGGCAACCTTTTTATTTCCTTTCTGCCCACAGACTCGACAGGGTGAAGTTCTTGCGTTGTTTCATCTTCAGAAAAACTATCTGAAGCACTTTCGGAGTCATCAAGTGACTCTGATTCCACATCTTCATCGCTCGAGCTTTCACCAGCATGAGAATCATCACTATCCTCTGGTGGTACAATGACATTTTGCACAACATTCCTCCTCCTTTTCCCATAAAAATTAACAGGATTCATTTTCTGAAATGCCAATAGGGTACAAATACTATATCTAACAATGCCAAGTATAAATGTTACAACTAGCCATTTAACTACTCTTTACTCTCAATTATATAAATACGACAACATGATGAAGTATATTTATAAAATATTAGATATCAGGTTTAAGAGGCGATTTATTGACTTACGTTGCTGTATTGCCGTAACAGCCCAGAGGGACGAATTCGTCACACACTTATTCTTCCTTCAATTTCAAATAATCTGAAACATTAACATGTCACGATTACATATTAAATTAAGGAAAACCATAAAGAATACAAAATAAATTTTAGAGACACATAGACTTACCTATGAAAGCCAAAAACTAAATGAAAAACACAGCAAGTAGACTATCCTCCACGTGGTTTGCTTCGACTTTTTCCGATCGACGTCTGAGTTCTACCTTTCCCCGCTTGGTGGCAACAATTACTGCTGCCGGCAGATACGAATGTGCCGAAAACGTCACAATGGGCAATTGTGGAATAACTCACTTAGCTATTGAGGCAGAATGATTCTGGAGGTATGTGCCGAATTCGGCACACCTGACGTTAAAGGGTTAAA
>KZ308357.1:0-14356 GCA_000376725.2 Ladona fulva | reverse complement strand
GCATTTCCATTTCCTTATAAAATATTATTTTCATCAGCTAAGATTATTTATTCCTAATTCACATAGTTGAGCTTATAAGTATATAAGGTATTTTAGTTCTTGGACTCTTTTATTAATTTACCCTAAAATTTCCTTTTTTGTTGTCTTTAGTAGGGGTTTATATTTATAAGTTATTTCTTCAATACTGATATGTATTTTACTAACTAAAAGGAATAAACTATGAACTCATCATTGATTAAATCTCAAATTTAATTCAAACTCAGTGATTAATTTTGCAAAGGACTACAGATTCTTAATTCAGTGATTTCCCACAGTAAATTTTTTCCTTGGCTTCCCTTTGATAAATTAATTCCCATGTTGTAATTTTTTCATGGAATTCCACCACTTAGTGCCTTATCAGTCAAGTGGAAACGTCGAACTTTAGCATATGTCACCTGGAAAGTGTAAATTAATTTTTTGTTTATAATTACCCTCCTATTCTCATGTACACAATATATTGAGTCAAAAGTTCTGCTGTTTTTAGATCAAGAAATATAATAAAATGTTTTAAAAATATATAAAGATTTATGTTATAAAGTATCAATCATTAATGATTACTTTGTTTCTGTGACATGATTAGGACTGAGACATGATTCTTGGAGTAATTTTGTTGCTAATAATGTTTGGGACTGTTTCTGTTATTCAATGAGGGTTGTTTAATGTATGGTAATTGCAGAAATACCATCAGACAGTCTTAACTGAAGTTGTTGACCATCTGCGATGGTGGAGTTGTTACACAGTACAAGTTTTCCAACCCCCAAGATCCTGTATTCAAGTCCTGGCTAATCAGATTTTTCTGAAGGATTAAGGAAAGGTTTGAATACTTTGCAGGATAAAGTTCTGCGGCTGTTCCCAAAGGAATAAAAGTCTCCAGCTAGCACAGACTGTTGACCCAAAATGTATGTAAGCATTACGTAAAATACAGGGAAACAAAAGTTGTTTCCCTGTATTTAAATTTTGGTTCAACAAGCAGGTCTGTGCTAGCTGGGTCATGTTGCTATTTTTCACACTTGTTATTCCTTTCAGATTTTTCTAGCTCTGGATTGGTTGTGTTCACCAATGATAGTCATCATTAAAATTAATGTAAATGGGTTTTTCCTGTTTCCATCAAAGACATTATTATTATTTTCTCTTAAATAGGTGGCTTACTTGGTCTTGGTGCTCATACTCTGAAGAATGAAGTCACAGACAGATACATGGATATTGCTAAAGGAATTACAAACACTTGCCATGAATCATATGCTCGCTCTGCCACCAAACTTGGTCCAGAATCGTTTAGATTCACCGAAGCTCTAGAAGCCAAGGCAATGAAAACTAATGAAAAATATTACATTCTCAGACCTGAAGTGATAGAATCATACTTTGTAATGTGGAGGTTAACCAAAGATCAAAAGTACAGAGACTGGGGTTGGGAAGCTGTTGAGGTGAGTTTTTCATCCTTCTACATGAAGGGATTCAGATGTCAAATTGATTTTCTTGGAATTATTCTTTAGAGCATTATTATTTATTCTGTATTTGATGCTTTGAATCATATTCCCATCTTCTATTTGATTCCAAACATTTCTTATGCACCTTTACCTCTTTTATATCACCATTAAGGAGATTTTCTGCTTGATCTGTAAATTTGGCTGAATTTGGTTGTTTAGATAAAACGTTAGATTCTTCTAAGTGAATTATGAATTAATATGAATTTCTGATATTCTTATATATTTCTTATAACCATGTAAAGAATATAACGTTCATTGGTTAACTATCAGAGGGAAGAAATATGAAGGAAATTAATCTTAAGTTATTACTTGCATAGAACTATACTCTTAAATAATTTACCACTACACTAAGAGAACAAACTTTTTCAGAGCTTGCTCAGCTCTTTTCAGAATTAGAAACTAATTTGCTTTTTTTAAATCATCCAATTGCAGTTGGTCATGTATTTATCATTTATTTGTAATTTTGCAGGCCCTTGAAAAACATTGTAGGGTAAGTGGAGGTTACTCTGGTATCAAAAACGTCTACATGGAAGATCCCCAGAAGGATGATGTCCAGCAGAGTTTCTTTTTAGCTGAAACTTTGAAGGTGATTTATTTACTTATCTTATTTTTTGCCATGTATGATACATTTTGAATTTCACTCCATTTATTTCTATTGTGTGCTTCAGTAGCATCAAATAAGNAAAAAATATTACTTGGTTTAATTAATAAAAGTAGAAAATCATTCTTTATCATTAATTAAAAAACTTAAGGAAGTATTCATTGTTATCATGTGTTAGCTTATACTTCTGTCAGATGAAACCAAAAGCCTCTAGTGCAGATAGTGCATCTGGTGGGATAAGGTGGTACTCAAGGTATTTAGAGCACACTTAGATTGGCTGATGGGAGAATTCAAAACTGAGTTAGAGAATGGTTATATTCCTTCCTACATGGTCATTCCTGTCCCTGATTAGTATAGGAACCCTTCATCAAGCTTCCAAGTGCATACAAAGGAAATTATATTTTTTAATCTAAAAAACTTAATCAGGAAAGGAGTTCTAAAATTGTTACAGATTTAATGATGATTCCTTTTTTCACAACTTCTTTTATTTTATGAGAAAAATAAATCTGTAAGACAGTTGACCCTTGAAGCTTTTACATAAAAGCAACATCAGCCAAGCAAAATGTGCCATCACCATCAGATTAGCCAAGGTGTTCTTACATTTCATTTTCTTTTATGTAATTTTTCAGCCATCCCTACTTTAAAGTTGAAACTACTGCTGAGCATTGCTTTACTATCGTTTCTCTGTAATATTTTGCTGAGTAATTCTCACATTAGAACTTCTTATAATGCATACATTTCTATATGTAAACAAAACCTCACTTTATACTCAGGCATTGTAAGCTACTTTTTTAACAAATTAATCCCTTGACTGAGATATGTCTAAGTCAGCTATGCAAAGAAGCATTTTTACTAAAATTATGCATTAAAAATGTGAGAGTTTCAAAGAAATAGTGAGTTTTGATAGTGTTTCCTTGTATTTAGTTAATGTATTATTATAAGTCAAACTACATGGTACTGATAAAAGTGTAAGCACATGTAGTAACTTGTCATTTGTTTTTCATTATTCACAGGGGAAATAACTGACCAAGGGATGACTTCCAGATAGGATGGATGTCAACACTCTATCAAAGAAAATCTTGAAGGCTAATTTCTTGTGGAGGAAACCAATGATGTACATAAATGAGTCTTTAGGATGTTTTCCATGCCTAAAAATCAAATACTCAGTGTTCAGATAGATTTTAATGGTCAGTGTTGGACTGGATATCATTAATTCCATTGATCTGGAATGAAATGCTGATGAAATACCTTTCAAACGATTGTTGGTGTTGTGTTTTTACTCATAATGGTGATATCTTGCTTTTGTGATGTCACAGATGTTGAATGTGGTTCCCCACTGATTTAAAACTGTAAGCATGTTGGTTGTCAATATTTTCTTTAATGAATTCCAAACTGATAGAGCCCTTTAACATGCGGTCTCATGTCACTTCTCTTTGTAGAAATATTGAGTTTTGTACCATATTATTTGTTCTTTTAATTTATATTAGAATTGTAACTGAAACTGTAATATTAAATTTTATAATTATGTTTTAGTTTACTCGAATGAGAATACATGTTGCATGGGAATAAGTTCATCGTGGGTATGTTCTGAGGTTTTGCTGTGAGTGTATGTTGATCGATTGTGTTTACCTTATTGATTTATTTAGTTGGAAATATGAAAGATCAATTGAAGTGGAAGTGAAATTGATAAAAGGAAGAATTTTTCTCTTCCAAGAGACTGTTTAGATAAGATATTTCATTATATATAACAAAATTTATCCATAGAGGGGAGTGGTTTCTTTTAGCCTTAATAATTTATCTTAATTCCCTTAAAAAAATGTAAGTTTGGCTTGACTACAAAATGTCTGTCTTGTAAAGGAGGCTTAGAAATTAAAATCTAAATATAAAGCTCCCTAAGAGTTAATTTTATATGCACTGTGGCACATGCATTTATATTTTGTAACAATTAAGAAACAACAATGGAAGAGGTATTTCAATTTTGAGTTTCAGTCATGTCAATTTTATTCCGTGCTTGGTTTTATTGCATTTCCATTTCCTCTTTACTGGATTATCCTTGTTGATCTTCTGTTTGGTAGAATTTGATTTATTCATTGAGGTTACAATGGTCCATGATCAAATATTTAAACTTATACTTTTGTCAAAACCAAATGATTTTCTGCAAGGTATCCTGTCAAATTCTTATCTGATATTGAGGACCTGTTGTATTGCAAATATGTGTGGATGATGGGATTTGTGATTTTGTATTAATAGACACACCTTCGAAGTAATTATATTTTGCCTAATCTAATAAAAATTGCCAAGTTTCAGAGTCTGACATATCTCATTGAAGAGGTGCATGGATACTAATTGATCATGAGGATTGCTAATCAGTGATTTAATCTATTTGCTTAAAGAGAGTTGTTGTGGCACTAGATTTGTTTAATTAATTAAATCGTGTAACCAAAATCAACCTGGTTTTGAGTTTTATACTGATATTTTCAGAAGTTTCCTTGATAAGTCATTTTATTGTCTCCTTCCTCTATCAGATATTGATTTGAAGCTTGGGAAAAATAATGGGGATCTTATCTTAATAGATTTCCATGCCTGAAATAATTGCTCTGAAATTTGTTGATGGTTTCCTTCCTAAAGAAGGTCTTTGCTAGATTAATGGCAATTTATATTATAGTTGTCTCATTTATCTTAAACTATATGTTAGGTAATGTACAGTAAGAATGTAAAATATAGTTTTAATTAAGAATTTGGTTCCCTAGAGTTTAAAGATTGGTATATCTTAATATTTTTTACTATATTGTGGGTACACTTATGCATAAGCTCTTACTGGAACAAAAAAGATCACCCAAAAGTATTTTTAAGGTTGAATAATTTGGTGAAACATAAGAACAAGTTCTATCTTTGCTTTTCTCTTGAATAGTTGTGTTATGGTTTTTCATTTTTTGAACAACCTTATTGAATATGTACAGTACAATTTGTCTATATCCCTGGATTTTCATGTTAATGAAGGCAAGTTCCATTCAATATTTTTATGAAAATACTTTACATTCCATCCATGAAAATTTTTTGGTCCTGCATCACGTATCAAGGAGATGCACAATTTTGGTAATTTGGTGTCATTAACTAGCTACATTTCAACACATCAAGTGTTATAAATGATCAAAGAATAATTTACTTTGTTTATTGGTGACCTTTATGTTTTACTTTTAAATACACATCCACGTTTCCTTACCAGCCAAATTATTCATTTATCAGGGCGTTCATTTTGGTTATAAAATTTCCCTAACTTGGCTCTTCCAATTCAAGTTTTCACTGCCAGCGTCAAGTTCTTGTCGACGGATGCTTGTCTGTTTCTCTGCTTTTTATGGTTTTCTTTTCTCATGCTGGTTGGTAAAAGTTTGTCCCCAAGGTTGGTTGAATGAAAAGATCTCAAACAGATATTCAAAGTGTAGTCAAGAAAGTGGGACTGGAAAAATGTTGTGATTGATTTTGTTGAATGTTATGAATGAAGCAACAGAGCATATTGTAAGAATGTTAAGTGAAAAACTGCTCAAGTGATTGACTGAAACTTATGCAAATTGTGTTATTGTTATGGAAAGTGATGTGAAGAATCATTGAAATACTATTCTTGGATATAAATATTTGGTTTGAGATATTGCATGAGGATGGAAACACCAATGAAAGAAATACTGAATTGAAGGTTTTGAAAATTTTAGGGTTAAAGTCACCTGGTTATTGAACTTTATTGTAATTAACCTTAAATTCGTTTCAATCTCAATCAGTGAACTTCCATGAGGGAGAAATCTATGTCAAATTCAGTCACCCCGTTATGCTTGTTGCTGGTGATGGATGTTGGGTATTTTGGAAAGAAAGGTTATCTGGATTTGTGTTCTCTTTTCTTAATGGTAAATTGTGAAGGACCTCTGTTTAAATTTCTATAGTTTGATTGTAAAGAAAGTATATATATTTGTTCATCTTTAGCCTAGTTGAGCAGTAATGCATAATTTATATTACAGTGATAACCATTTAAGATCATGTTTAGTAGGATATGTTCATTTGGTCGAGTGGGAGAGTTATTTAATCTGGAGTCAGACATTCACTTTTCAAGAGTTGAAGCATACATTGATGCATGCTCTTCTGGGAAAAATTTACAGTGTCCTATTTCATCAAGATTCAACAATGAATACCTTCATTTCACTTCATAAGTTAGAGGATAATATTACATTTCTGGTCATTTGACTACATAGTGTATTATATTGAGGGTTTAAGTTAGTTATATTGGTAGATTTAACCTGGAATGAAAAAATGTGTACAAAGAAAACATGACAGTTTCCAAACAGTTGTGAGTTCCTTGTAAAATATACCTTGTACATGGCATCAGTGTGTCTGATATTCAGACATGAATGCCCATTCTTGGGTATTGTTAAAGTGTTAAACTTTGTTTGACTGTGGACAAATGCATTGAATGTGTTTTTATCAAAAATTATGATAATAATGTGTTTACCTTATTGATTTATTTAGTTGGAAATATGAAAGATCAATTGAAGTGGAAGTGAAATTGATAAAAGGAAGAATTTTTCTCTTCCAAGAGACTGTTTAGATAAGATATTTCATTATATATAACAAAATTTATCCATAGAGGGGAGTGGTTTCNCATTTTTGCCCCCCCCCCCCCTGGAGAAAATCCTGGCTACGCCATTGCCCTGGATAGGATTTTAACCCAGGACCTTCGTGTTGCTAGGCTATCATGCTAACCACTACACCACCAATCCTAGCAACACAACTTGTGCCATGCCATTAAAAATCATGGAAATGGATGGTAGGGCTATTTGTTTATAATATTTACATTTTTCAGCAAACGGTATGTGACAGTACCTGATTGGGAGAACAGAATGAATGGTGCATATATCCCTGCCAAATGATTCATAAATTTTGATTTTCCTTAAATGTTGTGGTAGTAATGGAACAGCTTTGTAACGTTGCCATGAATGTAACTTTAAGGATATGTCTATTAGGTTATATGACTCCAATCGACTTAAATTTTTTTGTTTGGATGTGAAATTTTTAATTTAAAATTATATTTTGGGGGTAAATTTAAACAATTATGTATTCTCTTCTTGGAAAAGCTAGCCTAAGCCATTTTGGCGCCCAGATACGAATCTTAATTTTGCTCCCCTGCATCCTCTTGCACATCCAAGGTTACATCGCAGATTATAGGTCCAAAAAAAATACAGTCATACCTGGTTAAAACTCACTCTCTGAAGATGTTTACCCGACAAAGTCGTGCTTTCTTACCTTTTTACTTGAAACGCATGGTAAAAACACAGCTAAAGACTTAGCTAACCATTTATAAGGCGGATTTTTCCTGTCCCTAGATTTCACCTTTTCTGTAATAGGGTTTTTGGATTATCTTGATTGCAACTTCTAAATATTCGAAAAGAAAATGAGAATATTGCAAGGACATCCAACGGAGTAAATTCTAGTTCTGATAACTAGAGATATTCGCCATCAGTTTCGTCTCAGGGCCAAAAATTAATTTAAAACTCGCTTGACGGTGTTTTCTTTCGTCGCAAACTCTGGTTGTATCGAACAAACCGGATAACCAACGCAGTGTTAGGTGGGCTACTAAGCGTATTCCTAGATATGTGTTCAGCGACTGTTTCTCATTTTTGTTGTCATCAGTCGCTCTGCTCAACGATCAGCTATTCATCCCTATCATTTGGTGAAATAATTGCTTCATCGTAGAATAAAAATTGACCGAAATGAAGTAACGAAGGAAGGGGCTCTGTGAAAAAGGCTGATCATTTTTTAAATGTACCCAACCTTGCACAGCAATAGTTTGCGGACTCCGCAAATACCCAAACTTAAAATGTGGGAAATAAAGTAAACTATTAGCTCTCTCTTCTTTTTAAGGTTTTTGGCATCACTTAAAAATTAATATGCCAAGAAACCCTTCGGTATTGTTTTCTAACGCCCAGGAAGTCGTATTCTGCTTAAACCAATATCCCACTTATAGCGCGGTTTTCTGTCGGTCCCCTGAAAAGCGGCTTAAAATGGCCTGTCTACGATTATACCTGTATTTAGTTTCTGATTATGAAAGGAGAAATGTTGCGCGCAGTCCAGGACTTCAGGATAACCTATTGCGGGGGGGGGACCTATGGCATTCGTGCGGTAAATGGCAAGCGAGAGAAAAATTTTATTGCATAGGAATTCTGACGGCACTATCTTCTTTATATAGTTTTTACTTAAGAAATGAAGCCTCAAAGTAAATGAATACAGATAATGATAAGTATATGACAATTAATGATTATACAGGTAAACTACGACATCTTAATCCCATCTTTGACGTAATAAAACAGTAATAAAAGTATCTCACTGTATGGTTTTCCACCAGATTGGCACGCAAGTCCTTTATATGTATCAAATTTGGCACTCTTGTCACAAAAGGTTCGCTGCTCCTGACCAATCCAATACGATTGCCGCGTCTCTTTTGGTGAAAGAATTCTCGTGTTCGAACCCGGTGCAGGCCATACTTGCGAAATAACTACAGCTGTTGAAGCACTTTTAACGAGGTTACCACAAATAGAACTCCAACTTCCTCCTGCACCGTGTAGTGCCCATATTTTAATTTAATGTATGTATTTTAATGTGTGAGTATCTGAAGAATTGCTCATTTGCAACCTTTTACAGAGCATAAAGCAACGGCTTGGAGGCTTGACATCGCCTCAACGGTGGCGTTTGGAAAATTAGAGATATTCGCGCATGTGCTTAAAGATGCTATTAACTCACCATTACCGTTTAGCACGTTAAGAGATTATGTAGCCGATATAATGCGTTTACCATGCTACATAGACCGTTCTGAAACTGCGAGAAAGATTAAAGAGATAGATGCCAGAACCAATCGATTCAAGAACTCATTTTTCCCGCGAACGATACGCGAAAGTAATCGATTAGGGAAATAGAGCCATGGTGCATGCATCCTCTGTCACACGCCGAAAGGCGGCTTGCTGGGTACTTACATATACATAGACCGTTAAAATAATAGAATTTTATTCGACAATATAATTCGGAACTTTAAGGTTGACATTTATTTTTATGAATGACATAGCTAAGGCAGCAGATAATGGTGTTAGAATATAAGCAGTATTTCTAGATTTCAGGAAAGCATTTTACAGTGTCCGATATAAAAAGAATTCATGAGATAAATGCTTAGGCTATCGACAGAAACAGTCGGATGGATAAAACCTTTCCTCGAAAACAGAAGTCAGAGTATCGAGTAGGACGGAAAATTATCCGATGCATCAGATCAAAAGTTCAATAACGCGGTTCTGGGGCTGATTTTGTTTCTTATCTACATTACAATCAGGTGGGTAACGTAGAGACTATGTGTATATAAATGACTGATGATACATACAACATAAACAGTGAAGAACTCCGCACCACCAACATCCAAAAATAAATTATACACAAAAAATCGATCTTATAAAAACATCGCAAAATAGAAAACGACAACCTGAAATACACGCATTACACTAAAGGGTCAACTTACTGCGCACACAACAACTATTCTTCCCATCTCCCCGCTGCTTTTCCCATCAATACATTCATTATTACACACTTGATACAAACAAACAATAATCCGCATCAAAACATTTGGCCCCACAAAGGGCCGTTTTTTAGGCGACGATGAACTAACTCGTACACACAAAAAAATGATTGCACTAGCTGCGATAAAAGCATTCGTCACCTACAGGATAACCAACAAACACCATAATACCTCCTTAGGGGGTGAAGTGGTAACCAGAAACGACAAAGACAACACATAGCATGGCGATTCTCATATACAGAGAGATTGTATAAGAAGATGAAGGTAGTGTCCCACAGAACGATCTAAGCGTAATAGCAAGTTGGTGTAAAGATTGGCAGCTTGATTTGGATATAAAGAAGTGCGTTGCTATGTCTTTTATGGGTTCCACTGATGTTATTAACGTATGCACAATGCTACATTTCGAAGTTCGTGCGTCACAGTAAATATCTAAGACCTGTAGTCAGCAGTAGTTAATCGTTCAAAGACAATATCCGAGATGCTATACGAAAGGCGAATATAATGCAAAGACACGAGTACAGCCGTTAGGGGATACCCATCTAGAGTCAAAGAAATTGCATAATTCTCCATCGACCTGCTCTCGAGTACGGCTGCGCAATTTGGAATCCACACGAAGTAGGGTCATTCTCAATACGAATTTATGCTTCACTTCAAAAGCTACGTATGAGCAACAACTACGTATTCTACATCCTTAAGAAAACTTTTAGAAATTAGTTCCCTTATATGTATCACAGAATAATACAAGTAACATTTATTTGAGCCTTAAGATCGTAGGCTATGTTACAGCAGATCCTAACAGCAGCTATAATTTATATAATTTAACAACATGTTTGATTTGGGTTATTTCTATACCGTCCTGTAACTACAATGCTCTCTTTTATTTCAAACTGTAGGCCCCAAGCAAAAATACAATATACAGAGAGGTTACCTTGCTTCTTGAGGACCAAAGGATAAGATTGGAAAGAAATTGTGAGTTCTTCCTATGAATCGTCACTTTATAAGTATTTTTAGTGTTCTTTCCCTACTACGATGAATATTTCCCAATCCTCTAATCTTCTCGATTTATTTAGATTAGCCAACAGGATTAAATAAGATGAAGGTCAAGGATCTGAAGGTCAAGAGCATCGCAATATTCCCAGCGGCACCCTTGACTCTACAATGTTTTCTGCAATTATTCCATGAACAAATATCCTATATTTACAGAGGTTTCTTCTGTTCACATTGATACAAATTTTATTCCTTGAGTTGTTTGCGTGTCTCACAATTCTTTCCTGTTAATTCTTAACTTTTCTTGCAAAAACTTGTTTTAATAAATGGAGTATTGTGTACATTTTCCTTCATTAAATAATAACCATGTAATTAAAATTTTCTCCCATGAAACATTCACATTATAATGGAAATGAGCATAACTTCACAACCAGTAATATTCCCGGAATAAATGAAATAATTTTTGTGAAAAATGTCGGCATAATGAATCAGCAACAATCCATGTTTATTCGTTGCTACAAAGCACCGTTTTTTTCATTTTGTTTACTTTTGTATTCCAGAATACTTAAATTGATTCTTCGTTGGTAAATCGCTTCTCCCTCGACTTATTATCATCAGTAGATCCTTAACCATACGTCATCCTGCATATATTCACCCAGGTCAATTCTTATCGCGGTACCAGGGGTCGTAGAAAGTAAGTTTCCGAATAAAGGTAATTCTAACATCTAACTGTGAGACAAACTCGTATCTTCAATATTTTAGTAAATGTATCTTTTGAATTGCTACTGAGGGAAAAGTTTATCTTCCCTAAGCTATGACGCACTCTCTCATTCATACACAAGATTTAGATTTGAACCACGTAAGCCGCCACTGGAGTATGGCAGGGGGGGTATTACACCTTACCTAATAGGATCTGGTAGTGGTATTATTAAAAGTGCTTCGACAGCTGAGGTCATTTCGCACATGGGGCCCCACCGGGAATCGAACCCGGGACCGCTTTCACCGAAGTCGAACGCGTTGCCCACTTGGCTATCCGGGAGCCTCCTAATAGGATCTGTTTTCAGCGTTAATATCCTTGTAAAGCTTGATCGTGCTCGTTGTTTACCGGAATGACAATATCTTATAAATCGCCTAAAAATTCTGGACCGATGAATTTTTCGAAAAGCTTTCTTCGAAAACTTCAGAAAAGTTTTTTTTATTGGTAATCACAGATTTATATTTGTACCCCGCGAGCCCCAAGTGGCATATGGCAGGAGGTGCACTAACACCTTGCCTAATATATCCTAATATGTAGCTTATCTGATGCTAGGCGGAAAAAAACGACCATAAGTAGCTAGCTATTTTAGTGATTACTTCTTTTTAATGCTTTGTCGATGCCTCTTGCAGATCACGCTTTCTGTTTACTGGAATTAGGATGTATTTGTTTTTCGACTTAAATATCTGTAACTATGAATTTTTCTCGTGACCCTGAGCTATCATTGACAATGCCAGCATCTTAAATCACATCCAAGGAAAATGTCATAAAATGCATCTTTTTAAGGTGAAAATTCCTGCGAAAAACAAAGAAGTGTCATCCTTTACCATAGGAGTGGGAGTGGGGGAGAAAACAGACACCTGGGGGTCATAAAAGAGGGCGGGAGAGGGTCATAAAATGACAATGGGTCTATCGCTATGTACGATCAACTGGAGAAAGCTACAGCAAAATTCCCTTTAACTAAGGTTGATATCAAAACTGTGACTATTTTCAAAGATGTGAAGAGTAAAACACTCTATAACATTTTTTTAGGCCAAATGCCTTAGCGGGTAATCATCGGATTCGTTTCCAACACGGCTTTTAACGGAGATGTCACCAAAAATCCGTACAACTTTCAACATTTCGGATTGAATTTCCTATGTCTGTATTTGGACGGTTATCAAATTCCGTCAATACCACTACAACCTGATTTCACGGGTTCGGGTCGTTTTATTCATGCATGTCAAACATTTTTTCCGGTACGTGTATTCACTTCCATAATGACGGAAAAGCGATTGCGAGAGAGGATTACCCTTATGGTTATTTTCTCACCCCTTTCGACCTGTCTCCGGAACTCGAGGCAAGCGCATGGCATTGGAGCCTGCAGAGAAATGGCAGTCTGAGAATAGAAGTCAGATTTAATGCGTTTTCCATGCTACATAGGCCGTATAAAAATAAATGCCATAAAGTTCCGAATTATATTGCCGAATAAAATTCTATTATTTTAACGGTCTATGTATATGTAAGTACCCAGCAAGCCGCCTTTCGGCGTGTGGCAGGGGATGCATGCACCATGGCTCTATTTCCCTAATCGATTACTTTCGCGTATCGTTCGCGGAAAAAATGAGTTCTTGAATCGATTGGTTCTGGCATCTATCTCTTTAATCTTTCTCGCAGTTTCAGAACGGTCTATGTAGCATGGTAAACGCATTATATCGGCTACATAATCTCTTAACGTGCTAAACGGTAATGGTGAGTTAATAGCATCTTTAAGCACATGCGCGAATATCTCTAATTTTCCAAACGCCACCGTTGAGGCGATGTCAAGCCTCCAAGCCGTTGCTCTATGCTCTGTAAAAGGTTGCAAATGAGCAATTCTTCAGATACTCACACATTAAAATACATACATTAAATTAAAATATGGGCACTACATGGTGCAGGAGGAAGTTGGAGTTCTATTTGTGGTAACCTCGTTAAAAGTGCTTCAACAGCTGTAGTTATTTCGCAAGTATGGCCTGCACCGGGTTCGAACACGAGAATTCTTTCACCAAAAGAGACGCGGCCATCCTATTGGATTGGTCAGGAGCAACGAACCTTTTGTGACAAGAGTGCCAAATTTGATACATATAAAGGACTTGCGTGCCAATCTGGTGGAAAACCATACAGTGAGATACTTTTATTATCTATTTTATTACGTCAAAGATGGGATTAAGATGTCGTAGTTGACCTGTATACTCATTAATTGTCATATAATTATCATTATCTGCATTCATTTACTCTGAGGTTTAATTTGTTAAGTAAAAACTATATAAAGAAGATAGTGCCGTCAGAATCCCTATGCAATATTTGTTCTCGCATGCCATTTACCGCACGAATGCCATAGGTTAGGAAGGGCATCTATGGTAAGGGCATAAGTCTTTGGGAAAGCAGCGGAATTTTATCTCTCCTTCATGTTTCACTTCGCTATACCATAAGAAATGAATGTCAAATGTAACCGTCCTACAATCGCTTTAGACTCGCAACACAATCAGTTGGAATGCTCAACTGCTAGAATATTTGTCTTCCAGTTTCTCCTTGCATATCTCCTCGCTTTACAAATCACTCCCATCCCTCTGTCCTTTTTGTAACAGAGCTGTCAACGAAAATTCCTC
This sequence comes from Ladona fulva, assembly GCA_000376725.2. Lineage (NCBI taxonomy): Eukaryota > Metazoa > Arthropoda > Insecta > Odonata > Libellulidae > Ladona > Ladona fulva. The sequence goes on along the minus strand of KZ308357.1, from coordinate 261 downwards.
AAAAATATTTGGCAGAGCTCCATCCTTAACAGGAGATGAGTTGCTTGTAGTCGGTCAAGTATACAGCTTCGTATTTTTGCTCTTGGTGACGTTCTGTTTAATCGTTAGTTACGGGAGCTTATGGTTTTCGGTCGATAGTTAAGAGGGTAAACGTCTAGAATATTCCATAGTAGTTCCATTTATATGAATTTCTATTATTCGAATATTTTTTGATCGTAGATTATATATTTTCCGAACTTCCTAATTTAAAACTTTATAATC
>KZ308356.1:1635892-1830588 GCA_000376725.2 Ladona fulva | reverse complement strand
TTTTTTATATTGGATTAAATAATGACATTTTAGGATAGGCTTTATTGCTTTCCCGAAGTCTTCCAGAACGGAAATGTTTCAGTGATCGACAGCTACGGATTGATTTATCGTACTTACAATAAATTTACTTGCTTGAATAATTCTAATTGAATCGACGATTGCTTGGAGAATGGGTGAAAGTATAATACTTAATAATAAGGACAACAGACCACTTTAATGCACATGAAAATGCGATTATTTTCCGAATAAAATAAGGAAAAGAAATGATCTCTTGAATTATTTTAATTGGCTATTTTCAATAACTTGGCCGAAGATTCATACCGATGACCGTGAGTAGAAGAGGAAAAGAAATAATGAAATTTCGTTATTTATTTGAATACGCTGTTTCAAGTAATGAATATTCAGATTTTCTTCAAATCAGTTACTTGGTTATTATAATAATGGATTTCCATTCACGCCAATATCTTTCCCTATTCTGTAAGTTCTGTAATCGGAAAACAACGTCGCTCCGAAACGAGATAGCAGCGTATTAAAAACGCATTGAACTCCGAAAATTTCGCTTTGCAATATACCGTTCTGGTGTCCATTACACCGTCGAGGCGGCGGAGAAAGTAACGGGTAAGGTTTTTAGGTATGTGGGTGTTTTTTTAGCGAAAAAGAGGAATCAGCTGCTAAAAAAATAACTACCACATGACAAGAAGCTCAGATTTAAGGAACGAAGTGACGGATTTAAAAATTATCGTCGTGAATTGCAGAAGCATACGAAATAGGCAGGCTTTGGCTGGGTAGGGTTGGGTTGGGTTGTGCGGCTTCCTTTGGTTTTTTTAAACAACTATTTCTTCGATTCTCTATATATTATTATCCAATTTTTTTAATCGTCGTAGAGGTAGGCAAAGGAGACTTCTGTTTCCACACACGATGATTTTAAAATGAGATAGATACCAAGAATAACATGTACACGCCAAAATATAATAGAGAATTGAAGAGACAGTTGTCTAAAAAACCAAAGGAAGCCATACTAACCAAACCCAACCCTACCCAGTCAAAGCCAACCCAAACCCCAGATTAAAAAAAAAAGGCGATAGACACCAAAAATCACCTGAGGATGGCCGTATTCCAGTCGTCGTAGCGTGCGGACGTTCTAATCCTTTCTCTTTTCAGAGCTCTTTCCCATTTAGCCCAACCGCTTAACCCCTAGCCGCGAGGATGACGAAAACCCGGGCCCACAAGGAAGTCGACGGAGCATCGAATCCATCGCCTCGATGGTCAAGGACTGTACTCGCCGAAGATATTGGAGGCGGTCAGGGATGAACTCCGTAGGACGGCCCTGCAGAAAACGCCAGCTCAAGAGCCGAACATCTAGACAATACATGACACTATATTGCGCGGATTTAAGGAGGAAATTCTCTGGCGCATTGAAGAATTCACGCTGCGTGTGGAGACGGAATTAAAAAGACTCCGGGAGCAAGCAGAAGGCCAGGAAAGGAGGCTTGATGCTCTCGAGCAGTATAGCCGACGGAACTGCCTCTTACTGCATGGTCTCCCGGAGTCGGACAGGGAAGACACGGTGCAAGTAGCTTATAATTTTATAACGAGAATCTTGGCATTAAAATCCCGCGAGTTTTCATTGACAGGGCCCACCGTCTCGGTCAACGTAGCCGCAGCGATCGACGTATTAGGCCGATAATTGTAAAATGTGTCTCCTACGCGGACCGTGACGCTGTCTGGAAGAGCAAATGGCGCCTGAAGAACACCAAGGTTCTAATCACGGAATCGCTCACCGGTTTTAGGAAAAGGCTTCTCGATGAGGCCAAAAGTAAATTTGGAAGAGAGAATGTCTGGACCTCTGACGGTCGAGTGATCGTCCCCACCGGTACAGCCTTTACAGCCACCAATCTGGATGGCATAGAGCGGATCGAAAGCATATTTGCTTCCCGGCACCGACAACCTTCGGCCTAAAGCTAAGAAGAACTCAGTTTTATTTTTCTCTCTTTCGTTATTCTTTTCTCTCCGTTGCGTTTATTTTCTTATCTTGTCCTTCCAAGTACGCAACTCCTTTATAAAGCATAGTTCCGCTCTTCTCGCCGTGTTTACTGAATTTGTGGTTATTAGTTGCAATAAAAAAATTATTCCCATTCTCTGTCATTTTTAAATATCTTAGCTAATCTATGCTTCTTAATTCGCAGAACATTCTTAATCACACTCATAGATTTTCTAAAGCACACCTTTGACCCCCAACTGCCTCCTATCTGAGCCCTTTAGCCACGCAGTTCTTCCCAACTATTAACTACGGTTACTCATTGAATCCTAATGCATGTTTATTCTTCCCAAACCCTCCTACCCTCACTTTCTCTCCCTCAAGCTTCCTTCTTATCAAGATTCCAATCAGCAGACCAACGAAATGCGTACAGCACCCGAAAGTCTACACCGTATAGCTTCTCTCCATAAAAGATCCCTAATGGCAGTGCATATCAACGCGCAAAGTATAACCCCACATTTAGATGAGATTTAACTTATTGGTACTGTCGATGACCTCGATATTATTGGTGTTAGCGAGTCATGGTTAAAACCGAATATTTCTTCTTCACTTGTTAATATTCCTAATTTCAAATAGGTTAGAATTGGCAAAAGAGGAGGCGGTGTATGCGTATATATATACGTAAGGGTCTTCAATATAAAGTAGTCTCTCTTTCCCAGCCTAATTGTTGCTGTCGTCCTGAATACATTATGCTCGAAGTCAGAATTAAACGGAAAAAACTACTCTACTGCGTAATCTACCAGCCTCCTAAGATAGGTTTTCTATCTGAAATAGAAGACTCTATTTGATCTTTTACACCTATACGATGACGTTATAATCATGGGTGACTTCAACACCAACCTCTGCGTAGATAGTCCAGAATCGAGTTAGTTGAGATCGGTATTCAATTCCTTAAACTTTCAGATTCTCTTCTCCAACCCAACATTCTTCACTGGCCATTCCGCCGCGTTACTAGACCTTATACTTGTAAGCAATCGGAGAAAAGTCTTAAACCATGGACAAATATCCGCACCCGGTATATCTGCGCATGATCTATGCGCATCATCAACTATGCAATACGCTCGAAAAGAACAACGCCGAAGTTAATAACTTACCGCAACATAAATAATGTAAACTTAAATGCCTTGCATCATTCGATCTCAAATCTTCCAATTGATGAGATTAATCCAATAAACGATTTAGATGGAGAGGTTGACCTTCTTAATACGTTTATCACCTATTTAATTAACGAGCATGCTCCTCTTATAACAAGACGCGTAATAAACCAACCCACACCGTGGATGAGTGAAAGCATTTTATCTCTAATAAGGCAAAGAGACACACTTCTAAATTATTACAAACGTTCCACTAATAAACTAAACTACTAACGGACTTTGATTTGACAGATTCAAATCCCTACGAAATAAAGTTAAAAAAGCAATTAAAAACGTCATAGCCAAATTCGCTCATGCACTTCTTAAGCACTCCTCCGGCAAGTCTTTATGGAAAGGGCTATTGAAATTAGGTGTAGATAAGCCTAAATGTTCATTTCCTCATAACATAACCCCTGAAACAATGAACGAACATTTCGTTAACAACTACACCAAAATAACACTCGATGAATTACAAGATTCATTGCTGTCCATAATGGGCCAAATTCCGCTCACCAAGTCTAACTTCAAATTTCGTTCTATCAATCAATGAAGTCAATCAATTGATCAATCATTAAATCCTCAGCCACAGGAATCGAAGGTATTCCCATTCAATTCATCCATAAAATCCTTCATGCCTTTCTCCCACACATAACTCATATTTTTAATTTTTCACTTTCTCGTGGAATCTTTCCTACACAATGGAAAACTACAATCATACATCCTATTCCTAAGACCAATGCTCCTCTCAACGTCAACGACTTCCGTCCAATTAGTATTCTACCATCACTATCTAAGGGCCTAGAACGTCTAGTGTATCAACAATTTTCGAAGTTCTTATCTGAAAACAATCTCTTCGATCCGCTCCAGTCTGGTTTTAGGCGTCACCACAGCACCTCCACTGCACTCACTAAAGTCACCGATGACATTAAGATCGCGATGGACAAAAAGAAAATCACCATTCTTGCCCTGATTTATCTCAGTAAAGCTTTCGACTCAGTACAGATTGAATTACTCCTTGCCAGACTTAGGATATATAACCTAGCTCCCTCCTCTTATCTTGTCTACAGATCCCAAACCTGCTTCGCTAATGAAAAATATTCTTCGATAATACAAAACAATCACGGCGTTCCGCAGCGCTCTACACTTGGGCATTTATTATTCTCTCTCTATCTTCAAAATCTCTCCCCTCACTTGAAATACGCCTCCTACCATCTATACGCCGACGATTTACAAATATACCTATCAGCTGAACCTCAGAATTCTTCTAAAGCTATCCTATTCATGAATAATGATATCTCCCTCTCACATTCATGGCTACAGTCCTTGGCGCTTAAAATTAATCCCAGTAAATCTCAAACTATAATAATTGGTTATCCCAAAATCCTCAGTAACATCAAAGCTCTTACACTTCCTAACATAAAAATTGACGACACTGAAATCGAATTTAGTTCATCAGTAAAGAATCTAGGAGTACATCTGGATCAATCATTCACCTGGGTTCCTCATGTAGCGGCTGTTTGCAAGAAATCTTACTTAACTATTCATAGTATGAAACGATTGAAGTATATTTTACCATTTCAGCTAAAGAAATTGCTTGTTCAAGCAATAATTTTCCCTATCTTTGACTATTGTGACACACTTATGAACAAAGCTAACAAAACAGTCACCATTAAGTTAGATAGGGCATTTAATCATGCTGTTAAATTCATACTCAATGCTAAAAAATCAGATCATGTAACCCCACTCTTAAAGGAATTGAAGCGGCTTCGTCTTCACTCAAAAAGAATACTTCATACTCTCAACCTCGTATGCAAAGTTCTCAATGAATGTTGTCCCTACTATTTTAATAATTATTTTACAAACCTCAACAATTTAGAAGTGCTGGGAACTCATCCCTCTGGCAAACTTACGATACTAGTTCATAGAACTGAAATCTGCAGTAAAACTTTTCTATTCCTTGGAGCAAAATACTGGAATGAACTTACTCATCCCAAGTCAATACAGTCATCTTTCTCTTTATTCGAGCTTGACATCTCTGAAAGGCTCTTCAAATCTGAGCATCAGCCTTCTCGTTAGCTGGTATTCCTTCTCCCTCTTTTGTTACACCTGTATCACTCTAGGGCGATAGTAAGCTAGTATAACTCTTCCCTTCTGTTAATTAAATGCATTGTAATGAATACATCTCATCTACCGTTTCTCTCTCTCTCTTTCTCTCTATTTTCAGGTTTTCAATGACGAGGATTACCTGACGATCCGATATGAATATTGCCCATGCAACGAGTGCCTCTGGCTGATATAATAACAATTAGCAATGAGATAATCTAATTTTTCAAAATGCGCCCGTAAAATTGTAGGGGTTTCGAATCGTTCGAATATTCGTCGAAAACGCATACTCCTGGTTTGTCCTTCGCGCGAGAAATAACTTTGAAATCGCAAGAGCCGCAACTCCTCGATCGCTGGGGTATCTGGTGGGTAAATGATAGAACTAGAGGCAAATCCATTATGGCGGAGAGAGAAATCGGTAGTAGTCCACTTAAAATCAGTACCATTACCGCAGTTTCAAATAAAATTATAAAATAAAAATATATCTTAAATGCGCAAGGTTTACTGCGTACGTGGTTCAAATATTGTGGGAATACGAGCATTTTTAGTGAGTGAAAAAAAATAAAGGCTGGTGGACCTCTTTGCAATATTTACCGTCCCGCCTACTTCACAGTGACGTATTTTCGCCTTCGCATACAGTCACGTTTTCTATTCTTCTCACCGTGCCGGTGGACATTAAATTACTGTTGTTGGGTGAACGTGTGTTGTGAATGATCAGCTGTGAAAAACGCGAATTAGTGTGAAATTTCGAAGTCAATCTTATTGTGTATCGTCCTGAGATCTTGGGAGTTTTGAAAAACGTGTTTTTCCGTCGTTAGTCGATGAAGGCAGCCACGACTAAATATTTGTGTTAAAGTAATGCTTATTACGAGCATAAGTCTGATCAGTCTATAATTACTTCTTATTTCGGTCTGATTCATACGTCAACTTTTAAAGCAGGTCGATTTGTTTAAATTTTTCTACTAGGAAAAAGGCTAGAAAATCTCATACAGTGAAGGACATTTTTGCTCTTAATATATATTTAATTCCATTATTTAGCATATTGTGACAGTCATAAAGTTAAAATTGCTTAGATATGTATTGACTTTATCAATCTTTCCACTTAATGACTTTCATATCGTACTTGTGGGTTCTTTGAAGAGCATTAATTGGTTTGATTGTTGGATATGTCATGAAACTCATCATTGTAACATTCCTTGAGATGAATGCAGTTTTAAAATTTTAAATAACTACTGGATTGTATTCATATTATTAGAGTGATTGCATTTAAGTCCTGTTTCTCAATTTGTTTTTCATTTAAAAAAAGAAAAGTAATTGGTACAAAAGGATGTTTAAAAAGAGACAAAATACCATATAGATATTTTGAATATAATATCTTGGCGATACCTTTAATGATGTGGAATCCTTAGGAGATATATTTAATTTGAATTAATTGCTCGTTTTCAAGCAATTACGAAATGAATAATATTATTCATTTCGTAATCACTTGTTTATAAGGATATTATAATATATGTCCTTATAAACAAGTGATTAATAATATAATAATAAGTGAATAAGATATTTAATGTTAATAGCTACAGCAGTCTCCTTACGATTGCTGTAAAAACACTTCTCAAGGTTACCAAGGAGATCATCAGCTAGAATAGGAAAGAAATTTGAGTAGTTTTGAGGAAATAAGTTATGAAGAGGTGCCGTTTGGCAGCAAGATGAAATTATTTGTCCACATAAGGGTTTAAGCTCCCATGTTTAGAAAATTAATTAGTTTAACTGTTATTCAGTGAACCTTGTGTAAATGCTGTGGCTTGGTGAAACATAGTGAGTGGGTGGTTTTTAACATCTCTCCGGTGATATTATGGCTGTGCAGAGAAGAAAAAAGGGAAGTGGAATGGATTGCAGTAGATTTTGGTCTCAGCCCTGATGGCATCTCCAAGGAAGGAAAGTGGTCTTCAGAAGTAAACCCTTACTTTTGTGAGTTAGCATTTCCATTACTTACTATTTTTTGTACAAAATTGATTGAAAATTTTCTTTCTATATTCTATTTGGAAAATTAGTGAATCTGTTTGTTTGAATGGTTTTAGATACTGGTCGATTCAGAAGACCATTATTGCTCCTGATCAAAGCACCAACTCAAAATTGCAAGAATTAGCAAACTGTAACTTTCTGCTTATCTTTAAGTCATTTTTAGTTTAACTTAGAATTTTAACTTATCAAAGTGTGTGACAAAACCTGGCCATTATTTCCCAAATATTTTAAATTATCGATCCAATTGCAAATTATTTCGATTACTATCTAAATTTGAATTTTCCACTGAGGAACTGGTGGACTAGCATAGAATTAGTCAGGTGTTCTTTCTTGACCATTTCATCATGAAATTAGTCTTGATCATTCAGTATCTACGTATAAAATAATTGTGAGGTCAATTTTAGAGTCATAGAGTATTAATGAAGTATCTTTCTCATTGTATATCAGAGACCATAATAGTATGATTTTTCTTATTAAATTATGTTTATCTGAACAACTTTAACAGAGCAGCATTCGAATTATTACGTCAGTTTTTATTAGATAATTCAAACTAGAGCTTAATGAAAGTACATCAATTTCAATCAAGTCAGTGATTGGTTAACAAAATGATAATGCCTAAAATATGACATTATTTGTATATAACCCCTAATTTTATCAGGTGAATTAAATTCTTGCTGTTGTGTTATACTGCTCCTCCTTTAAATATTGTCTTAAAGTGTATTTTAATATCAGTAAAATAATTCTGGATAAAGAGCAGAATTTAGGCAAATAAAATAACATAAAGAAAAGAAATTAGGGATCATACAATCAGAAAGAATTTCANCACAGAATTCATTATCTTATGTCTAGTAAATTGCACAATCTTGACGGTGCATACATAAAAGCAATCGCGTCACTGAAATACCTTGTCGAACTAAAAGGCACCGATCTGAATATTCCTAGGGTGTGCTCCATCTTTACGTAAGCGTGTCTCAAGACAAGCAGAGATTGAAGAAACCTTTTTGAGGCGAAGATGAGATGTTATATTTTTTAATAGTATGTTTTATTATCATTAATGATGGTTCAAAAGATTTGTTTCATAGTAGATTAGATTCCATCTTGGTAGAGATAAAAAAGAGATTCATGTATATTGTTATTCCTGTCTATTTACTTCTAAACGTAATGCAAGTTATCTCCTTTATTAACATTACAGTGTAGTTAACGTCATGTCATTAATTTGGAAACATGTTCTCAGTAGAAATGTGTTGTCATTCTTTTGTTATAATTTTCTAGAATATATCAAATCATTCAATTTAAGTCTGCAAAGTATTCTGCTATATTACATTCTGATTGCTCGAACGACACAACTCACTAAATAGCAATACAGCAACTTTGATAACTTGCAATTTAAGGCCAATTTATTTTGACTGCATGTTTATAATAGAATGATTTGAACAAAGATTTCAAATGTAAGTGTGGAGCATGAAGAAGAATGCAGATGTTTTTTTTTTTTGCATTGTTATGGACATACATAAGAGGAAACCTGGGGTTTTTGAAGTTTCTGAGGGCCTATTCCTTTCAAGAATCAGTTAAACTAATCAGATAGTCAGAGAATTTTAAATAGGAATGAATTTTATTCATGTCAGATTTTGTTTAGAACAAAAGAAAGTTAAATTGTTTACTGTAATCATTATTTATTTAGAATCATGAACCATTTTGATGTAGAGATGGATGTTTGGGTGTGATTTGTTTTATGGCTTTAGAAAATCTTGTTTTGTAGCATTGCTTTAGAAACTGCCATGTTTCTATGTGCCATGGATGATAATATTTGATATACATTAATTAGTGAGAAGGAACCTCTTCCCAATTTCAATGCATTCTTCATTGGTAATGATGGTCAATGCAGTAAAATCTCAATTTTATGGTATTCTTCAAAATGAAAAACTTCTGATATTGCTAATTCTTACAAATTCATTTGTCATTTCTTGAATATTCCCTTAAGAGCTGCAACAATTTGCACCTTATATTTAATTATGCATATTGTTTGACTAGAGCTGAAAATATCAAGAGATTTCACTCATGACATAAAGGATTATTATTTGTGTATAAAAAAGGTTATCCATTGAAACTCTAATATACTTAAAGCAAAATAAATGCAAATAAGGATTAAATATGAATACCTAAAAGCATTATTGAAGCTGAATATGGAATAATTCACTGAAAATGTAACTTACTTTTAGAATCAAACATAAAGGAATGTTTCATAAATGTTTCTAGTTGTTAAAGCATTTATTAGCATATTCTTTAAAATAGAAACATCCTTCCATTCTTTTTAAGATTTTACTGCATTTTTCTTAGGATGTTTGTGGTATTACAAGTTGAAAAATTTTCACTCCTATTATATTTCTTAGTTCAGTTTACCTTCCACATTGTAATTGAATTCATTACTCTTTGTAATAGGAATAATTTAATTTCAAAACAATTTCCATTTTCATATTTTGAAAACTGTTTCCAATGTCTCTATTTAAAATGTGTGAGAAATTAATCATGACTTTTGTGAGCATGGTGAAATTTATTTTAAGTTTGATTTGATTTGTCTCAAGTTTCACCTTATGTTTCAGTGGATTGAGTAGATTCTTAAAAAGTACTCTTCCTTATGGCAAACTACCGTTTTGATAACAAATGTNTGAAATGCTTTCCTGGTAGATCTCGACCTCCTGAACACGATTCCGGCGTACTTTTCCCTCTAGCTCTTCAAATAAGCGAGAAAATCGACTTCAAAGTTTTGAAAAATGAGTTTTCTGAAAATGCGAATTTCGCAAATTTGACATGCTTTCCTGGTAGATCTCGACCTCCTGAACACGATTCCGGCGTCCTTCAACTCAACAGAGTATCTGCTTTAATTTTTTTTATTTTGTTTTTTGAATATGCTGATTTTGTAGAATAGTCCTTCTTTCTGGTAGATTCTAACCTTCTGACCCTGATCTTAGGTTATTTTCTTTCTAGCTCTTTAAGTACCTAAAAAATTGATTTATAATATTGAAGATTGAGTTTGTTAAAGTTTCACAAACTCTACTGCAAGTTTAATACAGTGAAATATGTACTGGGCTGGATGTAGAGTGGAATTGTAATAAAGAAGATTTCAGCAGCTGATATTTGAAGTTCTTTATTGTTAATATTTTGTTATGTACATACATTTTATTATGGAGATTAATAAATAAATATTGGAAAGGATCTTTTCACGTTTCATTCTCAACATGTTTAGCTACACACCATCCAAATATTTCGGCACAGTACGGGACGTGTAACCGGGGCCATTTGAACCTCAAAATGTAATTGTTTTTCCTTCTGCTGTGTCATCCGCCATCTTTGTTTTCTGTACTTGTATTCTCAGTGATGAGTCTATTCAATGGCTATGTTCAGAATAATTCTAAGTGAGAAAAATTCACTTAGAATTATTCTGAACATAGCCATTGAAAAGACTCCTCACTGAGAATACAAGTACAGAAAACAAAGATGGCAGCTTCCACAGCAGCAGGAAAAACAATTGAATTTTTGAGCTCCGAGATAGGGGACGTCAATCCTGGGCCTACTGTACCAAAAATTTTGGCGGGTGAGGAGTTGGACATGTTCACAATGAAATTTGAAAAGGTCCTTTCTGGCATTTCTTTATTGTTCTCTGTAATAAAATGTACACTTCAAAATAAAGCACAAAAATCTTCTCCTGGTGTCCTTTCTGCAATACCTCCATAAGGAAATCCAGCCAAGAAGACATTTTACCAAATTACACCTGCAGTAGAAATTTCACTCATTAAAATTACATTTCAGTTTCTAAATAAAATATTCAGCCAAAGAATAGCTTAACATGAAATTTTCTTTTACCACTTTGAATTGAAAAATTCATCTGGAAATCGGTGTCAAAATTCTTCCAGAACTGCAACAATAGCAAGGTAAGTTTAGCACAAGTTCCTTTCAATTGCTGTCTATAACATAATGCAAAATAAGCATGAGTGCTTCTAGTAACAACTGTTTCAACTTTTTGCCAATAAGGATTGCATACACATTTAATCAAAATTTAGCCAAAATAATGAAGTGGAACATTGTTTCAACCAACAAAGAAAATGATACTATATTACACAATTTTCTCCCAATTACTCTATACGGACATGAGCTGAGTTGTGCTTGTTTCTCGAATTTCGAAATTTTACTGACAGGAGCAACATTCTGTAATTATTTAACATTACAAAATCCCTTCGCGACTAGGGTCGTCAGAAAACTCGACATAACCCAACCCAAGCAATTACCATATTTGCATGAATTTAACCACCACAGCAACACCTGTATGTCAAAAAACAGTTATGAAGCTATCTTACTCTATGGATTGATTCGATTATACATTACAACCACCAGAACAGATTCCCGACAACGCATGTGGGGGAAACGCTGCACGGCGCAACATACAACGGAGGCTTTAGCGTTTGAATTTCGAATTACGAATAATCAAACATTGAAAATTTGGGAAATGCACTCGCAAAGAACAGCAAGTTGCTAATTTTGATTTATCATAGTTGATTTTCGCCTTTTACGAAGAGAAATATAGATTAATTTTGTTGCACAGAATTCATTATCTTATGTCTAGTAAATTGCACAATCTTGACGGTGCATACATAAAAGCAATCGCGTCACTGAAATACCTTGTCGAACTAAAAGGCACCGATCTGAATATTCCTAGGGTGTGCTCCATCTTTACGTAAGCGTGTCTCAAGACAGCTCTCATTAAGGAAATCGCTACAACTCCTCCCACTTTTTCATTGCAACGGCGCTAAGTCAATGCGAACACTATCTGAGCGGTAATTAATTAAGCCCACTANACTCGCAAAGAACAGCAAGTTGCTAATTTTGATTTATCATAGTTGATTTTCGCCTTTTACGAAGAGAAATATAGATTAATTTTGTTGCACAGAATTCATTATCTTATGTCTAGTAAATTGCACAATCTTGACGGTGCATACATAAAAGCAATCGCGTCACTGAAATACCTTGTCGAACTAAAAGGCACCGATCTGAATATTCCTAGGGTGTGCTCCATCTTTACGTAAGCGTGTCTCAAGACAGCTCTCATTAAAGAAATCGCTACAACTCCTCCCACTTTTTCATTGCAACGGCGCTAAGTCAATGCGAACACTATCTCAGCGGTAATTAATTAAGCCCACTACCAGTAAATAAGCTAAACGAGCGGAATAGTCGAGGAAACATAATTAATACATTCCTATGCTTTTAACCCCCGAGGCTACTGTAATCTGCTAGCGGAGTCTAATGCCCACAGTTGCTTTCCACTGCAGGTTCTGTTGGCTTACGGACAGGGACGGATTTAGGCTATCAGAGGCCCTAGACAATCAAATCGAGGCCCCCCTCTGAGTTAATGAGTAAAAATTCGAATGTCTTAAAATTCACACATACATTCCTTAATCTTAGTCGCTTAACCACGGCAAGGAAAAACTAATTTTGAATTACAATACACAAGTATTTCTATAAATAAAAATGATATGACTATAATAAATGACTTAACGAATATAGAATTAATTTTCGAATCAAAAAACTAGAACGATTGGTCGTTGAGAGTTTATAAGCACTATCATTGAAGGCCCCCCGTTTGGTTTAGGCCCTTAACTTGCGCCTAGTTATAAATCCGCCCCTGCTTATGGAGTTACTTTCTTGGTAGGCTCCGTAAAAATATTCTTTAAGCAAAACATTAAACCAGAGAGAATTTAGGACCAGGAAAAAGCTGTCATTGTAGGTTGAGTAACTATTCTGAAAGTCCAATGATAAAATGCGAACTCTACATTTCAATCTTAATTAAACTCTGATTCACCGTCCACAATAAAGTAAATAATACAGGATGAAATGAACCGCTGATGTCGAAAATCAGACCCGGTTGTTAATAACTTTAAACTTTATGTTTTAACGTAGAAAAAACAATAATGAAATCCGAAAATTTAAAGTATCTGTCTAATCGGAAATATATGAAATCGAAATTCTCTATCCGTGTAAGGATAAGCCGTTCGAGTGCATGTTCCATTAAACAGAACAGCTCATTCGAGAAGACCCAGCAATGAGCAAACCTAACCAATGTCAAAATTGAGGGGCATTAAACTGAAGCAAGGAACGTCTAAATGAGAGCGGAACAATTTAACCAATCTGGTTGACTTTTAAAAAGATCTTTATTTTAAAACTGCAACGTTTGCGCAACAAACTCGCAATCTATCATGGCATGGACTTGATTAAATGAAATCCCGGCGATAAGATTTAGCACTTGAAGGAAATAACACTTTTATGAATATTAACACCACGCGGTTAAACCATTTACTTCACTAATTCACACGAAGATATTGGGAACTGAACAAACCACTGCGGAAATAATCTAAAGCACACTACGACCTAAATTAACGAGGATCATTTAAAACTTGTAATATCTTTAACGAGACTCACGGAAAGAGAAGACAAACTATCTGCGCTTAGGTCTTCAACTCTAGAAGACTTCCTTCGTGCGGCAGCGAGGTATCTTCCAGCAGGGTTGAACCGTAACCTTCAGCATTCAACAGAGTAGAGAACGAGCCGGAGCTTTGCAAGCCCTTTTATGCACTGTCAATGGTTAGGGGTGGCACAGTAGGGGTAATGAGGGGCGGAGAGGTTCGAAACTACTACTGCGATTACTATAATTCTTAAATAATGGTAAAATATTGCGAGAATTATGAAATCCAATATGCGGTATAAAATTTTAAGAATAAATATTTAGATTGAATTAAAGACTACCGTTGATTATTTTCTTGATACTTTTATAGTATCGTAACTGATATTATATGATATCATTCACCTTTGAAACGCTTAAGTTTTATTATTTATTTAATCAAATATTGAAAATGAATCGAATTTCTTTGATTCGTTTTGATTTTTCGATTTATTCGGGCTAGATAAGTTCGAATGGCAAAAGTATTACATATTTCCGTCAGCTATGATAAGGATAAAAATAGCACCTCAATTCAAATCCATGCAGCTGATTTCCTGAACACTATTCCGAATGTCAAATAAACATTCCATTTATTTTCCCTCATCAAAAACTGTTACAAGGTCCATACCAAATAACTGAATTCTCTATGATGCAATTTGAAGGGACAACTTGGTCAGTTATTTTTCTTTTACAGTTGGAAGGAATTACGAAAAAAAAATTGGAAAAATATTAGCCCAAGGTTTATTTTCCTTTAAGGATTCATATTAGTTTGGAATTGCATAGAATATCAAGTCTGTTATTCATTTTTTTGTGGAGAATTTGATAAAATAATGTTTTAATATTTTTGTTATTGTGGATTGAATTGTCTAAATAGATTGAATTAGCAAACACTCTTTACCTCAATACTAGGGAATAAGTATGACAAACCAAATTTGACGTTGAATGTGAAAGTTGGATTTGAAAAAATATTGTACCTCATGGAAAAGAAGTGATCTATTTGAAGAAATACCAGCAATCTACATGCTACTTCAGTGACTTCAAAACTGGATATAAAATAAGAATAGTTAACACAAAATTCAAATTTCATTTTCATGTACGTAAAACTATTTTATATCATCTAATATTCTTTTCCCTTTACAGATTTGTTTTCCTTAATCCTTCACAAATCTTACAAAGCCAGTATTAACAGTGGTAATAATTGTAATGTGTCTTCCTTTGCTGACACAGGAAAAAATGTAATAATTAAAGATTATTGAAAAGGTAACATGAAATAATAGCAAACAGTGAAAGAAAGATGAAACCAAATTAAAATTGAGAACAAATATCATTTAATAAATTTCATAGAAAAGCAAGACAATCTAATTTCAAATTAAGGTATCTCAAAATATTAACATTCAACCTTAACCCTTTCACTGCTGGTCTGTATTTGGTCCTTTACCCTTGGTCAAGAATGGCAAAACTTTTTTTCAGAAGAGCACCATATTTTATGAATTAATATAGGATTAACTTTTGTGACTGATTAAACTTAACAACTTAATAATACTAAGCATGATATTCCCATAGTCCAACAACCAAAAAGAAACTCAAAGTTTCATCAAAATCTGCAAAGCCAACACTTGGCACTCTTGTTAGTATTATGTTTTTTTATTCCTGAAGGAAAGCTGATTCTTGATCTTCTTTTTAGTGTCCAAAACAGTGCTGTTGTATTTACCTTTGAGCTGTTTCTATTCATCTTTTCCAATCTTACAATATTTATAGCTATACTTTGTATGATAAAATGTGTTAATCTAAAATAAACAAGGTAGATTTTAAAAAATGTCCACTCCATGGAGCATGCATGAAGCCATACCAATCCACTGACATTGGGATAACTGGCAATATCAGAGTCATTCGTTCCACAACTGACTGTGATATTTTTCAAAGTAACATTAATATTTTACTTAAATGGTGTAATGATAATGCAATGAAAGTTAATGTCTCTAAGTGCAATATTATAACTTTTAGTCATAAGAAAACTAGTTTTAACTTTTAGTATTTTTAAAATGGAACTTTACTGAAGAGGGTAAATGTAATAAGCGATCTTGGAGTCTGGTTTAATTCTACATTAGACTTTTATTCTCACATTTATTTATCTATCAGCAAATCTCAGAGAATGCTTGGCATTATTACTAGAAACTCATAAAACTTCAATAATATTCAAACATTAAAAATACTTTATTGTTCTTTAGTCAGGCCTATACTGGAATTTTCTTCCCCAGTGTGGTCGCCGTACTACTTTGTACACATTAATGCTATTGAAAGGATTCAGAACCGATTCTTAAAGTTGATTAACTTTAAATTAGGTATTGCATTGCATGACATCTCTTATGCTGAAACCCTTTTCTTACTAAACTTGTCTACCTTACAAAATAGACGCATAATCTCAAACTTAGTCTTATTGCACAAAATAATTCATGGTGGTGTTAAATGTCCAGACCTCCTTTCCAAAATTCAATTTCGAGTTCCATCTTAATCCTCAAAGTCTGGCCACTATTTCATAGATAATCACTCTACTAATTACATGTATAATTCGCCATTATCTCATATTCAACGGTCTGCTAATTCAAAAAATTCTATTGACATATTTAATACTTGTATCAGCAAAATTAAAGCCTTAAATCTATAATTTTTTTATAAAATTTTCCTAAGTATTTTTGTATATTTCCTTAAATTTTCTTTTTCTTCTTTTTTTAATGTTTTATTAAATTTAAAATTACATTTTCAAATCTATTTAAATTTTATAATTTTTCTTTCTTTAAATTTGAATTGAATCTCATCATGATTAGTTTTATTCATTTATTATTTGTAATAATTTTATTCTACTGCTATGTTAATTTGCTTTCCCCTAAGTTATGTTTATGTTATTATGTGTTCATTTTTATATATCTAATTTGTGAAATTATATACTAAACTTATATAATCTTTAAACATTTTGTATATTTTGTAAAGGGATCTTCCCATAAATTATAAATAAAAAATAAATAAATAAAATCACTTGTTATCTCACTAGACTTGTTATACCCTTCAACCTCAGCCTCAAGGCTTTTGCAATGCATTGAGAAGTCTCTGCAATAAACCTCAGAGCAGTTCTCACTGAGAAAATATCAGAGAAATTCAAATCATGCCCATTTTGAAAAAGTTTCACTTATGAGCGAAAATATTAGGCCGACCAGCTGAGTGATGGAGCAATGGCTGAGTTGGAAGTCTAGCCTAGAAAATTCATTCCCCTAAGCCACCAACTAAGAGCACTCCTTTTCTTATGTTATGCTATTCAATGTTTTTCTGAGATTATTATTTTACCCATTCAATTTCTTTGGAATCTGGGGTATATAAATGCCCTTTCCCTCAGGACCTACTCTCCCTGAGGCTGTTCCTTTCCAGGGACACTATATCTCCTGAGGATCCTCCCTCCCATCTGTTACTTTTCCTCTCCTAAGCAACCCTCCCTCTTATTGAGAACCTTCGCTCTCCATGAAGATCCATCGTCTCCAGAGAAACTTCCTCACCCTGGAAATATATCTCTCACCAGGGACCTTACCTTTTTGTTCCTCTGGGTGGCCCTCTCATTCACCAGAATGATACCTGAAAGGAAAAGGGAAAAGGTAACATCGCATGTAAAGGCATGAACCAGGAAAAATCCCAAGGAAAAACATACATGAAAAAAGTCTGACAGATCAGAACATATTCTTAAGCCTACAAAGTCTTCCAAAAATGGCTTGAGAATATGTTCTGGCTCATTAGCGTAATTGGTTACAGTGTCTGCCCAAAAAGCAGAAGACTTCAGGTTTGAGTCCTGCTCCTGTCAGACTTTTTTCATTTCCTTTTTCATGTCCTGGGATCCACATCTACACTTCCACATAAATACTCTGCAGGCTACTTTCCTGCAAAGGCAGAGGGTGTAAGCACAAAGCATTTCAGCTAACTCTCATCATGCAGTTCTCATCTGGGATTATACCTTCCTATTCCCAGGGAATCTCCCTCCCTCTGTAGATAGTATCTCCTTTTGAAAATGCTGTCTCCCTATCCTGGGAGATATCCTGCTATTCTTATCCCAGAGTAAACTTTCTCCAGGATTCCTCCCTCTCCCCAGAGATTTCCTATCTCTTGTGTCATATCGTTCCCCAGTGACCTGAGCTCTTCACAAGTCTCTCCCTCTTCCCAGGACCTCATCTCTCCCTAAGGGGGAGATGAGGTCTTCTTGCCTCCCCCTAAGTCTATTATTTTCCAAGGATCATAGATCTCCCCAGGAATCATCATTCTCCTTTGGGATCCTCTCTCTACTTGGCAACCCTTTCCCTAGGATCCTTCTCTATTCCCAAGGAATAATGATGCAGGGAGATTCCCTTTGACAAGATAATTATGTTTGAGAAAACATCTCAGAGATGACAACATACATGGTGAAATAAGATTTCAAACAATGAAAACATTTCAACCAAGAAATTTTTTAAGTTCCTTCAAAAGATGTATACTGATTGAAAACTATACGGAATAAAAGCAAGCTCTCAAAAATTACAAATTACAAATAATTACGGATTATAAAACTCTATCTAAAAATCCAAATGTAAGATGGATATCATTATAAAGCAAAACATACAGGATTACTTTATTATACAATCTACAATTAATTTCTCAGTAAAAGTAATTCATGATAAACATCTACTTAATTACTGGCAAGTAATTACATATTAATATATGTTGTGTTTAACTCCTAAAATATTTCTTTAATTGCTGCAAACCTGCAAGGTCTGTCACAATATCCTTAGCATTCTTGGCTGCTGTAGAGAAAGATCGTGTAGATGAAATTTCCTTCCCAATGATTTGAAGAGATGATGTCAATCAACTTACCTACAGTGCTGTCTGCAACATTGCCAGAAGGGTACTTACTGTAAGTGAAGAATAAACACTAATTACTGATTATGAAAAATAAAAACATATTAAAGATTGATCATGATGAGCAGTAATATCTCCTGAAGTAATTATCAGAATATATTAAGTGTTAAAATTAAAAAATAAATTGACATTTATAATGACTGACAATATCAGAGCACATAAAACAATCACATATGTAATGAAACTCAAAATTACAATTCAGTTATTAAATTGAGAAAGGAACTACTACGAGATTTTATAATCTCAGTAACTGGAATTAGATACTGTTATATGCATGGAATTAAAAATAAAGATAGAGTAAGTAATTGCAGTTGTTGCATCCAAGTGGTAAGTATCATTAAATAATTCTTATGTATTAGATGTGAGAATCTGAATTTGGTGATTCTATCTAGATTAACCTTCCTTTTTGGTGTTTAATTTTATTGAAGCTATTTGAACTCTTGACCAGTACAATGTCACTCAAGGATAATTCCTTGCAAGTACTCAGATACATCTAGAATGGCAAGAAACAAATAGGAATGCACCTTTCCATTGAAGAATCCTAAGAGAGCTACAGTTAAGAAATCCTTTCTTTAAAAATATGTACGACTATACTGCCGAGTAGGGAAAATCTTTTATGAATGTACTAGGATCATACTTTATCCATTACTATCATCTAGTTAGAAGTTTTTTTGCCAATATACATATCATGTACCATGAGAGATCAAATAAATTTTCTTGAAAAATAAATATGAGGTTCCACAAAAAAAAATCTCAACAGATCTCAACTTTCAATACTAAGAAAAATAAGGAAGAATTTTATGTTATGAATTTACAAATTATTTAGCTTTGTAAGATGACTCACTATTTGTTATCACTCTCTAGCCAAGCAAAACAAATTTGAACATTTTCTCAGGTAGAATACATATTTACCACATCCATATTATATTCATTTAATGATTTAACCTTAAGGGTTTAATTTGTTCGAGCAAATCTAGCACATCAAATGCTTTCAAAGCTAAGCTCTCATTGAATTTCTTGGTGAACTGAAGGACTAATCTTATTAATTTCTATGCCTAAACTCAAAATCCTACAATTAAACAGGAAAGTTATAATCTTTGTATACATAAGATTGAATAGGAAACTACCATGTTTTACAGTTCAAAACTAATCTAAAATAAGGGAAAACCTGCAAGTTTTAAAACAAACTTACATTGAATGACTTCACCCATCATCAGTGCAAAATTTGGTTCTCACTCAGGATTGTTTTTCTCATATAGGTCACTATTTTCTTATACATTTCAAAATAAAGAATCAATGAAAGAAAGAAGAAAATTCTATCTTCCAAAATCAATCTGGTAAAAATCTTTAAAATGGGGTATTATAAAAGCCTAAGTCTACAACATTTAGGTTTTTTATGATGTATCAAATACAAAACCCTGAGCCTTTTCATTATCATCATCATCTCATAAAATAAATGAAAATTGCATAAAAATAACGACAGTAAATATTTCCAATATAAAATCATACTTCTTATATAACATGTATTAGCCAAAACCTCCCTTAAGATTCAACCCTAATCTTACTAATAGGCATAAATATTGCAATTCATTAGCAAATCACATTTCTAATGATGCTCTTATCAGTATCATACACAAAATTGATGATTGAGGATAGTCAGAAATAATTCTGTGGGTGAGATACTTTATGGAAGGCAGTCTTGAAGCAGATTCCTCTGAAGCAATAAATGATAAAATAGGAGATCTATCAATTCTTTGCTAAATATTCTTAAAGGAAATACCACCAGCTTTTCATTTTCTAAACATAGGCTTTACTATTACCAACCTATTTACATGAGTCAACCCTACTGTTTCATTTTGTCCCAAATCAATTAGAAAACCAAACATAATTCAATTTATTGGCAGGGAGCTAAGAATTTACTCTAATAGGAAGAAAATCTATGGTCCAAGTAGAATTCCTGCTCTATAGGCATGTATCACTATTCACCAATTAAATTGACTAAATTAGTTGATATATAAACTTACCAATATTGAACTTTGCCAGAAATCACTCTTGAAAACCTGACAAATACAAGGAACATCTATTATAGTTCTTGAAGGATCTGATTATCTTGTAAATAAACCAGTTCTCTGAGGGGTCTAGCTATAACATGACACAAGCTAATGTCTATCACTCTGATGTTCTAAAAATAAGCAGAAGTGATGGAAGGAAAATAATTGGTAAAATAATTAGACCTGCCTTGCATAATCTTACATACTACTAAACTTATCATGATTTCAAAATAAATCATAACCTAATCCTAAATTTTACAAGTACAGTAAAACCCCTCCTAAGGGACACCCCATTACAATGGACATCCCTCCTAACAGACAATTTTATGATCTCCTGAACAGAAGTATTGCATTTTACATACATTGTGAACCCCTCTACACCGGACACTCTCAAGCGGACATGGACAGCTAACTTTTTGCTCTATGGAAATGAAGTAACCTCTGCTAACGGACACCTTAGCTAATTTTACAACCGAAATCCTTTCTATACCCGATGTCCTTGTGCCATTGTCATTGTCTAACACTCCTTGATCTGTAGAATGGAGCTCTGTATACTCATTTCCAAAAGTCTTTCAATGTGACACAAATTCATTACTTCATACGATTTTGCTATCATAGCGTACATTCGCTACAAAGTGGTTTTTCCATATTACAATGGGACGTGGTCCCCTCACATACATTTCCATCTCAGTCGATCCTGAAGTTTTCATCCTATCCTTCCATAAGATGGCACAGCAGAAGTTTCTTTGTTTAAAAGAGATGGTAGAGATTATTAACTGCCACGAAGACAGTAAATCTTTAGTGAGGGTTCTTTCTGAGCACTTTAAAGTTGGAAAAACTCAAATCGCAGGAATATTAAAAAATAAAAACCAACTTTTGAGATTTTTCCATGAAAGTGAACTTTTGGATAAAAGGAGCTGTGGGTTTCAGGTCGGCGAAGGTGCTATTATTGATTGTATTATGACTGATTAGGAAATAAATTTCTTTAAGTTATATGAGAGTTGATAAAACACCCCTCTTAAGTGGACACCCCTCAGCAACGGACGATATCCAAGGTCCTGAGACTGTCCCTTGTAGAGGGGTTTCACTGTATTATTTGATAAAGCTCTATTAATTTAAGTGTTCTCTGAAAAGTGTAGTAAATGGTTACTGTAACTAATGGAATGGGAATGCTTACTATTTTTATTTTCCTAGAATGAGTATTGTTACTAACCAGCTGATTACTAAGAAATCATGAGTGTAGAGGGATTTATAATCTTATGTAAAAAATTAAGAGACTTGTTTTACATTCAACATAAATACTTGAAGGAGGAAATTGTTTGAATTATAACTGATGTTGGTAAGCAAAACAAATTTAGTGAACCCAGTAGAAATTCCTCTAGGGTTTTTAACCAGGTTGTAAAATGGAAGAGGTCTGATGTTTCCAGCAGATGGCTGCAGAGTTAGCAGCTAAAAGGTCAGACTTGTTCGATTCTACAACATAGTTGAAAACCCAATAGGAATTTCTATGCCATTTTCACTGGAAAAACACCCACATTGTTATCTGAAGGCCCCTTCTATTCATGGAAAAATGGAAATAAGCTTAGAAATTAAGCATCAGTTCCATCTTAATTAATGGTAGTAATGAAGATAAAAATAATTTCTATATCTGTTGGAAAGCAAGTTAGTGATTATTTTTTATTTATGTTCAGGGTATACTTCGTTAGATGGTAAATGCGACTAATCAAATTTAACTTAAGTTGCACAATTATTTCCACTCTTCTAGTCAAGCTAAGCTATCATATTTAATGTGCTTTAATTTGCTTCTAATCAACAATATATTAGATTTTGCCAAACTAGAATGATTAAGCAAAGAAGTCTAAATTATGCTTCTAAGAATATAGGATATGAAAGCTCATCAATGCTGCAAAGGTTGACATCTGACAACCATCATCAACTACCACCTGATCAGTGAATGAAAGCTAAACTTGAAAAATTATCACAAAAAATGAATGATCCATTTTCTGATAATTCAATTCAAAAGCCTTCTACTTATAATCAAACTATAAATTGCTTTATGTTGCATGAGGCTATCATGTTTCAATAATTAAAATATACAAGAGAAGGTTTTAGTCTGCAGTGATAAACCATATCATCAAATGGATTATCTCAGTAGGCATACAACAGCCAGCAGCCCAAAATATGTAATGGAGATGACTATTGAGGAGTTAAACACATTAATTTTGTTCTTGTGATCATTATCTATTAATATAATGAAATCAATGATTATTTGAAATAATGTCAGAGCTGTCCTCAGCAGATTAGTATAAAAAGTATTGCATTAATTTGAAGTTTTTAAAGATATGTAAGAATAGTTCAATTGAAAAATTAAAGAATGGCTCTGGTAATAAAAAATACAAGATTTATACTTCTAGCTCATTTCATTATGGTTAACTCCAATGGTCTTTCTAAAAAATACTCTTTCAAACTATTTAAGAAGCAATATATATGTAGATACAATGTCTCTTTTTCACAGAGAACAAAAATACAAATGTCTTATCAGAGGTTGACCATTCCTACTGAAAAAAAATATCTTGATTTAATGTGATTTTCCCTTAATTAGTTCATGATAATTGAAATAAATATTTGTAATTTTGAGAAAAATTAATAAAAAGGAAAAAATATTTCTCCACTTTCAAATATGAGGCAAAATTGTACTCTTACTTATTTATTCTTACTTATAAATTTTACCTACTCTCAAGTCAAAATATGCTAACTTTTTCTCACTATGAAGTTCTGATAGTAATTTTTCTACTCTGAATGGGTTATTAAGATGATTGGAAGTTGTTGTTATTGCTACAATACACATTGTATCCTTTGTTTCTTCTGAAAGGGCAAAGAAAAGGCTCAAGAAAAACAAAATATCTCCTACTACGATTCTTTGAAGTGAAATTAATTTTTTTAACTAAAGAAATGAAGTTATATGATACATGTGATTTCTCGATTAGGAACTTTAACTTTACATGGTTGTTTTTAATATAATAAATATTGAGTGCAAATGGAATATTCATATAAATTTGGAAGGCATTCACAGGAAATCTTTAGATGCAAAATGCAATGATAATATCCCATGGATCCACAGAATTCTATAGAAATTAGTTCCTCAGACAGTAATTTCTTAGTTATAATTTTGTTTTTCTTTTGGGACTTACTTTCAATTGCAATCCATATTCAAATGAATCACCTCTAATAATCACACAGTGTATTACTTTAAAGGTGATATGAAAAAGAAATTTTATACTGTGGCATTTGCTTGTTATAGAACATGTTATTTGTTATATTATGAACATGTATCGCTAATACTGATGCCAAGAGCAAAACAATCTTTTTTGGTAGATTCTGCTTCATTATTTTACTAGCGAATACTTGGCACTTTCCATCATCTGCTGTGGACAATATGAAAGTATATTTCAGCAGCCATTCGCCATTTAGTTTTTTAGTGATTGCACACTGACATTCACGACGAAGGCACAATTTTGGAGAATTATTTGGTGAATGCGCTCGCATACACGCGTTCTCGAAAAATTCAAAAATTGCCAAAACATTTTGTGCTACCCATTTTATCCTATTGGTGTGAAAAGTGTGGTAGTTTATCGACAGAGTCTTGCGATTTGCAGAATAACCTTTATACTAAAATATATTTTGGCTGAAATTCCGGAAGATATTAGCTTAGCTACTCGAGATTTCACTCTGTAATGAAAATCGGAAAACTTAAGGGGATTGGATATAGTTTAAACTAGCCGTTTCAGAACGTTAGAAAAGATCCTTTCTTCTTAATCCCTTTCTTCCGTTATGATGTTCGTATGTGAGGAGAGGAAGAAGGGAAGTTGTGGCCTCGAACCTAGGCCGAAGCTCTTTCGATCTATTTTCTGTGCAATGCGCTGGACATGTTGCTCAAGTTACATGATTACGGAAATTGTGTGAAACTTACGTACTTGAAAAGTACCTGGATTCGAAGATAAAGCATTAAGCTAAAATTATGTCCCAGAAGATTTTCGTATCACTTCTTATTGCCGAGTACCACTACAACGAAAGGGATAGATTTTTATGTACGTTCTCTAGTTTATTTCTCCATTATGGTATGCATAAACCTAACAAAGGATGTATGCAAATGTAGCAACATCTTTTAAGCATCGAATAGCGAAAATAGAAATATTTTATCTATATGCAATCATGGCGATGTTATTGACAACAGCCTGCAAACGGATATTCAGGCCTTGTATGCATTGGCCTTAAGTCACAATTTAATGAATTCATTCGTTATTTAGATTATACATTCGTAATAAAGACACTCAAGGGAGATTTTAATACTAAGTATGTGCTCATACTTTTAAAATAAACTGGCTGTCACTTTTTTCATGAGTAACGAAAAAAATATACAATAAATTCGCACCTTTGCACCACCTCCAAAAGTACGGAAAGTTTTGATAAACCAGTATAAGAAAAGGAGGTACATTTCTACGCAGTACCCAAAGAATTGATGGCCCTACTGTGGCCGCTATATCGACCTCAACGGTATAGAGTGCCTCCCGGAGTAAAGGGCGCTTATGAAGGCGAAATTGAATGAGAGGGAGAACGATTCCGCTGACCCATTTCTCCGTTCTGATGGCGAGTCGCGGGATAGTGAGCGAATGGGACGACTGAATCGAGTTACTCTTTAGCAATGGAATCCTCATCCGACGCAGGGAAATTAAAGATGGAGCAAGAAGGGCAAGGCAGGCTGGCGCCTTGAGTCTCTACTTAGGTGCTTTGCCCTTCCCCCATGCCTCGCAAGGTAGTTTATGTTCAAAAAGATCATATTTATGCTCATTTTCAGCTAAAGTTTAGAGATTTAAAGAAAAGGAATGTCCCATTGAAAGCGAAGGAAAAAGGTCACCCCCAATTTTTGGCTTATTATATGCTCATTTATCGAAAGACTCATGTTGTCAATTAGCCACTTCGTCGAAGGACAGAACCGCATACACACATAAGTAGGTTTATTGTTAGCCGGCCCTGGCCAATGTGACTTTTATTCGAGGGGGAAAAATATTCCTTGATTTCCATCGAAATTCTTAAAGAGTGTCCTCATTCATTATGGCTCAGATATTATATCCCTATTTAGAAATATTATAATTTTAGAAAATTAATAAAAGAATTTTTTTTGCTTGTAATGGTAATTACGTGTGAGATTGCTCATTTGTCACATTAGTTGGACGAACATCTCCGAAGTCAACTTTTGAAACTACAAATATTCTCCCTTTAAAATGCAATTTCCACCATCAAGTCTTATGGAAAGTTCATAGATAATACAATTCTTACAGTTTTCATCGGAAGAAATCCCTTAATTGTGCAGTACCACAACCAATGCAATTTATTTAAAATTTCTAAATAGTGAAGTTAGAATATAATTATGTGCAGTGAGCAGAGGCAAGCCCCCTTCACCTTCAATAAAGTTGTAATTGACAGATGAAGAAACGAAATCTCTATGCACAAATGTCAACCTCTATGAACAATTTTATAAGGTCTACAAAATCCAAAATAGATTAGTACTTGGTCTACTTGAAATATTCCTTTAGAGGAGTATTTGGAGCAATAATAACATCAGCGTTGATCTAAAAGAATAAAAATCTTTTCTATTACATTAAACGGAGAGACTGTGTCCACAAGGCTAGTTCCAATAAGTATATTACTTATTATACCATAATTATAATCAACTAATTTTCAGCTCAATACAGAAGTATGAGAGTAATTATAATCAGACTTAAAATACAACCATTGCATCTGTGGCACAAGCATTTTCTGTAGCTATCAACAAATGGTGCAAAAGGGTTCTCCGTGTTGAAACATTATATGTGGAAAGCTTGCGATTGTGTACCTGCTATGCAAAGGAGTACTTTTTTGTTACATTAAAATTTAGAAGACTTAAGACTTAGAATTTAGGTAGCAATTTTAACGAATCCGTTGATTAGATCTTTATAACAGGTGAAAATTGTTCTTTAGATTGCCATTTTGATAGCTGACTGACTTTTACAGCATTATCATTTTAATGGAATAAATAAATGGAAAATTCGCAAGATAAGAATATAGTACATACTAAACCATTCATATTATAGAAACAAATACATTTGAAAGTGCATGGAAAAGTCATAAGACGTTTTATCCTAAGTATATTACGGCATTAAAGATAACTTAACAAACTTTTCAGAACAGCGTAAACAATTTTTTGCGGCAAATATATCACTTTAATGAATATCTTACTTTGCTATAGAATGATACTCATCCAAAAATTATATATCGAACATTATGCATGTGATTTTCGCTGAAATCAAGTACAGATATCTATTTGAAGGCTTCAATGTATCCAAACGGATAGAACGGTTATAATAACAAGTATATAATATTCACTTTTTGTTAACGACGCGTTGTTGTTTAGTTGCAGGCGCTTTGTTTGGGTCTGCAGTTGAGCCAAATGGTGACTAATACAAACGATAATTATCCTGTACACAAGTAGTCTCAGTGAACGCATAGAATGAGGTGAACTGGCTTAAATCCAGTTGGATGCATTTGGTTTGGGTTACTCAGAACAAATAACCAGGTGTGACTCAGGTCACTGACAAAAAGAAAACTATCGAAATAAGATGATTTTTGAACTTCACCTAAAAGCGCAGTATTTGTGAATTTAAACCAGTAATACCCATAATTGAAGATACACATCTACATCTACATCTACATAAATACCCTGCAAGCCGCCTTACGGCGTGTGGCAGGGGGTGAAAACACCGGGCGTTCGGACTATTTTTTTAGCCTATTATTATCATGTATAGTTCGCGGAAAGAATGAATTCTTAAATCGACTCGTCCTAGCATCTATCTCTCTTATTTTGCGCTCATTGTCAGATCGTCCAAGGTAGCAGGGGGGTCTCATAATATCTACTATATCTTCCGCAAATTTACTTTCCCTAAATTTATCGAGCAATCGCAATCTAGCTTCTAGTCTCCTATCTTTTAAGGATTCCCAACCTGCATCTGACAGCATTTTGGTAACGCTTGCTTTTTTATCGTAGCACTTCTTAACAAAACGTATCGCTTTCCGTTGTACTTTCTCGAGTTCACGGATGCATGTATCGTCTGCCGGATCCCATATACTTGATGCATATTCAAGATGAGGCCTAACCAACGCAAAATAACATCGTTCTCTAGCTTTTTCGTCACATTTACCGACAATACGCCTAATGAAACCGAGTTTTCTAGTTGCTTTAGCACAAATGTTACGGATGTGCGTGCTCCAGTTCATGTTATTCGTAAGAGGATTCCGAGATATTTTACCGAGTCCACTACTTTAATTACTGTTCCGCTAATACTGTACGATTTATTCTGCCGCAACTGTTTTCTTTCGAAAAAATTTACTACGGAGCATTTGCTTGTGTTTAGGTCGAGTTGCCATTTTTCGCACCACCGTTGAATACGAACTAAGTCGTTTGCTAGGGATTCCTGGTCTTCCACGCTTGATATTTTCCTATATATAACTGTATCGTCCGCGAATATCCTCACTTTACTATCGATTTCGTGGCTCGAGTCGTTTATGTTTATGAAGATAAGAAGGGGCCCAATCACGCTGCCCTGGGGTACGCCTGAGTAGTACACGGTTGGCTTATCTTATGACAGCCCGTTCGATACCGGCTTTACGTTCTGGTTACAATCACATAATTTTATTACAAAACCATCTTCTATTAACTTATTTCGTGCGGGATTCAACAGATATGACAGAAGCGGCCACCATTGTTTGATGCTAGGAAGAGAATATCTTCTAGACCCTAGATGCAAGGGAAGGTTTGGGAAAAATGGAAGGGGCGGAATGCTGTAATCAAAAGATGCGCTGCTCCGCTATTATTTAAATTTGAAGCAAGTATTTGCCACGAATTCGAGCGCGACTAACTGGTTTAAGGTTGAACTGAATAACTTTCTTTGGGCTCAAATCACTATCCTCTTCAAATATCCATTGCAAATCGTGCATCGTGCAAAGTCCAAAACTTTTGGAATAGAACAGCGTGGAGCGATTCAACTATAGAGATTCTTATCATACACCAACTCATTCGCTTCCATGCATTGGCATGCATTCTCTTTTATATTCACAGAGCCAGAGATACTTTGAATCCGCTTCTTCGCAAAAAGAGGATATCTTTCAGAATGTAAAAAAGGAATCAAAATAGGCAGTTGACGTAAGCGAGGAGGCTGATGTAAAACTTATGCACAGAAAACCGTACGACTAACGGGGAGTTTTTATTTTCAGAGACACGGATAGGTCCCAGCTGCGATCGTGGCTGAATCATACTGCGATGCATGTACCTTCAATCCCTCCGGAACGTGAATGTCGTCTTCTTTCCCCTATAATGGCGCCTTTGAACCTTTTGAGCGTGCTTTCGCGTGAACTTGACGAATACATCACCGTGAGGCGATTCCCACGCCAGTCACGTTCCGCGGAGAGTATTTTCCATTTCTTCACAAAAAACATTCCAAACGGAGGAATTCCGCAATCCTAGAAAAATCGTGTGTGAATCTCAATTGCTTTGCTGGATAATGCGCGATATAACACTCACGACGGCTTCCAAGGACTTCAGAAAATAAAACAAAGGATCTCTATCCACCTGACTCTCGTTCAAATTATGAGTGGAGAATTATTTGAAGAAATAGACGATTGAGCAATAGGTGGGTTAGTTATCATTCAATATCTATAACAATTCTACTATTGGGAAGATGAGAACGTACATACTTTGCAGAATGAGACTATTTCTCTTATTTTACACTCATTTCGCATCTATTTCTCTTATTTAATGCTCATTGTCGGATCGGCCGAAGTAGCAGGGGGGTCGCATAATGCCATTTACGCCTTCCGCAAATGTACTTTACCTGAATTTAGCAAGCAATCGCAGCCTAGCTTCTATTCTTCTTTCTTTCAAGCATTCCCAACCTGAGAGAATTTGTGTAACGCTTGCTTTTCTACCGTAGCACTTTTTAACAAATCGTATCGCCTTGCGCCGCAATTTGGCATTCAATTATGGCCTTTTACTCCAAGAGTACAACTTTAATTTTATAGGTATATTTTTAGTTTAGCGGTCATTTTGATTATGAATGAGGTCATGATTTCTTGAAGAGAACTGACTTTTTTTCCTTTTAGAAATCTTGAGACGTGAAGTAGACAGGACAGAAAGTCTTCAAAAATTCACCTTTATTCACTAGAATTATTGTTCATTTGGAATTGTATATCTGGAAAACATACTTAATCTATGTTTTAACAAAAATATTCATAAATTTCAAAGTTATTTCCTTCCTGGCAAACATTGTGCAGCGCTGTTATATACATAAGTATAAAGTAAGCAACCAAACTGATAGCGTTTAAATATTTTGATTAATACCGCTCTTTATAATTACTGAAGTAATAAATGATAAATATGTCTAAAAGATAAATCAGACGTATTACCAATGAAATTGTCTTTAAAATACCGTCTGTACAACTACAAAAGCAAGTTAAACGATCGAAAATAATGATACTAAAAGTGAGATTTTAAATTAGGTGAAGATAAACGAAACCAGCCAGGCGAATAAATTGCTAAGTTAACAGGTGCATCACATGTTCTTTAGCAAAGATGTATATTTTCCACAACTACGTGAAATTCAGTATCTACCCGCTAAATGGCGCTTCTCTAGGTAAGTTCGTCCTTCCAAGGTCACTTTGCGTTTCACTTCCTAAATACTCGTAGAAACTCGAAAAGGCGGAAAATTAGTTTCCAAATTTCCAAGGCACGCCGCGCGGTTTCGGATGCATAACGAGAAACCCGGTGGGACTTGGAATGTCGGACACAAGAAAAGTGTCATTCATTCCAGCCTCTTTGCGTCACTTCACGCTAATTAACGAGGCCTTCTTTAAAATGGAGACGTTTTGAAGCTGAGAATTCCTTTTAAGAGGACGATCAGATTCCCGGTTGCATATGCATATCTACGCTTGACGCGTGAATTTGGAAAAGAATTTCACGAAACTCTTTGGCCCGTTATGTTCTAAATATTTCGTTGAAGAATAATCCAGCATTTCTAATACGCAAGCCTTGTCACTATGGTCAGGTGAAGGACCTCAGATGCTGATTGGATCCATATAGCTTTCCAAAAGGTGAGTCGTAACACTGTCTTCGGCTCACTGGCTCCAACTTTTTGTGATAACAGTATATTTTTGTCTTAAATTTAGAAGAATTGCTCATTGTTGTTATATTTCACCGTTGAATGTTAGAAAGGAAACAGTTAGCAAATTTTCACCCCAAAATTGTACATTTCATGACAACTTTAGATTAAACCACTGGTTCGGTAACATAAAATTAACGGGCCGTCGAGAAAAGATCAACACATTACTATCTTAAGTGGTAAAACTGGAGACTAAAAATTGGCTAAGAAAATGAATCAGTACACTATATTAAGAGGTGCAACATCTAAATTTTTCCACAAAGTTAAAGATTTATCCCATGGCACCTCAATACAAGTATTTAGGATTTAAAAGATCTGAATATATTTTTATTAATATTTATTTATTTTGATGTACTGATAAGCACAACTAGTTTGCTTGTAATTTAATTCAAATCTTGATCATTTTTGTAATCTAATAACTTCTGTTTGCTATGGATATTTTTCGTTAAATTTTAAGACCATGTATTATATTTGTCGTAAAAATCTATTTTAGTAGTATAGTATACCCTCCCAAAATTGTATGAGTGATGGAACTACGAAATAATAAATTACCAAAGTTGCACGTGAAGAATATGTGGAGAATAGGTTGAAAAGACGCTCTAAGAGAAGATTATAGAATTGTTTCGATTACATTTTGATGAGGATCGGCAGAGTATTAATGACAATAATTCGTGTTAAAGCACTTTCTAAAGTAAATAATTCCTCATCTAATTGGTTCTCTTCCTTTGGGGTCGTAATAGCGTGCGGTCAGATTTTCCTCATGGGCGTAGTTATTCGGGTGCGGTTTCCGGAGCTTACCTCACCTCCACTTCGGGATTTAGCGTGCACTCTGGTGAATTCGAGCGCCACAGAATGAGGCGAAAGAGAGGAAGGGAGGGTGAGGCAATTTTCCTGCTGTAATGTTGCTTTGAAGTGTCTGCTCAGCGTGAAATGTCCCTCGGATGAGTCACTTGGCCCATCACTATTTCCAGTGCTGGCACTCCCTCGCTTGTGCCTATCAAAAGGGGCTCCTATGACCCCGAAAAACTGCGGACGGCGAAAATTAGGTGCTTGGCGACGAGCCTGATTCGGGAGCAACCGTAATCTTCCTTCTGCGAAGCTGTTGAGCCGAGGTTTTCTCATTATGCGGGTTCTTTCAAGCATGGAAAAGTATCTGTTGGAAAATTCAGTCCCGGCGGAGGACTAAAATGCAATGCTTTGGTCCAGCATCAGAGGCCGTACCCATCGATTTATAATAATAAATAAATAAATAAATAACGTCTTTATTTTGGGCGAAATTGAGACTTTAAAGTCTCCTCTTCCATTTAACCCATCGTCAATATTATAAAAAACATTTAAATTAATAATAATATCAAAGAGTTAAAAAATAGATTATAAAAGTTAACTTAAGTTGGATTAGGACAAAATTGGAAATATTTAGATGTGGATTTAAAAACCTAAGTGAGGCCTAGGAAAAAAAAATATATCCACAGCAGGAAAACACCCACAAAGAAGGGGGGTGTGAAAAACCTGCACAAACCTACTGAGAGTAATGACTAAGAGATTTAGAAACAGAAAGCTGGAAAATATATATAGCCTGAAAATAAGAACATGATTAAAATGACAAACAAATACATAATACTGCCTTAATAAGTTTTCACTGACACTAAGTTTCGATAAAGTTTATGATTAGTCAATGAACCGAGTCACTAGTATCATATGCACTTAGGAACACAAACATATATGCTAATATTACACACTGAGAATACTTAGAAAATACAACTAATTACTTAGAAAATACAAATACAGTAAAAACAAAGTTGACTATCAATAGATAAACATTGACATCACTTGTTAATTATTGCAAAGAATTCATTTCAGAAACCTCGAGTATTTGAGAAAAGAAAAGTAGAAGATAGCACAAGGAAACAAGATAAATAACAATGATGACTAAATTATAAAACGAAGAAAAGACGAAGCAAGAAAAGAATGAGAAATAAATTAAAATAGAAGTGTAGAAATGTAGAAATAACGGAAGCATATAAGCATATGCTTATTACAGTAGTACCAAAACATTTTATTGAGAATCATTTTTGAAACTGAAAACTGTGAAACCAGAATAGGCGGAAAAGCGTGAAGTAATTATAATTATCCCTAAATTTCTAGAACTATCGTTAATATTTTCGACTTTATAATATCATCACTTACATATTAATAAAACAAGAGTTAAATTCCACCTAGGAGAACATACAAATTGAATCGCTTGTGACGAAAACCCCTCAAATTTGATTAAAGAGGTTATTACTTTATTATTTACATCACTATTTTTTACTAAATTATTTACGTTGTTGCATTTATTTCCGTATGATTTTTAATTTAAGAAATCCCAATAATGTTAAAAGAAAAATTCTGACAGTAGATCGGACAAATTACTCATCTTACAGACGATGTCCTTTTGTAGGTTTAATATTTATTTTACTATTGAAAAGGGATTTGTTTCAACTCACTTTGTCAATGAAGATAAGTAGCTTTAGATTTTATTGCTGTCAATCAAAGTATTCTGAAGCCGAACGGTACAATTGATGGACGATGGCAAAGAGGTATCTCATGAGGTATGCTAACCACATTGATCCGGTTACACATTAAATAACGAAATCACGTCGTTTTATTAATTCTCAATTACAGGCTGTGAAGAAAATCGGTTGATTCCTTATTATAGAATGTTTGGAAGTTAGCAAATTAAGCTGGAGAGGTAAGGCATGTGTCAACTCTCGCGCTAGGAAATCAGCTCACGAGTTTTCTCTTTAGTTCACTAGATGTCAATGCAGGCGAGATGGCTGCATGGAAATGCCGGCGACTTTGAATTGAAGAATTCTTCTTTTAACTCTCTTTTCATGAAATAGCACTGTCAAACCTTTATACAGATTCATTCATTCTCCTTGGATTAAAAAAACTAAAACTCATATTACTGTTATCTTTACGTCTTTTCGACCAACGAAGATCAAAATTTCATGTGGATGATCACCTTAATTTTTGCCTTAGTGAATGAGAACTTAGATAATTTATTCACCTTCTAACCTTGGTTTAATGCCTAAACTCCGCTTACTAGAAATTTTTAAGTCTTCAATGTATCTGTTCTTAGCTACTTCATTCTAATAATTGTATTACCTATCGCTCATTCTCGATCACACTTATTAAAGAGTATTCTGAGCATTATAAACAATTGCAATACGTGGGATAAGCTACTTATTTAGTGCTGACGCATATCACGAAAATGTTTCTTTAGTCATACATAAGTTTTAAACCTCATCGGCGTAAAGTACAATTATTAAAAAGAAGATTTATTTTTCGACGAGGAAAGGAACAAAATTAAAATGAACAAAGATAAAATATTTTCTTGAGTTCTTAAACAAATTTCGTAGTTTCTCACAGATTTCATACTTACTTTAGAGTAAATGAAAAGCATATACAAAGAAAAAAAGTCTGTTTCTGTTGATGATAGACGAATAAATATAAGTTATAGAGCACGAAAAAATCCTTCGGGGTATTTTGGGACCAACAACTCTAAGCCTTAATCTGTAGGAGAGTCGCACTTATTTCTTGTTAAGAGACGTAAATGTTTTTAAAACCTTGAAGGAGAAATCGATGGCTCTCTAATCTTATTACCAAAAAGGACTTAAAACACGGAAATTTATTTAGCCTAGACTATAGTCATACAAATATTTATGTCCTATTCATCACCCTTTCTCTTCTCCTCCGATTCTTTTCTTTTGTTTCTAGTTTATTTTGCTACACAATGTCTCTCTTTCACCCACACAAACTCCCACGTCTCTG
Source organism: Ladona fulva (assembly GCA_000376725.2). Taxonomy (NCBI): domain Eukaryota; kingdom Metazoa; phylum Arthropoda; class Insecta; order Odonata; family Libellulidae; genus Ladona; species Ladona fulva. The sequence continues at coordinate 1,795,765 of KZ308356.1, read as the reverse complement.
TTTCGCAATATCTTTCTTTGTGTTCCTCCAATTCACTTGATTCCCCAAACCTGATTTCTCCCATTTTGTTTTTCATTATAATTTTCGTTCTCATTGTTTTCTTCCCTTGCTCATCATTTTGAAAATTAATATCATTTGTCTCAACCTCTTTCCATTAAAGACCCTCGATAATGAATCTCATATGCTCTGACATCGAACAAATGAAATTCATGTTTCGAAGCAATCATCGGCCTTATTTTTAGGTTTAAAGATGAAGAGCAATAAAAACCGGAACCTTTGCGGTTACATTGACATCAAGATAACATTCCGCTGCAAAGGAATTCAAATGTAATAGAGAGGCAGCATTTTCAGCGTGAAGCTTAATGTAAAACTTCCCGGAATGCGAAGACTCCAAAATTGGCCGTCTTTCCGCTTTATTGAGTTTAATAAGGTTGTCAACCTCTTTTTGAGTCAGCGTCTTAATCAACTCAGCATCAGGGGAATAAAGTTACATCTCTCATTTTTCTTAATAATTTCAATTTCTTATTGTTTATTTCTCTAAAACACGGTGGATTTCCAACCTATATCTCCATACCAATCAACTGATGATGGCGATCCGTTAAAATCTGGACGTATGTTGTCATTGGAAATTGTCGTGACCAAAGTACAAGGCCCTCACTTCATTTTACAAAAAGTTAATGTTTTTCACAGATTAGTACCCGTCTTTCTGAAGAACTATCTCCGTGAGCTTTCTCGACATCATTTAGGCAATATGACTCACTTCATTGAAGCATACAATTCTCTACTCCTGCATACACTTATTCTCAAACTTCTTCATGGAAAATACAAAGCTTCTTACCAACAAACACTTATTCCTTATATTTACATTATACCACTTGAAGTCAACCCAACATGCCCTCTAGGATTCGATTTACAGAGATTTGACTGTAAAAAATACGATTCTGTTTGTTTTAACGTATTTCTCCTATGCCAATCCACCTGCTTCTTCTTCTTCTTTACTACTTCACTTCTGGATCTTTTTCCACATTATTATTTCCTCAACGGATCCCACTATTTGAGGGAGGAAGCAGGGGAGAGTGAGTCGGGGGAGGAAGGCGTGGGTGTGAAAGACGAGAAGAGTGGATTTGGCAAGCGCCGCATTCGAACCCTTTCTAGAAATAATCATGGGCGAGATTCCCCTTTTACGCACCATAAGTTACCCTGTGCGTAAGGACAATCTCCTAGAGGCTCACTTAAATCTTTTTCCGCCAACCTGGGTACAAGGAAAAATGTTCCGTATTCTTTTGAGCCCTTTCAGCATCTTATGGTAATTTCCCTATCACGGCTTTTTACCTTGAAATCCCCTTGAGGAGGGAAGGTTCCAAATTTGTAACTAAATTTGAGTATATTTTTAATTTGGATAAGAAATCAAGGTGTTTGAGACGAAAGGTAGCTTACTTTTATTAAAATAGGGTGAAATCGAATTAGTAAGGCAATATTTCACGGACGTTAAACGTTATCAACTTTCTTATTATATATCTTTACTCGAAAAAAATCTTCGTTGAAATTTTAATGCCTTTGTAGTGCGTTGATCTATAACTTCAAATAAACAAATTAAGCTATTACTAATAATATCTTCTCTAGATAAAGGATAACTAATAATTTTCTTAAAGTTGATAAGGATCGTGAAATATTTATGATGACTATTTGCAATGCCCTGAATTATTTCCATGCGTAAGTACCAGGTTATTATTGCGCAAATTCAGATTACACCTGAGGAGGGAAAAATAAATGTTACTTTCCTTTTCTTAGACACTCAGGTTATTCTAAAGGTCTTTGGTGTTCCGGCATATGATTTAAACAAACATTTCTCATACTTCTAGCATTAAATGAGTTCCGGAGCGACTGTGTACCACTGATGATAAAAAGGGAATAATTGATAGCTCTAAGGACTAATTCGACCTAATGCGAGGGCGGCAGAGGTGTGCGGGACCACCACATAGCACCGTGCAAAATATAATAAACAAGGATTTACTTGAACGAGACCTAATTCTACGTGATGACATGAATGTCATTTTAAGTAAAATATCAAGAGACGTAATATATTTCAGGCATTTTGACCTATACAGCAGAATCGTGAAAGCGCGATTTATTGCAAAGCTTTTGTCACAAAACTGTTTATAATTCAAATGTGAGTAATACGATTATAAGTGATGTGATAGATTTGAAATATCGCTTAATCATCGTGTTAAGCAAAATTCAACATAAGAAAATGTCGATTAACTTATGCAGCGTTTCTTCTTTTATACACATTGGAAACTTAAGCTATTTTGATGTAAAAATCACAAAAAATGAGATTTTTCCGCAATGAGCAAATTTGCCGTGTTTTCAAGCCGTTTCTCACGGCTTGCATAGTGCTTATTCATATTTGTCTTCTTTGTCCGCATTTTAGACGAGGCCATTCACCCTTTTATGAGTACTAGCTTAACCTACCTATCCACTATCCTATCGTAGCATCCTTCTAATCGAACGATACCAAACATTTCTCGCTAATATAGCTAGCTTATTGGAATGCACGTTTTGTTCACATTCTACATGGTGTCTTCCTGGTGAACTTCATGAAGAATAGTATGCAAAAGAAAGATTAATTCAAATCAGGTAAATTTGAAAGATGAAATGCAATGAGCAATAAGGAATGGCATTTTTGTCTTTACAATTACGAGCAAAATTTTTTCCTTGAAATAAATACTATATCATGTTCAACGACGAAGTAGAGGTAATATTTTTATGATACTGAAATTTTAGTGTAAAACGTGTAACAGGTGGTGGACCAGGGGTGGATCTAGAAACCCTTCGAAGGAGGACAGTATCTGACAAGGGGGTGCGATTTAAGGCTATTTCCTTATTATTACTATCTTACTCTTTAAACACAAATATTTGTGTTGTGGGGAAAACTGCTCAACTGAAGGTTTATGGAAAAAAACCCACGATGCGGGAAAACACCACACAAGAAGGAGGGCGAAAAAAAAACATGAAAACACAGAGGTATTAATACATCCCTACAACTAGTAAGGGATGCAGATGATGTTCAACATTTTTGTATGGTCACGTCTGAGGGTGTATTGGCACATTCGTCCCTCGATGAATTAATTTTCAATTAACTTTTTAAATGTAATTTTTTCGATATATATGAAGTACAACTATAGTGATAATGAAGAAATGACATTATGATTGTACAATAAGCTCCCAGTTATATCCTAGGCAAATGCTATTACTACAAAGTCTCCAAAGGGGGAAGATCGCCCCCATATCTGTCAATGTGGTGGACAGGAGAAGTATAATTCTAAAGCGGGAAATCGTTAAAGTATTTAGCAAAGATATATACAGTGATACTTCGGCTAACGCAGATGATTCGTTTCGGAATCGCACTCGTTATCCGAAACGTGATAAGACGTCTCACTTTTTTCTGCCTTGAACATAAAAACCCATTTGGTTTGTTGGGTGTATCTTACGAGATGTGATCAGCTCATTTCTTTTCCACAAAAATGTATACGGAAAAAAATATACTGGAATGGCACGACCACTCACGCTAGCTGCTTTTTGATAGTGCAGGCATTCGCTAAAACATTCGTTAGTCGAGTCAAAAGACAGTGAAAAAATCTTCGTTAGGAGAAACATTCGTTAGCAGGGTCACCGGTTAGCCGAATTATCAGTGTATAATACGAACTTCATTTAAATTATTGAATTAAAATCGGCAGTATTACTTTACTAAACTTAAAAATGAATCAAGGAAAGCGGGTAAGGGTGACTTTGTGCAAGATGGTGCGCACCCAGGAAAAAATGCATTTATTTTTTTCAAGTCCATTCTTCCTTGGGATTTAAAAATGAATGTTTTAATCCCAAGAGTTTTTACATTTCAATAAGCAATAGAAAAAATAAGGAGTAATTTTCTCCTATTTATGATAGCAAGCCCTGCAAATAATCCCTGTAAGCCGTGTGAAAATGACTGCGGTTGACAGAAGCGAAAATATTCTATTTACTTTGAACATTAGTGGAAAGTCATGGCGAATTCTTGAGGAAATTCCTTGATTTTTTGTTTGTATTATCAATTCGGAGGTGACTGAAGGGCAAAAAACAAATGTTTACACTCCTCCAGAAGAATGGATAAAGGTAAGATGGAGTTGACAGGTACTGATACCAGTAGCCATTTCCTTGACTTTTGCTCGCTGAAAAAAGTTTTGTACAAATTAACAATACAATTTTACAAATTTAAAAATATATTTCTCTATAATTGAAGTCAATATGGAAAACAATAATGGGCGTAAAATATCAGACTGTTTTGATTCTGCAACACAGGGGCATATTAATTTAAAACATTTAGTGGCTATAATAATTTAAAAATATCTTAAAAGCCAATATATGACATTTCGAAACGTCTTATTAAGACTAGTCTTATCTATTCTAACGGATTATTCTGGCTGATGTTATAGGGTCGAGTGAACAATAATACAAGTTTAAGGCATGATGCTGAGAGCTAATGTTTCTATTCTATTGGACTATACGAGTATGTGGTTTACTAACACATATAACTTGTAATGAGGATACTAACAATGTTTTACTTAAACATATACCGAAGTGACTACCATAATCTTCTACTTTTGAGAGTTAGAAGTACGTGATTCATCGAAAAAGCTTCGTTTCGAACTTTGAAACTCATCCAATGGCCATTACATTGTTTCATCAAGCGTAAATTGCTGATAACTACCATCGAGATTACATATCTGTAGAATGCTTTACTCAAAGGAAGTCGGCAGTGGATAGTGGATGTAGATATCACTTTTATGTGGAGAATAGAGGAAACGGCAAAGAATAACGTTCGCTTTCGTATATTATGCGAGGCGAGAGCTTTACCAGTTTCGCATGTTTCTTCAGTTTCATATCTTTACCAATATAGCATAATACAAGCGCTGAAGTGAAAGCAGACACCAACCTTACAATTTGAGTAAGTATGAAGAGATTCACCACCAGCTCTTAGCAATGTTGCATGGAGAACTTGCTTCCTTTCCACTCATCTGCATGGATTACTTGAGAGATAAACACCGTTTTCCATCTTGGATTGATTGACTGGCCTTGGATACTTATCTGATGAGGTAAGACATTTTAATTCATTCGATACATTTGGTTACTTAACGGTTAACTTCCACTATTTGATATACGATTGCATGTCAGAGATAAGGATTTAAAGTGATACACATTCCGTGGTAAAATAATATTATATACGAGACATAAACATCTCTCTAATGAGATATGACAGTGCTATTCAACTTCGTCTTGCCATTGAAATATTTCCTAAAACTTAGTGAAACTTTAGTTTTCTGACCAAGCGCATCTCCAATTGCCCTTAAATTTTGTTTCAAAACCAATGAATGCCAGAATTTAAAATGAAAATGTTTCTAATATGAAAAAATCTACGGAAAGGCAATCTAAGACGTACTTCTCGCCCTTCATTCAAATAAAATTACTTACACTATGAATTAAGCATTTTCTCAATCTGAAATTTACGTCTTTATATCTTGAAAATAGAAATTTGAAACTAAAAAAAATATGATGCATTCATTTTTCATTTCTTCACCTGCATTTTGTTTTCATCGTATATTCAAATGAAGCAAATCACTGTAGCTTAGATTGAATGATTTTTAGGGATGATCTAGGCATGTTCAGCCACAGGAAGTTGATGAGTAACGGCCGCATGTATATAAAATGGGAATTTAGAAACTAAATTGTTATCCTGACAATTTTCTTAAAATCATAATTGAGGAATATACCACATATTTAATCTACTATTTAGTGGCATGACATTACTGTTTAAAAGTTATTAGATAAAGTAAAGGGTGGGGTAAGTCACCAAGAAAAGAAAGAAATAGCGTTGAATAGGAAATATGGAGCATACACGAATGAGCCTACCGAAAAGTAGAGCACTTATGCATGACGTTGCTGTGACCCCTTGAGTGTCAAAATTTCATTACACATAAGAGCTTTGATTAGAGGTCTTACTCCTTAGATTTCACTGATAATAACCATGATTATCTTAACTTGCCCTATCTTGTTTCATATTCACTGTTTATTTCCGGTATATTTAATCATTGTCAGTAAACTAATTGGTATCTCACTATTCAACTTATATTCTTTGTGGAGCCCCCTGATGATGGAGGCATTGTCTCTGAAATGTACATTGGGACTTCCCTGATTTCGGTAATCCGGAGCTTCCCGTTTGTTTCTTAACGCGAGTTCCGCCTGCCGAAATACGGCTTACGGACTGTTTTTAAACCCCTAATTCATCAACAGCCATGTTCCAACTTTCTTTTCTTTTATAGCTTTTCGTATTACAGTTTTACTTAGGAACCTTCGGAAAATGGCAAAAATCACGGCATCTATTAGGATTCTTTGCTATAATTCATCCTTTCATAAACTAAAGGCGACAACGCAACCATTTCTACTTCATCGCTGCAACTCTTTTCATCAACTCTTGCGTCGTGGATGACATTCAGGTCTTTAATTCCCGTAAATTATTTTTCCTTAGTCTTTCCCCTCCTCTCTTTCCTACAATCTTACCTACAAGGATATAAAGGTTTGTGTCCCATGCAGAATCCTGGAAAGTTACTACATTTGAATTTCTTGCAATGTTTCCCTTCCCTCATTAATTCCACATAATATTTTCAAATCTGCCCTCCTTTCTGTCCACCTATTTCCCATTTTTCTCCACATTGCTATTACAGATACTTCTATCAAAACCCCTTCCTACATTTTCAGCGTCTAGCTGTTACATCCAAGCGTACAAATATACAAAACCATTTCTTATGCCCTGTCTTTTCTTTTCATGCATTTAATTGTTAATATATTTTTATCAAAATACGCGCTTTTGGTTATTCGCTCTTCTCACCTCTACAGAACACAGGTTCACTGAAATGCGTAGTAAAAATGCAGCTTGATTCGCTAGGATTTATACGACAGTGTACTCTCTCTTACGAAGTTGGAATACAAGGCCAAGGGTGTCCATAAGATGGCAGTTTGATCGACCCTCCTATGTATGGGCATAACCATTCATTCGAATGAGATAGTGCCATTCAGAAACCTCAAGCGTGGACTTGGTGTAAGCACCGCGTCATTATCTAGGGGAAAAGTCACGGCTCCTGGTCACGCGTTCGTGATGCCTCTTTGTGTTGCCAACAATTCGTGTCATTCATTCGGGAGTGTCATCGCCAACATTAGAACATCAGAAAGCGACCTACGGCGACCGCATAACAACCCGCCGTGCAGAGATTTTTCGATAGCAGTCTCTCTGTCTTTACGCGGAAATACGATAACTCTAATGCTAATCGCATCGCAATGTAAGTTCGTGACATCACGTGCGCCGGCGAAAACAGCCTCTCTTTGAAGAGGGGTTGTGGGAAATTCCGAAGTTTGCTGGAAAAAAATGCCTTGAAAAACGCTGCATTTTTAGTTAGGGAACAGCGATTCTTTGTGGTATTTAAATAGTAAAGTTCTCCCACGACTGTGCATTGGAGACATCGCTATGCGTTCCGTTCACTTATAATTTCGCATAGAATATATGCAAATGCTCTTTGCAGATTTGCACTAATAGAATCGCTTGCTCATTGATTAAATATTCGGCCTCTCTCTTTTATTCATCTCATTTTTTTATCTCTTAAATTTTTATTCCATCGCAGAATATAATCTCATTACCTTCAAAGAAAATTTTCACCACCTTTTTTTCCACTTTTCGCGCAGTTGTCATCTTTTATGTTCGTAGACTTTCACTTATGGAGATTTGTTTGAAGGAATGCTGATCCTTTATTCCTCCAAAATCTGAAAATCAGAGCAAAGATATGAAAGTCAAGGTGAAAGAGAGTTTATAGCCTAAAATTGGAAAATAAAATGTTCAATATCTATATGAAAGCTGAATAGCTAGAATAGTATGTTATAAGGTGAATAGTTCGTAAATTGTAACCATAAAATATCATCTTTTAGCAATTCTACGTACTTTCCACCTTTCGTAAGTGCCGTTGCTTTGCTTTCATACGTATTATTGAAATATGCAAACATTTTACGTTTTTTATACGCATATATAAGGGCCGAGTCGTTTTAATAAATGCATACGCCATTCAAAGAATATGATGAGAGAAATTTGAAAAAATACTCAAAAGATACGATGAGAACAATCCTCGTTGGCTAGTTTTTAAAATAATACGAGTATGTACGTAAAATGTGTTTTCTACTAGGCGAAATTTTTTTAGTAGGCATCATCTTGCTGAAATATTGATTGAATCAAGGACACATTTATATTCTTTCTTTGGCTATCTTTCAATCACATAATGCACTATTCGATAAATACATTGTTTATTTTTTCTCTATTACTATCCATTATTTAAAGAAAGAGCAATTTTGTGGCTGCATGACACTTTCTAGGAATCATCTTTTGATAATTACTTTTATATTACCTATAATGTTCCACAGCTATCAATTGATTGTCATGAAATTATATCTTCATGAAAAATATATAAAAATATTCATAACAAACTACAAGAATATTCTCGATACGGCTACAGAAAATCGACGTAACTGTGAAAAAGAATTTTGAAGACGACAAGGAATTAATTAAGATCGAATGGCACGTATACTCTCGTCCTTCAGGAGTAGATGACCCTGGTGAGAGAGTATAATTAAAAATAAATGTGTTTAGAATAATATATAAAGCAACCAGAAACCGAGTACTTTACAGCAACCGGAAGTCGTTATTTCTTGTTTTGTCACGGGTACATTGTATTCCACGAAAGGAAAGCTGGCCAAAGTGTGTCACGATACGCGGCGTCACATGTGTATTTGCCATTCAATTGGTGTGATTTGGCAGCTAAATAGGTGTTTAATAGAAATGTTCCGAGAATACGTGAGAGGGTCGCTGTAATAGTGTAAACAATTCGATAGAAAAACCGCCTACCTGATCAAAATATAAAAGTAAATCCTACGAAGAGCAGCCGATGAGATCAAAGAAACTGAAACATAATTTAAATGAGTAGAAGAAGTGAAGTTTTATTATATTTCTATACAACATTTGCAGCCTAATCCCCCATAAATTCCGAATCGTTTACATGGAGGTTTTCCTTTGAGCATTCATAAAAGAATGTAGATACATAAATAAATGAAAATTTATAGAATGAATCCATCCATGTTATCTTGTTTATACATGAATTTAGAGATGACGTGCAAAAAAAAAAAAATAAGAAGAAATAAAGGGGATCAATCTGTTTGTTCTCGAAGAATATCTTTCTATCTAAGCACAAAAAAGGCAAGCGTTGAATGATGATAAAATACAGTCGAACCTCGATAACTTGAAAAGTTCTATAAGACGAAGAGCAAGTCTGTCCCTTGGGAAGACCTTGATCAGTCGAACAAATTACTATACATAATTCGATCCGACATTATAATTACTATACATAATTCGATCCGAGCCGACATTCTCGAGTCATGAAAACCCCTTCAAAGTCTAGGACTGATAGCCCTCAGTCACAACATGTTTTAGCCAACCCGGTCGTTCCCTCTTCCCTCCACGCTCCTATTTTCATAAAACGTTTAGGTACCCGTTTAACAAAGTAGGTACATTATTAACCTACTTTATTATTTACACCAAAGACAGATCTTTCGAGTTTTAGCTTTAATCGTTAATATACTCCAGGGTATTAATCCTCTGTTTCATATCTATCTTTTTGTTATTATAACCAAAGTTAAATAAATTAAAATTATATCAACACTACTTGCACCTTTATTTTTCCCACTTTTACAGTTAAGACAAGGTACGTGATGTTTCAATCATCTTCTTAATATCGCGACCCATACGGGAACAGTATTAGAAAACCTGGATAAGTTGAATATCTCGTGTAAAAACCTCGATAACTCGAAGGTTTTAGGCCGCCCCTAGAGATTCGAGTTATCAAAGTTTGACTGTATTGGACAAAGAAATTAGTTGTTGTGATAGGAATAAAAATTGTTACTCGTTACTACAGAACTTTAACATGAGTTAGGTTTCAATGCTTAGCGTCATCATCAGTTAAATTCACCAATGCGATAAAATGTTGTACTCAGTGCTTAATGATGAGGTGAAGCGTCAAAACCACGGCTTTGGAATAACATTATACAGTAAAAGGGTACTAGTACTACGGGTAAAAATTTTTTTTTTCTGTCTTCAGTAATAACGTTCTACCAGAAAGTCGTGCATGAAGTAATTGATAGCACTGTTGGTGTTGCAACGAGGAGAATGAGTGGTTATAGTGTTGCAGCGCGGTCAGAAGGCAATATTACGACGTATAAATAAATGATAACATCAGTTTTGCTACTTTAAGTGTACGGCAATACAATAGCAATTCAATTCCAACTCCCAACCTTAGTAATTATGTCTCTTTCCCTCAACATTTGTTCGGGTTTCCATTTTGGAAGAGCGAAAGAATTTGTTTCAAAAAAACAAAAGCCTTTACGCAATAAGTTAAAGCTTAATCATAAAAGTTTCAAATAAATGATAGTTTGTTCATATCACGATGTGGAAAATACACTAATTGAGAATCAATGGAGATATTATAGTTTAAGAAATCCGCAGAAGATGATACTCTAATCCTCTAAGAGATTTAACATGAGGATTTAAATCGTTAAATTTTTAATAATTGTAATAATACAGTGAAGCCTGCCTAAGGTGACCTTCCACTAGACCATCTAAAAGAGGTCACATTAGACAGGTGGTCAATCTTGCAAGATTTAATGAAAGATAGTGAGATGTTACGAGAGTTTCCTTGTGTTAAGGAATAATAAAACTAAAATTAATCGGTTTGCAAAAATTACTTAATTTAAGTTTCAAATATAAAACACGGAAAGAAAGAAATTAAAAAATAGCATAGAGCAACAATTTTAATGTTTCAATTTAAACTTGACGTGAATTGAAAAATTTTGGGAATTAAATCTTTTAAGAAAATTATAGCACGTAAAGGTTTTGTTTTCAATTTGTTGCAAGTTTTCATAGCCTAAGCACAGGTTCTGAAAGGAGTAACGCAAAAAGAAATTATTAACATATCTGTTGATTTTGTATACCCAAATTATTCATCCAGAGCAAACAGTGTGGCAACACATGGCATTTTCGTGCTTCGAACTATGAAAAGAGTGACTCAGTTTTCGCTTACATTAAATACGCGTATATTTTCAAGATTATTTTTACAGCATGGATAATTTTAACTTTCCATTAATCCACGATGACCAAGAAAGCAAATAGAGAAAAGTCTGAAGAAAGATACTATACGCTTTATGTACGAAAAAGTCGACGATCTATCTTCCGAATCTGTATCAACATAATTGGAGCAATCTATTGGTGGGGAAAAAGTAGAACTCTAGCTGGTTTATTGGAGGTTTCAAATAAAATAAGCAAACATATATAAAAACAATACTTGAAAAGTTAATTGTAAAATAAATCTTTCAAAAGTGTTAGCGTAACCATTTATTCTAAATTTCCACTAATTCATTTGATTCTTTTGCAGTTAATTTAGTTTACCATATCTAAATTTTCTTATCCCTAACTATCTATACATGATTCTGTCAAAGATTAAATGTACAAGAGAAAATTATAATGAGCAATTAGTTATTATAAAAATGTATACGAAAGTTTAAAACGCTTATTAATTTATAAATAAGAATGACCTTCACATGCTTTTCTTACGGAACTTTTGCTTTGAGTCGTTTGCGTCGAATTGGAAACCATTAGATGCATGAAAAGTAGCCCATTCTACAAAAGGGTGACAGTTAATTATCGTTATAGTGTGAAAGTGATTCAACTTTTTCTTCTCGGATTTAAGGCGGACATATACACATACAAACTTCCTATTACTCTATGTCATAGCAAAATGCCGTTTATTAAAGCATGGAATTTATCAAATAAAACAATATTTATCTTTAAAACAACGCAACTTGCTGATGAATGATTAGAATAATAATAGTCATCCTGCAGATGATAGAATTTAGGGTACTTTACAGAATCGCATTATCATTCGGTGAAAACATTTAAATATAAGCTATATTTTACTTTATGATACAGGATTTATTGCCAGAGTGATGAGAAGAATAATACCCCGAACAGGAATAAGATTTGAAATTACGCCGAGACCGCTGAAAGTTCAATCTATTTGAATTAACACTGATAATTGCCAATATAATTTCAAGTACATTCCTGTTTCAATTGATAATTGTGAGAGGAGAATCACTTTAAATTTCGCAGACAGAAGTTGATGAAATATATTCTGAAATTAACAATACTAATCAGGAAATAAAATACGTTGTTAATTTAATTCGTTTAGAAGTATATGATGACTGTAGAGTAGAACGATACAGAACAGTATCGCAAAAATGGGCTAGAAATGACCCGATCTAAAGAACCATATATATGAAAAGCAAATGTCTGTCCGTCCGTCCGTCTGTCCGTTCCCCTATTTATCTCAGAAACGGCTTGACTTAGAGATTTGAAACAAACTGCATTGTGTTTCTATGATGCTGAAACCCCCAGGTAAACTATTTTCATCTCTGTAAAGGCTCGGGTTCGAACCCAGGAGCACAAAATACGTTCCCATAAGAGATGTACGTAAAATAGGTTTTCGTTACTTGCAGAGGTTGTTTCTTTTACAAAATTAAATTAGAAACAATGGTCCTACGAAATCAACAGAAGTGTAAAAAGAAAGGAAAATGATCATAAATTCTTATTTCAGTCACGGAATATTGATATAGATCCGAACTTTTGAAGATTTGGTAAAACACACGGAAATTTCGTAAAATATTTGGGAAATAAACAACCCATCCCTTTGACGACTATGGCCAGTGTTGAATGTTGATTCCATGAATTATCCCATATAAGTGCACAGGTATAATCAGTTCTTATAATTTTTTATAAGAAATTTACGTAAAGTAGGCTTTCATGACTTGAAAACAGTAGAGTAAATATTATAAATAATTCATATGATAAGAAATATATTGAGCTATTATGATCTTATGAGCAGAATTTTTTTGTGCTTAGGAGGACCAAATATATACGATAATAGATATAGTTTTAAACTAAATTAAGTCCCGTCATGCTTGACGGGGGCGTTTACTAGTAAATGAAATAAAACGTAACGAGTAATCATTTTCGTTGATTTTGATAAAACCTGAAAGACGTTCTGTACAATATTTTTCTGTCTGAATGCATTGGTCTGATTTTGAGCTACTTTCGGTAAGATTTCCTAATCTGTTTCTTGGCAGTTCTGTTACATTTACTGCATTCTTCCGAAACCGAAATTTTCCATACTTCACGATGTATTTCTGATTATTATATAAGTATGAAGAAAAATTTGCAATTATTTTATTTACTTTTGCCAGACCTGCATTGCTTCCCGCCTGTGAGTATGCGTTTATTACAAATTTTTTCGTATTTTCCTCTCATGGATTATCATTGTGTAAAACCTTAATTGAAGATGTCTTCTGTTTTTTCCATCACAAACGTAACCGTAGAAATGAGGCGTGGGTACCACTGATCACTGAGAGGCTTTAGTCGATCAGGTACCGCGACTCAATTTCATACCAAGGCGTCTGCGTCTCCATATTTCTCCATCAAAAATAAAATAAATCCGCGTAGTCCTTATAAAGCTTATAGAGCGACGTAAATGTTTTGCCTGGAGAATATACGAGTTGCAGCTGAGGTAAATATGGAAAGCAAGTTTTCAATTTGCTTTTATAAGGTTAATCTTTTTAGACATTAAGGAATGGCTGAAAATTTTTCTTGATCCATGGAAATTTTTTAAATGTTGCAAAATACCTCTTTAAAGCTAATGATTTCTTGATGAGTAGTGTATTTTTCATTATTCTTTCGGTACGAGATTTTTATTTATATTTTTCACTAACTTTTGTCTCGATCTTGTTCCTGGCTGTTATGAGATGCTACTGAGCTGATGAATGACGTTGAAGAAAGAATGGCACTCATTTTATCAGTTGTAATTGTATAATATGATTCATAGGATCATTGCGCTACACTTTCGTAAACTTTCCTCAATTATATTATTCTCATTCAGTGAGGAAAGCAAGGGTAAACTACCTCACACCTCATCTTATCTAGTATGCCCCATCCTTCTCTAAAGATTTCGGCTGCTAACGATGAAGGGATTGAGGTTTAAATCGTCCTTCGGGCTGAATAATGTACAGTAGAGACTTACGAAAGTGCTTATGCGCTTGTTGAAATCTCCCAGTTCAGAGGGATCGTCCGGAGATTGGCCCTGATATCATGGCTGGATTCGCGGTGCTTTGCAATACCGTAACGCAATGCACCTTCGCAAAGGTTCAGCGTCCTTTGCCATTGGGCGTAGCCAATCACGCACTCCGCTCCCTCGGAGGTCACCCTTATCTACCCGCATGCCATCCTTGCCCTCCGCACACATTTACATTCCGCGAGGATTCTGCATCAGCGACATCTATCTACGCATCTTCCTCATCTATTCTGCCGACGACACGCGAGACACGCCATCCGCATAACGCAATGCGAAAGCGAAGCATATTTGAGAGGCTTTCCTTGCGGTTAAAACGTTGCAGGGGAAGTCAACACGGAGAGCTAGCCACTGTTTAATCGTTGCCTTCATGAATCAGCATTTGAAATGCTTACGTCTAAAAAATCTGTCGTGTATATTTTATGTACAATAAGTAGGTCAGAATATAATAAGTGTATTATCATGTAACGCACGCAGAATTAATACAAACGTAACGTTATATAATGTAAATAAAATTGACTTTAAAAACAGGTTCCCGTACGCGTTTTAAGTTCTACGCCTGTTACGCGAAAAGAATCTTTATCCAGGACACCATGCATATTGAAGGCAGACGAATTAAGTAAGTCATTCTCAAAATCATTTGGACATCCGTCAGTTTACTGTTGATAATCACCATGAAATATTTTCTTGAAATAAACGGAAATTATAAATGAATTAAGGGTGTGATAAATGTAACAATTGGTTGTAGAAAATGCTTTAGGCGAACGCGATAATCATCAATAATGATTATTAATCATGCTATGTGGTACTTATTTTCCGGTAGAATTGCTAACTTTCGGTTTTTTGATTTCCCCCTAATATCCACACTTTGATGCAAATTTTTTTGTGGATCATTTGATTTTTCGAATTTACTTTATATCTTAGAACAGAATCGACCACTGATTGTAAAGTTGATAAATAACATAAAAAACACTATAAGTGTAACTTTCATTGCCGTATTTCGCCATCGAAGAGTGTAATATCAGGGGCAAAAGAAGAATGAACCAGCAAGCGTGTAAGAAAGCGGGAGAAAATATCAAGTAACGAAATCTAATAATCTATATAAATTTTGGTGAAAGTCAAAATATTAATTCCTAAAACATTCACTGTTTTTATAAATATGTAAATTAATAAAAATAACCTTGCATTTTCTAATGATTATGTTTGCGTAACATCTCAGGATTTTTGTTCAGGAAGAACATAACTTTATGTTAGAGGATGTTAGGAAAAAATATAGGATTAAGTACCAAAAACCACAATTTTGCAAAAGATCAATGATGCACCTTATCAGAAATTGCAAGCAAATTCAAAGGAGATATATGTTAGACATGCGAAGAAGGGTGATAGGATGAAGATTAATGTAACAGAGAGAGAGAGAGCTATCAGTGAGGATAGAACTGCAGCAGTTTGCCAATCTTCGAATTGAAACACCGGTGGCGATGCCTCAAGCAAGTAGAAAGTCTCATGTGTGATTTCTTATGAATTGTGGTGTGTGATCAATAATAACTAATGTTCAACGTGTGAGGCGGGAAATACTTTGGACGTGAATGGAATTGAAAGAACGGTCATTTCTAGGTCCTGAATTTTAAAGTTATTCATCTATCTCGCTAATCATCGGCATATGATGAATCTGGAAATTTTTTATTAAAAAAAACTATTTAAAACATCAACACAACAAAAATTTAAGAAACAAATCACCCTTTAATTTTCGATACGACTTAATTTATTTAAATTTTAGTCCTTTTGGAATTCAAGTAAAAAAAATATTCTTGCTCTTCAAGGATTTCAAGGTTGCGAGAGCTTCATGATGATGATAATGTTAAAACCTCTTTCTATGGACTGGATTGAGACTAAAAGCCTCCTCTTCCATCTGCTCCATCGTCATATTTCACATAGTTATTCATTTGAAAAATTTGTATAAAAATTGTGAGGGGAAATTTGGATATAAAAAACCGAAGAGATTCAAAGGGAAATATTATTCACGACAGGAAAACACCCACTAGAAACGGGGTGTGAAAACCTATGCAAACGAAAGTTAATGGATGTTTAATGATAAGATGATGCATTAATTTACGATGAATGAAAGACTTTCCTTTGCCGAACATTAGATACCTGTTGCACGACTTCAGTATATGAACTTGAATCTTCTTCTATATGAAGAATATAATATAATCCTTGCGTCCAAATATCGAGGTTCATTTAAATTCAATGAGCAAATTACACAAAATCGTACTTTCCATGCTACTGAACAGCTTCTGTATTACCTCAGCTTACTCCCATGGATTAATTTCCCGTTTGACTGCAACATAAATGATACAATGAAGTACCCCCGGCTTTGCGGATGAAAGCAATATTTTTTAGCTCCTTTGCTACGCTCATAGCTCGTCGTGCGTTCCAGCAATTCCATCGCCCTCTGTAACACAATCTGATTTGGAGATGTGCAAAGAGCGAGGCTGAGTGAGACTGGCGCAAAAGTGGAAGGACACGCAACATCAGGGACGTGACGAGTTTGCGGTCTGAGACGAGTTTTGAGGATAACAGCGAAACCCATCGAATTTCAACGGAATGTCCTCGTCTTTCCACTGTCTGCATGTCTTCTGGAGAATGGAGCTGTTGAAGGAAAGGCAGGAGCTCGCATGCATCTTTTTCTGGAAAACCACTCTGAGAACATGCCTTTCGGGACGGTTTCCCTTACAAAAATTTCTTATGAAATGATTATCTCCTCGTGTGTCAATGTCCTTATTATTTGCTTAAGAGGTGGATGAATTGGATCGGAATTATAATACTTCTACGTGAGGTTGCCAACAGCGTCATTTCGAGCTGGAGGACTTTGGGTTAAGCGACATTTCTTCGGGTTTCTGTTTTTAAATAAGTTTCTACGGGTCCTCAGATACAAACTCAACACTATTTTTGAGTATGAAAAAGTAATACGATTAATAATAATTAAAAGCGCAACTAAAGCCAGGGCTGTGGGATCAAATTGGGAATTAAACAATTCTAACGACAAAACCATACTTTTATGGGACACCATTTCACAATTTTGGTTTTAACTGCTATATGAGAAATAATTATAATAATAATTTTCTAACAACAAAGCCACCACTTTATGTTGGGGAAGTTTGATAAATTATTTTTTTCTTGCTTCTTTATGTATTGTAGTTAAAAATGTATTAACATCTAATGATATTAGTCCTGATGCAATATTAGTAATTGCAATGATAATAAGGAGATCTAATTATGAGATTGCTTAAAATTTCGTAATATATGTTGATAAAACAATGGTGGAGTTCCAAGGAAGTGGTCGTCAACCCCCTCTCTGCGCGCCTGATAATAATATTATTAATCAGTTATTAATGCCCGGTTTAATCGTAGGATATGGAATCATATGCTACGATTAGACATAAACATAAGATTGTTAACATAAAACAAGATTGTTATTAAACGTAAGATTTTTTATTGATGAGTTTTTATTTTAGTTTTGAAGTCTTGATGAAAATATCTCAAAGGCCCACATGGTCTCAAACGATTTCGAAATAATTCATTAATGCTTCTTAATAAATATGCACGATTACATTAAACATAACACACAAAGTGAAATATATGAAACTAAATAATTATTCATTATACTACTCAATGAGTGAAAAATGAGAATTATGGGAGGACTGTAATCTAATAAAATAAATATTTGGGTCAAGAAATTCATGCAATTGGCAACCTCATTAGTTTCAAGGGTTAGAATTAAATATCGAATCTCCTATCTGATCGAAATCGCGAATCTTTCAATCTGATTCAACAGATCTGAATTCATCTTCATCTTTGCACATCAACTGATTGGACGGAGAGCCAAACAAACTTATTAACTAAACGAGGAAAAGCAGTTTGTTTAGCACTACAGCACTAATTTTCTAAAATATACTTCTGAGCTTTCAAAGTTTAATACTATTATTGAAGAAATGAGATATACAAACAGGTACTTTCTCTAGAAGAACTACCGAAATAATTAGCATTTGATAAAAATTTGGAGAAATTTATCATTCCGTTTTCACAACCAACATATGACTCAATGTGTATGTCTTAAGAATCTTTTCGGGAGTGTATACATTAGGATAATCGTAAAAAAGAATAGACTTCGCTATAATATCCTCTGTAAACTTTTAAGTGGATTGGCATCAACGAACTGAGTGATAATTAAGTGAGTTATTATTATGAGTTTATTTTAAACGAATAAGTAGCGCATTCGTAGATTCATCCTGAAATAACAGTTTCAGAATAAGAAACACCTTACTAAACTGTCTGAAAGTAGAGACATCGGGCTCTTCGCTTACATTAACAGAAACTAGACTTCAGGATGTTTTACTTAAAAATGTCCGTAATGTTTTCAACGAAATGTGTGGAAAAACTCATCTTTCAAGAGTAAATTACAGATTACAGCTGACAAAAAGTAAAGAAAAAAGTAGTCATTTCTGTGTACAATTATTCTTCATTAATGCGAAGTGTTAAATGAATGGCAATGTATTGACTGTATACAGGTTATGAGGTGTCATGAGCCTAAGTATATTCTTATTTATTATCATATTTCTCATATTTTTCAAATCTTTACTAAGCAAGCAATCTTTAATTTCAGTTTATTTTGTTTAAGCATAGCTTTTTCATCCTTATTTGTATGAGTCTCCACTCGGCAACGTTTTTATGAAAGGCATGGGCTTCTTCCAAACCTGAATGATAATGATCGATTTCCATCCGATAAAATAATTTGGAATGCTATCTCACACATCGTAAGCTACGTCTCCGTATTTACGTAATCAATTTGACAAAATACTTGTATCTTACAATACTACACAGATAACTGTGGCTGAATCTGAAGTCTCAAGCATTTAAGAATCCTGAGAAGTACTAAGAAAACATCGCTTTTTATTTTTTAAGTAAGAAACATTGGCGTAGTGACCCAAATATTCTTAATCAACGGTTAATTTAGGATAAAGATTTTAAAATTAGAGAGCGATTTTATAATTGAAAATAAAAAGTACGGACACCAGGAATAAGGCCATTTCTATTTTAAATACCACATGAAATCTAAGAAGCTAAAAGAGTAGTAAAGCCACGATCATGTCATATCCATCATAAAAATTATACGATTAGGTCGAGGTCAAAAAGATTTTGCGAATTTCGACCGCAGATTTAATAAGAAAGGCCTCTTTATTAAAGAAGTAGAATGAGATCAAATTATACTCAGAGATTTTAAAATAAAATCACATATTCACGGAAATCTGTGCCTGTGGCATCTCAGAGGAAGTTTGAGTGCAGGCCTGCCGCGAACATATGGATGTTACAGGAATTCTTAGTCACGCTGTAAACCAAAGGACTCATACACCAGAAAATTCGTCTTAGAACAGAAAAATCATTTCATCATCAAGAGTGTGAGGATGAAGACTGTTACATCGAATATCAAAATTTTAATAATTTGATGGGGCAATAAAAAATGAAGGTGCTGAAGATGAGTGATACTAAAAAGTAAGTGGTGTTTAAAATATTTAGAAAGATTCCTGGAAGATATTCTATTCAATATTGTAAAACTCTCGGGATTCTGCTTTTCTTACACATTTTAGTGGAAGATAAGTATCACTAATAATAATCAAATTACTCTACCGTCGTTGAGATACTAAACTACGAAAAATGAACGACCTGCTAATGTTTTTCCCCGGAAAGATTTTCGCTCATCGTTTTTTCCACAATTTTCTAAGGTCTTCTTGAGAGAATATACGTACCAAGAAGAATGACGAGTTTCTCATTTCTTTTAGGCAAAATGTCAACCAATGTAATATATTATACATATATTATTACTCTCACTTCTGAAGAATTTAAAGTTTACGACATTTTCAAATAACCCATCCTTCCACCATTAATTTTCCTAAATAGAGCATCTTTTGCGATTCGATAATTACAATACGTTCTCTTAGATCGAAATATTTTCTGACAGTGAGATGAAAGTACATTTTTCAGCGAAAAATTAGAATCTCTTGTTTGACATATGGCAGGTATCAAGTCCACCGAAACTCATATTTAAGTCACATGGCTGCCTAGTCCTACATGATAAATATTACACATTGTTGTGAATTTCAATTATTAATAATTAAAAATCATTAACCATTTTTTCTTTTAAAATGTTTAAAAAAATAATAATTGTAATTTTTAAAACGCACACTATTTTTGAGTATGAAANATAAATATTTACTATTAAAAACTTTATAATTTTCTATTGTATTTATTGGTTTGATGGTTTTAAATTAGTAAAACTATACGGAGATTAAGGGAGAACAGAGGTAGAGTCACTATTTAAGTGGTCCAGTATGAAAATAAGAGAATATCTTCTTATCTGAGCTAAGTTCCTATTATTTATTGGAATCTATTTATTCACCTCATTCAACAACATGAAGCTATTTTACTAATAAGTTCTTTTAAACTTCATATCTCCAAGCATGCATTAGATAAAAAGGAGCTGTCGGCTAAACGAGGCGTCGGCAAAACGTAGTCGGTCATGTCTGCCGAACAGCCAAGTGACGGTCAATAGCGGTAAATTCCGGAAAACCTCCTGGTGCAAGCGATAAATACGTCCTTGGCCGTAATTAACCACCATCAATGTATATTCCCAGGAGTATACGTCTTGGAGTTTCTGTGAAAACTTGTAGACCACGGAGATAACTATGTTCGCTAAGGTTAATTACTGGAAGTGGTCGTGTTATAAGGATTACGCTTCGCCGTAATTTCGATAGTGACCTTCTTCTCCTTAAAACTCCATCTCCTTGACAGGATCGGAGCGCACTAATGAGGGCAGACTGGGCAGCTTTCCAATACAAGCGATGAAAGTTTTCGTTTCGAGGAGTATCGGTGGAGATTCTAGGGAAAAAAGGGTTATGCAAACGGATTCAAAATAGAAGCAGACGGCTCATTCTTATTCTTGGAATTCTGGCGCGCTCTCTTTCGAATTGGGTGAAGAGACACATCTTTCGCAAGCATACATTTTTCTATCAAGCGCTACGAATTGAGCCTTGAAAAAGGACTTCTGAATGAATATCAATATTTGCAGAAGATTGCTTTATGTCACAGAAGAATTAGAATGCTTGTCGGATGGCTTAAAAGAAAAATTCACAAGTTGATTCACAAGGTTATTTACACAAGCTCGATTCATTCATTTATTATTCATAAATAGGCTGGCCGTATCTCAACATATCAAAAAGGGACTATTCCGTTTGTAAAACGGTACAATACGGGTTAAGTTATTTGCATGAACTTCGAGGTATGTTTTAACTACTTTAGTAAATAATAGACGAACGGCTCTAAAACATTATTTCTACTTTAAATTCATTTCTTTTTTATTTATTCAATTAACAATACTCTGAATATTATGTAATTTAAAATTATTTTCGGGCCTATATTTCCGAAAGACTTTTCAATATTATTCATGTTTCTACTTCTTGAGTTGTTAAAGTATGATCTCTTTTTATACTAAATAGGATTTTATTCGAGGTATAAAAGTATTCACATTTTAAAATCTCCAGAAATTTGGTGTGAACTTCGGAATTTTAGTTGTGAAGGCTTCGAAACAGGACTTAAAAAAAAACTTTGACCAAAAGGACTGAACCGGAAGCTTCAGCAATGGGACTGCCTCACTGTACGACGGTGTGTATTTATTGATTAGTCTGTTTGATTAACTTTTGGTCAATGTCACATAATATTAATGGACATAAATCTATGAAATGAAATGACAATGTTGATAGGGTCGGTTGAAGAAAGATGGCGTAGACTCACTTTAAGAGATGGATATGAAGCAGTAATGAAAATATCGACAGTTGATTAAATTGAAATATAGAAGATTGATAAAATGTCAGTCAATTAAAATAATACATTGGAAGGCATTGTTCGATGGAACATAAAACAGAATCAGAACTTAGCTGGGTAAATCGGGCCATTTGCTTAATTCAAAAAGATTTTTTAAATACTTATTTATCAAAAATAAAACTATATTCGGAGTTTGCCTCTGATTTCCATCACTTCCGTATGTAAGTTTTGTCAGTTGAATTTGCAATAGTAATGAAATTACCATGAAACATTAAATAAAACTATTTTATCTTAATTAATATGAACGGTAAGGTTCATTCTTTGAACTAGATGTTAACTTTAAACCTCACAGAATTAAATTACATATGATAGATTTACGCTCAACAAGTCTGGTCATCTTATATTTAGAGAAAAATCTATAGCTTTCCTTTAGTTAAGAGAAAGAGTGCTCGCATGTGAAAAACCAAAACTAGTAGATTCTGAGTCCTTCCAAAAAATCTTCTATTCATTCGGTTAATGAAACATAAATATATAAATAATAAAATAAATCTTATAGACACTGCACAGGCATACCATAAGTCCCGTGTTTACCAAGACTTTCCCGGTCTTATCACAATCCTGATCCTGGTCGATTCTTCTGTTGTCTCGGCTTAATGGAAAAACTCGGTGAAAGAATATAATGTCGAATATTACATTATATTCAATTTATATCAGATTTCAACTATATAAATCATTTAAATACAAATGTTGATGAATTAGTGTCGCAGGACACACTTCGAATGTCATGAGAAGTACATGAAATAAACTCAAACTAAATTTAAAGACCCAAATTCGTTCACCGGTTTTACTGGGTTCAGAATTCCAATCGTTTTAGTTTTTTACCATCAGAAAATGGTAACCCTAACTATACATTCTATTGGAACGGTATATGAATGAAAAATTTCACGGAAAAAATGAAAATAAGATGATATCCAAATTAAAGGCAAGGATATTGAGTATATTTGACACCAGGAAGAGTGTTTTTATTTGTTCAGGCGTAAAAAAAGAGCTCAATTGATTCAACTGGCATTATTTGCTTATATTTTTACATCTTTCAAACCTTAAGGGGAAAACCCTGTCCCAGGTTACAGCAGTTCCGTTATCATCCCATCAAACAGCGCTGAATAGATAAGTATTGTCCGCGACGGCCGAGAGGAAATAAATCTTGCTTGATGTAAGATAATAAACACCTGAAAAATTCTGATGCATCGCCTGCAGGGATGATGTCACTCCATCCGTCTCGTGAATGTGAAGGCTACGCATAAGTTGTTATGCCAGTTATTGTGAGCCATTCCTTCATCCCTACGACCCTCGCTAGCATCCCTGCAACAACGTCGAGGATTCTTTAAATTCTGATTCATAACTTAAAAATACACCTGAATGTAGCGTAGAAGTGACGCGTAGGGATAAAAGAGCTTAAAAAGACGGATACGTCAGCTTTAATTTACAAAAGGGAATTCCTTAAAGAATAGCATAGAAAAAAAACATTTTTTATGATAAGGAAGTCCATCACTGAAGCCTATAACCACTCGAGGTTCAAAAATGTTCTCAACTGTTAACTTCAACTGCACAGACACAGAGTTTAGCAAAGACGCGACGTAACGTTTACGATGTATATACGTAGCATAAAGTGGCAAAATTTCAATGAACTTTTTCCTGTAAATTTTAATTTGATGTTTCCTATTACCAAAGATTGTCATTTTAAGCGAGTATATTATTATTTTTACGTTATCAAAAACAACTAACCATGTAGAAGAATTTATGATACCTATAGATAACCCAATTTATGATGTCATTAAGTAATGCGTATCACAAATAACCCTTAAGTTATCCGTTTTTGCTACCGATTATTCCACTTTCACATTATCACGAAGTATTTTTAGAGTATACTCCAAGAAAACCATGACTGCCATCATATTGATGACATGAAATATCTTGATCAAAAATATTCTTGAATTTTTCCTGTATCAGCAGTTGAGAACACTTAAGGACCACAGGGTATCTATATTCACATTTTCTGTGGAATAATTGAACGACACTTGTTGTGATGAACTTCCAGAAGGTAAAGTATTTAATAAAACACGCATAAAAAAGTTAGTTTTTTTAAAAGTACGTGCCGAAATCGGTCGTTGTATATTTTAAAAAAATTTCAACTTGTTTGTTTTAATTCTAACTTGTGTAAGTGTATCGGTTTACTTGTTTTTATTTAAAAAATTAAAATATTTACCTTGCAATGGAATTCCACCAAGTAAAGCCAAAATAAAGTGATTCTATAATGTAGAGTTGTTTTTCCCAACCAGTAGCAAGCGTCCTAATGTTGGCACTTACGACACTCAACGCTGGGACTCGAGCAGGTTGATGTCCTTTTATTTTATTCGTTTTGCTTTTTATTTTTACATTAATTTGCTAAATTACACATAAATCTTCCAAAAGTCTCACTGATGTCCATCAACATACTAATAATTTGATATCAAATTGCGTCAGTCAGTAAAATGAACACATTGGCGAGGCTGGGTTGTCTTGAGTAAACAGATGGTGAGACTGGAGGACATAAAGGTTTGATATTGAGGAAATAGTTGGGAATACTAGACTGTGTATATAATATTTTGGCTTTACTTGCATGAAATAAGTTGGGAATACTAGACTGATGGCTTTAACTTAATAAAACCTATAAAAGTGTCGCCGTAGAGAACGAGGCTGTATCGTAATTAATCAGAATCAATCGAAACCGATTACGTAATAGCTCCTCATTCTCATCTTAATCCGTACCAGAAAGAAATATTGCACGAAAAATTCTTCTCCTTGTTCAACCCCGCTGCATTTGTGATTTAAATACTGAGTGCTCGCCAGCGTTAATAATTCATGACGATAATATCGCGGATGAATTACGAGCTATTCTTACCGCTCGTATCGAAATTATTCAATCGGGCTCGCTCCGAAGAATAATCTGATTCATTCTCCGTGTTATTAAGATGAAAATCAGAATCATTAACCAACCCTGGTCCAGAAACAATAGGCAGGTATATTAATTCATCCTTGTAGACATCTTCATATTAATCAGGATTCGTCCTTCTCTTCTGTGATTATCTATATACCTTTAATAATTAATATCGCCCACTCACTTAGTAAATATAATGAAAAACAAAGACTCGCTTCCAGCAATGGCAAAGAATAAACATCTATATAAACTGATGTGTGATTTACTAGCGCAAGTGAATGTCTTAATGCATGGATATAACATCTGAACGTACAGGGTAAAGGTCTGTTGAAAATACAAGATTCTCGGATTGAGAATTTTGGGATGAAATTCGCTACGTTGTCATGCTCTTTCTCTAACCCTTTCTGTATGAAGATGTAAAATATAATATTTTTTGCAAACGTTTTCATGCATCTTGCGACGTTGCACGCTAGCGTAACTAGGGTATGTCCGGAGCAGCGTGTGAGTAAACTGGATGCAGCTGGAATGGGTTACTTGAGAGCGTGCAGGGAAAAACAAGGGCAGACAGGATCAGTAATGCAAAGATGATGAACGAAAATGGACCGAAAGTTTGACTCCAGCGTGATTATGAAAAGCTAAGTTTGCTAAATTGTTGTTGACTTGCGGAGTGGTTGGTAGAAAGACAAGTGTATACAACGTATTACTGCGGAAATGCGAATGGATAGAAAGGAAAATCTAGCAAATTTTCAGATGAAAACCGAGTCAAATGCAGAAATTAAATTCTGTGCTTGATATTACAAGCAGAACTTGAAGAAATCGAATCAACAAGTAGGAATGAATTATTCGCTGTGAAGCGGTCTATGAACGTATTTGATAAGAAATAATTTTGGAAGGTCGAGAATGGATGTAGAGGTGCAGGAAGAGGAGATTTAACATGAATATTCACTACCGTACCATATATTGTTATTGGTAATGCATTCAGAGAGGCCTTTAACTTCCGATACCCCCTGCCACTGTGCTTCTGATCCACGCGTCAGGGGATGTGGAGCGCCGCCCCGTGGTATCTCCCGAAGGCATGACAGCGTGTCACGGTGCCACCGAGCACGAGGCGTGACATGTGAATCCCTTCCTCTGTTGCGGCGAGCGGAGGGCGGTTTTGGTTGGTCTGCGGGTTGGGTGGTCTCAGCACGATGGATGGCTTTGCTTTTGCCTCGGAAATATTTACGTGGAGATCGGAGGGTTTCGACCCTTCAGACTACAGGTAAACATTTTAGAGGATGACGAGAATCTTCGTCTCGAGACGAATGACGTAAATGCTCGTCAATGATGATGTCGCTTGCAATTAGAATTGTGTCAGCTAAGAGAGTCACCTTATATACCATGTGTCATCGATTGTAAGTAATGGCTGATGAAGTAATTCCAGGTTGAGCAACTGGAGTCTCGACGCGCGAAATGCATACAACGAACGTGTGTTGATGAAATCTAGTTCACATTTTAGGTCTTTAACTGTAATCGTTAGCAATCCGGAAGTACTTTTCCAAAATTTGTTCTTTCAAGGCGAAAAAGAATCTGTTTACTTCATGTTCACGGAATTTAAAATCTGACAATGAACGGAATAGGAAATCATGAGTTGAACATGGTGTAGAAACCTAAAAGGAAACCAAATTTAGGTGCGTAGACGTTCATGAGCTGCAACTGCTAGTTTTCTTGAGATAAAAACCGATAGAGTGAAAAATATGCATATCTTCAAGCCAACTAGATCATGAAATAGAGAGCTATAGTCTTGAATGAGGTGTTAAGACGATTTCCATTGAACGTCTCTTGGAGGCAACATCCATCCTAAGGAAATGCTGAGGATGCATTGTCTACTTGGAAACCTCTTGGTGCTGTTAAATTATGCACTCTGGAGTGTCTCGTATGCGTTTATTTTCTCAACGGAATCCAACTGATAACTATAATATATCTGTTTGCTGAATAACTGTAATATAATCTGTTTTCCGTGCCTCGCAATTAGAAGAGATTGGTCAGTCCTGTTTTAAG
Organism: Ladona fulva; assembly: GCA_000376725.2. Taxonomy (NCBI): domain Eukaryota; kingdom Metazoa; phylum Arthropoda; class Insecta; order Odonata; family Libellulidae; genus Ladona; species Ladona fulva. The sequence continues at coordinate 1,768,582 of KZ308356.1, read as the reverse complement.
AGGAATATGTAAGTAGTATGAAATTAACCCTTTCAAGTCGTTATTAGATTTTATCCGTTTGATTTTTGTGCTGGGGTGATAATCCAAAGAGTCGTGAAGTATAATATAAGTATTTCTAATTTCAGATAATCGCAGACTATAAGTTAAAAAATAAGCAATGGCTTGCGTGGCAATTCTGCATTCGAAATATGTAAATGATCTCCTGAAATAACAGAACGGAGAACAACGTATCAACCTGTAGATATAGTTACAAATTTCAAGCAAAATTTTAAAACTGGAAATTTTGGAAATGGAGATTCCGCCTTGAAGCGTGTTTATGTAGACGTAAGATGAATTCGCAGTTAGTTTAAATTACCTTCGAAAATACTAATAGCCTCACTATCCAATTGCACGAAGCTATTTAGTTTTCAACGAACACACAAAGAAGGAAAAGGGTTAGGATTAATCAAGCTAAATGCGCCTTTAATAAAAAAATAAAGCTCTGTACGTCCCGAGCCAACAGTCTTCAAATAAGAAAGAGGCTCCTTAAAACCTGTCTGGAGTGTGATGTTACACGGGTGTGAGACGTGGACCTTAGGTGTAGAAGAGAAAAGAAGAATTCATTCGTTTGAAATCTGGTGCTGTAGGCGAATACTGAGGATTGGATGGGCAGAGAGGGTGACGAATGAGGAGGTTCTGTAAAGTATAGAGGAAAAACGCAACTTAGGGCAAACAATAGTTCAGAGACGAGTTAAGTTTGTTGGACACTTACTGAGACACGAAGGAATCCTGAAATTAATAATGGAAGGAAAAGTTAAGGGAAAGAGAAAGAAAGGAAGGCCACGTCTGCAATATCTGAGTCAGATAATGAAGGACGTTGTATGTAAAAGCTACACAGAAATTAAGAGGAAGGCGGATAAACGTGAGGAATGGCTGCTGCAAACCAATCGATTGATTGAACACTGAAGAAGAAAAGAAAGAACACACAAAGAGAAGCACAATGTCTTAAGAGGATAGTAACCGCCAATTTTATTCAGAGGCGATCTCTATCCCTATTCATAGAAGGTATGCGCTTCATTGCTTCAGCGTCGTTTAAAGTCTCCTGATTTGCACGCAAGGCTTTGCAATGGGTAAGAGGCCACACGGCCGTGAATAATGTATTTTAAGGTTAATGAGAACTTCCGGGGGCACTGATTGACGTCACTTGCTATGAGGGTTGAGACATGCAAGTGTCTGTCACCGTGTTATCGAAAATATTTCAGGGTAGAAGGAATATTTTGACGCTGTAGAAAATGTTTTTACACGCGAAGAACAAGAAATTGTATATACATATATGTATATAATTCGATAATATACAATTTAGTAACGAACTAAAGAGGTGTATTTCTTAATTGAAACATCGTGCTTATTTATCGAGCCCTGAGTGGGGAAGGAAAATATTTTCTAGGAAAGGATATTAAAGTTTATCCAATAGAATACTAGAAATGATAGTAGAAAGAAAAGCGAAGTGGAGATGAACTTAAAGTATACTTGTGTGAAATATATAATAATCGAGAAAGGAGAAAAATTCATAACACTCACCACCCGTAAGGCGAAGCAGTTTTCGAGGGTTCGCCGAAGTCCAGTTCAGCTGTTCCTGTGTATAGATACATAGTAAAACCCAATCATCGTTGGGAATCATCACAGGATGTTAACCAATCCTGAAAAATTGAAAAATGTTCAGATGATTCAGTTTAAATATATCAGAGTTAGGGAACCTCACGGAAAAATTTAAATTTTAGTTATGATCTATGTGAAGAATCTTAAAGTTAATTTAGAATTAAAATTTATCGACAAATGTTTGTATTTATTGGATAAGTATATTTCGTACGTGCTATACTAGAATAGGCATCAATACTTACGCTATTAAAAACTATTATTATCACTTTATGACTTTATTAACAGTTATGATATCAGCTGATACTAACAACGGAAATGCTCCCGAAACAGGAAGTTTGCGATATGCGCTGAGGGTACTTGGCGCCTTCTTGCAAGAGGCTTGCCTGATATATCAGTTTTTATGCAATAGAGAGATATACTTCGATGGAAAGGCACCTTTCTATAGTCAGAACCGACTTTAACATTAGGAGGCGCAGATGTGGATGTATGTACGGACGATGATCATGAGAAAAAATTGCTTAAGGATTAAGGAAAGGTATTATAACTTTGCACGGTAAAGCCGTGTGGCTGAATCCCAAGGAATAACAAGTGTGAAAAATAGCGACATGGCTGGGACACGAACCCAGGTCTCCCACTTTCCGGGCAAATATTCTATGCACTGAACTACCATGCCTCGTCTCTTCCACACTATTTTTCACACCTGTTATTCCTTAAAATTGCACAATTACATCAACTTGAAGTATAAATTTAATAGGGAGAAATTTTCCGTCTAGTAAATATAGTTAAACGTCTATCACTTCATAATCCTCCAAAGAGATAATTTCTATAGAAGGCCTTTGTATTACACTAAATTTATATTCGAGCAGAGAAGAAAGTTTATGGAACAATATGTTCGTAAAATATTATGTAAAACTATCTAAAAGTATAACAAAAAATATTGACTCTGGTCTATGGGATATGAATTACTTTGTAAAAGATTTTCTCTTGTTGAAAACAGTGAAGGCAAAAATATCATACCATAAAATAACCTAAATATTTAGTAGAATACGATGAAGAGTAATTCAAGCAGAGGATGTAAGCATCATTTAATAATAAGAGATTTCGTGTATTTTTATAAAAATTAAAAAATGGACCTTTGCATTAAAAATTTTCCACGATTAGAGGCATTTTAATAATTTTAAATTCGATAGGAAGCTCAAAATCCTTTTAACCTCATCAATTTGTAAATTAAGGTAATTATGAGGAATAGGACAAAAGAACCTCCGGGGGAAATTGTGCGGCTATAATCCAGCAAATAGAACAAGCGAGTACCTAAACCTCATACAATTTATTCGTTTGAAAACTGTCTCAGCTGGCAGCGAAAATGTCGATGTTACGAAGAAGAACTTCCTTTTAATGAATCGGCATTATGGACTTACAAATTAGAATGAGTTGCTAACGACACAAAGTTTTGGATTAAGACATTTTCTCATTGCGTAGCTTAGCCTGCAATTCTGTCAGGTTTGTTCTCGTTTGGATGGCTTCCAGAAATTTATGAGTAATTGCATTTTTAGGTAAAATGGCTGAGGTTGTCCTTCTTGGTGCCTTTGATACGACGAATACATAGTCTCATAGAAAAAACGATATATTTCACAATATTACAAACTATCTCTTCATCGGGCAAAAAAAAGCTTTAATTCTCATTCGGGGAAAGACTTAATCAAGACCAAGAGAAATAACTGCACATCTTCGCTACCACGTGCTGATTATATTTTAAATAGCGGGTTAGGAAGCGAGGACAAGTTAAATCTCAATTACTCTTTCACCCAATCATACAAGACAACAATTAGAAGATACAACCAGAATAGAGGAAAAATAATATGAAGTAAATGTCTAGCTGAGTTTCGTTTCTTCAAGACGTTTCCTGAATTATTTTCTTCCTACCAAAATTGGTTCTGTTATTTTCTATTTTATTGTTATGTTAAGCTATTTTTTGTTATATTGAGCTTTCTTTTCTTTCATAGAAAAGCAATCAATAGTAGAAGAAAGGACGTCAATAAGTCTATCTACGTCAATTCAAAGATTGGAAAGACTATCAATGGTTCATGTAAACTCAGGAGACTGATCTATGAAATCCTACTCGATGAAACATCCCGTGGCGGGTTTCCAACATCCGTCCAAATGAATTGGTTGCATCCTCCAATCCCGAGGCAGTGGGCTTCACTTTTCCTCGTCTCAAGAAGAGCCTTCCTGAAGGCAAATTCCATTTAGTGAGTGATCGCCCTCTTCCTTTGAATCTGCCACTGATTTTTTCCCCAAGTGAGTGAATTTAAGCCAACCATCCCGAATTGCATGGAACATTTCGTATTCAATGGTCTGGATCGGGAAGATTACTGAAATGACTTCCTTAACCGTAAACACGTTGGGCAAAGCACACGTGCGTTTCATGTGTGGAGCAACGAGTCAAGGAAGTGTTTCGCGGTAGACTGAATTTCGCATATGCAGATGAGCATGTTGCAAAGTATGAACAAGTTCAACGACCTCCTAATCGAAACTGAACCTGATTTACTCAGTTCTCCTTGCATTTGACATTTACTCAGTTTTCTTGCATTTTGACACGATTGGATGTTGAGGGATTGCTGCATGAAGGCTCCCGGATAGCCAAGTGGGCAACGCGTTCGCCTTTGGTGAAAGCAGTCCCGGGTTCGATTCGATGACCTCAGCTGCCGAAGCGCTTTTAACAATACTGCCACTACTATATGATATCCTCTGATATCGACTGCTTTATGATTGCTGTATGGGACGACATACAGTTAGAAAATCCTTCAGCATTTCTTTCAATTTTACCGGCTGAGGCGGCGAAGTGCTTGGCGTGCTAGGGCTCCAACCTCAAGGACCCGGGTTCGAATTCCGGCTAGTCGGATTTTTCCAGCTAGGGAATCGTTGTTTGTGTTCGTCCGTTAATATTGTTTAAACCCACCACTGTAATTCTTCATTAAATAGATGTTTGTGGGGGTACTGAGAAATAAATTTTTTAAATTACCTTAATTTAATATTTAGTACATACATTTTATGAGAAAAAATAAGATTATCTCTGAACGAAAGTAACTATAAGGTGTGAATTTCATCATTGCGGACTGAAAATAGACCTGAGAGAAATATTTATATTAGAATCAATAGAATGACGAGATTCGATAACGAATTTTAAGATGACGTGAAGGCGTAAATGAGAAGTTAAATTGGATAGAATTATGGATAGAGATTATAAGGAAAATATAGACCCGACATTCAACGAAATACACTTTCCACCTCAATATTTCCTCGAAGAATAGAGAATACGTTTTATTTACTACTTGGAATGATGAAATTAGGAGACATAACATACATAAACGGAGCTATACAAAGAAATAGATTGGAGCCTATGTTTGATTCATATGGACCTTAATTTGCTACTAACCATCACTACCTAATTGTACACTTTGAATACTCCATTACAGAGGTTCTCGAGAAATGATCATGAGTTAGCTGCCTGAATCTAAAGGTGAAAATTCTATACATAGAAATTACATTTATAAAAAAATCTCAATATATAAAAATCGGTGAAGATGGGACATACAAAATCGTTCTAAGGTAGTACATCTCAAACAGTTGACAGCATTTTGAACGTCATTTTGGTTAACGCTTTCTTTTGGCCTCTTGATATCACTCAGATACGGCTGATTTCATTTATTCTTTCAAAAAAACATTCGTCATCATTGAGGAATGAATTTTCTTTCACTTTGTTTGGGTTCTTTATTATGCTACCACCTAAGGTTATTTAATTTAATCTACAGAATATATTAAGCGACTCAAAGTAGGGAGTAGGATTGCGAATTTTTCCGGAGATTCCAGTCGTCCCTCGTCCTGTCTTTTGTAAGCTCTTCTTTCCACAAATTTCATTTTCTTTTCTGCCATAAGGGCACTTGACTATCCTCCATATTTCCTTGTCGGCAGATTCTACAATGGATATAATTTACCGCTAGCTGAAATTTCTCTCATCTGAAACAGGGATGAGAAGCCGTTTGAAGAAAAATATCGCTGAAATTTCGCACCCCTCGGCCGATTTTTCTCATTCGGATTCCTTAGAGGCCTCTTTGAAGTCCACAGTTTAACTTTCACGCGACCGACAAATTAATTCGAGATGGGAATCATTTCGACGGTAGGTTGAGGACTTCGTTTAAAAAATATATGAAGGGGTTCTTCGAGAAGGAAATTTCTCGGTTTATCACCATTTACCTTGTTTACATGGACAATAAATAATAATGTTCCCATCGTCAGGAAATGAGGATCGCAGAATAGTACGGTATCCAACGTACAAATTTAAGCAGCGGGACGTGGTTGCTCAGGTTTTCTCGGTAAAGTAATGATGTTGGGAATCCGGTTTCGAAAAAACCAAGGAAGAGAATGAGAAAATATCACCTTTTGCTGTTTTGCCAAAAGAGGGTTTTTTTCACCTGACGATCAATTTATACTTCAATATCTTGCCAGCAGTCGCTCAGTCTACACCAGAATACTCGTTTGGTGAGTACATTTCTCCCTTCTGAACGAAACATGTTTTTCTCAACGTTCCGAGGACAAATTTTTGTGGGAATGGTTTCACAGAATATGCTGGGATTACTCAAAGAAACTGTTCATAAATATCTGAATACGGCGATTGCAATCATTATGTTACGAGCTTACCTCCTGCAAAGCAACGGAAAAGTTTGAAAAGACTGTATTAAGACGATACGTTTCGTAAAAGATTGTTATGATGAATCAGTGAGTGTCACTAATATGCTTGAGAACGCAGGATGGGAATTTCTTGAAGATAGAAGATTTAAACAAAGACTCAATTTATTTAATAAGTTCACAGAAGGTACTTTCGTTTAAGATGTAGCCGATATTATAGGTCCTCCCTGTTACATAGGCCGTTCTAATTCTGAGAGAAAGATAAGAGAAATAGATGCTAGAAAAAGTCCCATCAAAAACACGTTTTTTCCGCGAAAGTAATATGATTAGGGAAGTAGAGTCATAGTGCATGCACCCCCTGCCACAGGTCGATAGGCAGCTTGCATGGCACTTATGTAAACGTAGATTTGCTTGGTAATTTACGTAAATGTTTTGCCTATCGGGAAATGGTAGAAATTACTAAGTTCTTTAATTACAATGATTGCTCCTCATTGTTACTTTCCCGATTGTCCATTTTCAAACTTCTCGCTCCTGGATGAGTAAACTTGAAGATTTGATGCCAATTTACGTCATCTTTGTAATTTATTTGAAATTCTGCTGTTGTGTGAAATAATTTAGTTCTTTCGCGTGACATCGATACAAAAGAGAACACCCGTCTCCATAACTTTGGAAGTTCTAAATAGAAGCTTAAAATGTTTGAACTTGAAAAGACAACTTGTGGTTGAAAATTTGAGGTTAGGAAATAGCTGAAGGATTTCAAATGGCTCACCAAATGTTATTGAATGCACTGATTTTGTACAAGTACGCTATATGTTTAAGTAATTAGTACGTTTAAAGAATATAAGGCCATTGTGACCAGCAGAGACGGCCTAAGATAATCTGGCGTCTCAACCGACGATTCATTCGGGTCTCATCTACCTATATAAATCATCTACCTACATATACACCGAGCGTTCGAATTACCTCTTTCTCTTATAATTGTCACGTATCGTTCGCGGAAAGAGCAAGTCCTTGAAACGACTTGTCCTCGCATTTATTTCTCTTATTTTGCACTCATTGTCGGACCGGCTGAAGTAGCAGGGGGGTACCGATTACGTATTCCGCTAATGGACATTCTTTGAATTTATCAAGCAATCGCGATCTAGTTTCTAATCTTCTTTCTTTCAAGGATTCCTAATTTTAGGAATTAGGACCTGCCTTAGATTTTTAACGCTTTTTCTTTTATAGTAGTATTTTTTAACAAATTGTATTGTCTTGCGTAATATTAGATTCATTTACATTCATTCGACTGTTTTTGTAAGAGTGGCTTTGCCGTAATTGTTTCCTTTCGAAGAAATTTGAATACTGAGCATTTACTTATATAAAAATCTATCGGCCTTTACCGCCATACTTTTGAATTTGAGCAAATCGTTTTATAATGAAATGCGATCTTCGTCACTTGATATTTCTCTATATATTACCGAGTCATCCGCAAACACTATCAAATTACTATCAATCTCGTCGCTCAGGTCTTTGACATATATCAGGAAGATAGACATTCTCTCCGGTAAACTTTGTTTTGAGACTTTAATAATACCAATACGTAATAACAGAAAATTGCTCGATGAAAACAAAATCGTTAAATTTTCTGCAGACACTATACGTTTATAGGGGATGTATAATTAAATTAAACGAAATTTAAGGCGGGGGAAATTCCTCTTAGTTGTATAGCTTCACTTTGACGATTGAATGATGTGAAATGTTTGTAACGATTCCAAGATAAAAGAAGGAAATTCCTAACCACATCAATACTCCTTTTAGACCATTACCTTTTAAATATATAGCACTCTTTCGCAGATTCTCTTAATTTGATATTATTTATTTCTTGAGATATTTTTTGATATAAATGCAATCATGTAAAACAACACAAAGAAGATCCGAATAATTAAGCCCTCTAAAGTTTTGCCGCCCCTAGCGATACCGCTTATTGTCGGGCCGGTGTTTCAGGCACTTGTGATTGTCAAGTGAAAGTTGTATTAAATGGGAAAGTAGAGATCAATCAGACAAAATGGGAACAAAATTGTCACCTTACGACAGTGAAGGGTTTTAGATAAATGAATAAGCTTAAATTGTTTCACAGCTATAGCAATAAGCTTGCGTAGAGTTCTCATTTATAGGGTAGATACCATCTCAACTATTCATTAAGCGTTAGGATGTAAAGGGAAGAAATTATCAAAAAGTAATTAGCTACCGGTATGCTCAGAATCAGTTTAAAGGCCGCATGCGGCCGCGGGTCGAACGCCCATGTTATGGTTATCAATAGTGTTTTCTATACCGTTGCTTATATTTTTGAATGACGTTTATGACCTCAGAATCGTCATTCATATCGAATAATTTTCTACCTTCTCTGCTCGAGAATAAAAATCCTCTCCCAATTTCGTAATTGAACTAAATTTCATCTCTTAATAGAATTTTCATCGCGCAACCTACCGTGACAGTTTCTTTTAAGGAGGCCGGCCGCAAATTTTCTCCCACCATTAAGCGAGTAAATTTCCTTCGGGATTAGGGCGGACTGATGGAGGAAACACGCTTTTTAAATCTTTCCGATCTCGGGGAATTCCGTTTCGTATCCGAAAATTTATCCCGGCACCTTCGCAAAGTGGTTATTACCCATCGAAGGTTTCCGACTGCGGGATGCTTTTTTTCCGAGAGGCATGCGGGTGATGGATCGCTTCAATCTTCGGCTACATAACCGCCCTCTTACGTCCCCTATTATTCCCAGTCTCCGTCGTTATTTTCAATTTATTGCGATCTGCTGCAGTCTTATAACCAGAGGCATTATCGATTGATTGGTCGTTAGTGCCATCAAACGATTCACCTGTCCCACGTACGAAATATTGCGTCCTGCGTTAACATCGCAACTCCAAAAACTATGGTTACAGACTACCACAATTCGTAGCAGATGTACGAATGTAGCAATAAAAATACTTAAAATGCATGACTTTACAATATAGTATAAAGTTGTAAGTGCCATAAAGTTTTTCCTTACTTTCACGAGAGCGAGCACCATTTGTTAAAATATGAATTCGTTTATTGTAGTAGTAGTAGTATTGTTAAAAGTGCTTTGACAGCTTAGGTCATTGGCACGTTGAGTCCCACCGGGAATCGAACCCGGAACCGCTTTTACTGATGTCGAACGCATTGCCCACTTGCCTATCCGAGTTTTGAAGTTTGAAGTTTTCGATTTTTTTTAACAGTCTTGGATAATCTTTAAGCCACGGCTGAAAAACTCGATTTTTCTTGGGTCTCTCCTTGCTCTATTAAAGAAGCGTCAATTGAAATAATACTTATTATGCTTGATCATTCAAGTGGTGTGCAACTCTGTCGATGATCATTTGTTTTAGAAATACCGTTTTGCTGCAAGTAAGTCTCATCTCATGGCTTTTGAGATTTCTTTAACACTTAGATTTACGGAAACCTCTCTAAGGTTGTTAATTTACTTTCCAAAGCCACAATGATGAGAGAAGCTTTGATTATATAACTTAAAAACCCTTTTAGAAAATCTAAGCATTTACGAACATTACTATATTGATACATGATGTCATCGCTATTTTCCCAAGATGTGAAATTATATCTTGTGCATATCTTGTGAATACATTTCTTTGATTGCTTTTAAAGTACAAGTACCCAGTTTTTTCTTAAATTGCCTTTCTTTCAGAAGATAAATTTCATGTTCAGGCAGAGAGAACCAATATGTTTTAGTGGCAAAGGCATAATCATACCTTAAAATGTTTCGAACTATTGGAGGAAAATCAAATTTACGTAACTGCGACAATTAATTTTGATTATTGAACCCCAAATACCATTGTCATTCCGAAGTAGCAAGTCATTCTCTTTCCAAATGGATGGTGTAATGGGGTAATCATAAAAATGGCTGAAAATATTCCTTGGAGAAATAACCCTGTTTCAATCTGGAATTAAAGTAAATTTTAAGAATTTACCCACTATTGAAGTTCTGGTTTATGTTAGAAAAGTATCCTAGAAAAAAATACAATTTAGAAAAAAACTAAAATATAAAACATGCGCAGTTTATATCCTCTTTATCTTATAATTGTCACGTATCGTTCGCGGAAAGAGCAAGTCCTTGAAACGACTTGTCCTCGCATTTATTTCTCTTATTTTGCACTCATTGTCGGACCGGCTGAAGTAGCAGGGGGGTACCGATTACGTATTCCGCTAATGGACATTCTTTGAATTTATCAAGCAATCGCGATCTAGTTTCTAATCTTCTTTCTTTCAAGGATTCCTAATTTTNAAAACTTCATAATGTGTTCCATTTTCGCTATAAACGAACATCATAATTTGTAGAGTGAGAGCTAATTGCCGATTTCTCAGAAAATTTCAAAGTTCCTCCGACTATTCGAAAATCTTTATGACTCCTTGGTCGATCGTGAACACACAGAATAAAAATCCCAAAAATCCTTATCATCTTCAAAGTGTTTCGGCTTATTTTAGAAGGAAAAAATAAAATATTATTTATTGGCTTGGAGAGCTTCAAATATCATTCCGACTTTTTTTTCTTCCCTTTCTTCCGCAAAGGCGAGGATGAAAACGTCTTTTCTTTAGTATCTGGATAAGCTCACCAAATATTCCCTCCCAACCTCCGATCCTTATGGCCAGTCGATTCACGACCATAAACCCTTCAGATGAAGTTTTTTTCAACCCGCCAGTCACGATCCGAGGTAAATCACCTGGCGTTCTGTAAGAACTCGGAGGAAATCGCCACTGGCCGAGACGAAAGATTATTACTGGTCACCTACGGAAACGTGGAGATGGTGAGCATCGTAAGTCTTCTTATAGAAAGCTGAGCGAAGCACAAATCTTCGGCATGACGTGGTCGAGACGTCATAACTTGTGTGATACGTCTGCTATCGTCCACGCAGGGCCCTACTAAACGAAATAAAAAGCCAACGTCTTTTTTAGGCGTCTCCATGTGAAAAGGCGCAAATATTTTCCTTCGGAATATTAAGAAATTCGGGGAGGCATAAAAATTTATTTTCGACGATATTAAAAGTTTAATTTTATCGCTCGGTACGTTGGATGGATAAATCGTAAGCTATATAATATTTAGATCCGATAATATATACCCTTGCGTTAGGTTTATACACAGTATAGTATTCTCCTGAGTGACTAAGTTAATCTTTGTGAGAATGACAGTATGTTTGTGTACACTTCCAGCATTTGAAACCGACTACTGTTCATTTTGAAGAAGTAATCGCTAAAAATGGATTTAAAGTTAATCAGATGATTTTATCGTACCTGTATGTAAATACGCTGGAAATGCCGGAATTGGATACCATCGGAAAGTTCTGCAATATTCCATCTTCCATCTAGTAAATTCAAGAGAAGTAAATCCTTCCTCCTCTGGTTCTAGGATTTCGGTGTCATTTCCTCCAGTATACTACTGATAGAACCCTAATGACGGACTTCCAAGGAAAAGAGTTAATACGGATAATATTCTCTATAAGATGATGGAAATTCCAGTATTTTGTGAATCTCTCTTTTCCCAAAGTATTTGTTGCACAGTTGTGATAAGACTTCAAAGTATTCCAAACTTAAATTCTAAGAATTACACTCATAGTGTCGGATTGTTTTTTATTTGAAAATCACCTCAAATTTTAAGCCGCATATTTTTATCTAAACTCCTTTTAGGCTCTTTAGTAATTTATTGGCAAAAATGAATTACTGCGTTATTTCGTCACATTTCCTAAAATCTAATCTTTGCATATTAATAACTCTTTGACAGCTCCCATTGTACATAAACGATTTTCTAGGGTGTATAGACTATGAGTTGATTGTCACCCACGGCATATGATATTGTTTGTATGAATAACTCAAGTGAAAGATATGTATATGAAACAAAAATATATTCCTCAGCTTATTTACTCAAAAACAGATCAAATACTCCTCAAATATTTACGATTTAGAAAAAAATTTATATGCAGGTGATAAGAAAAATTTCATAATATTTACGTAGTTAAAGGGTTTATAAACCTTACTTTAATTACTCTGCAAATGTTTTCTCTCTTACGTGTAATTGTATGAACATTCATTATATGTATTATTTCCTAATGGGGAATCTCGGAATGTGAAGAATAAATTTCTTAATACCATCAAGCTAAATGTTTTCCTCGACTTCATCCAAAAATCTTCGTCTGGAACTTAGCTTAATATGTTAAGTCAATCGATTTTCAGACCCTTCCATTATAGTGTCATAGATTTAATCTCTTCAGTTTCCAGACGAAGACATTTTGAGAACAGAAAAAAGTCAGCGCGTCGGCGGAACAATCTAACTTTAACAGTCGCTCTCCGAAATGTAGGTGTGAACAAGGGGTTGAAGCAGTTATATAAGATGGCAGAGGTATGCGGACAGGAAGAAGGAAAAAGCAAAGATAAAGGGGGAGAGTTTATTAAAGAGTCCGGAGGAGGGATAAAACGGCGGGAGAGAGAAGTAACAGCGAAAGATTGAGTGTAGGAAGAATAAGGAGATGGGGAGGGGAGATAGTGAGTTAGAGAGAGAAACTGATATCGAATGCTTTTAGGTGGTCTGGAATTCCTTCAGATGGACATAATACGATTTCCCATTCGGGCTAGACTTTGAAGAATGTTGTTCCTTAGCATTCATTCGTCCAGGGCTATGGATCCCAGAACCCACGCAGCCACACAACGATGTATCTGTCACGTTAAAAAGAACGCTGTTTGGTTGCATATTGGGCAATCCTAAACAAAGAAAATCGGTCCTTCGAGTCATATAAGGCAATCCGAGAAATCACAGACTCAATCGAAGGAAAGTAAGCACGTAGGGGAGTAGCACATAGAGGTAGATTTTAGACGATAGATGACCCTTGTAAGAAAAAGAGCACATTGAAGTTTGAAAAGGGATGTATGAGACAAAATGATTATATTGACAACCTATACAGCGCTACGTTACTTGGAAGAAACTATCAAAAATGTGGTGATACTTCAACATTAAATGACAGGAGTTCCCTTCTATTGTTATTATACGACATACGCATTAATTAATTAAAAATTCTCATTCGCCTAGGGATGAAAAGGCCGAATGGAAAAATTCGTTATTTTTAGGCAATCCCATGAAACTTTTAAGATATCTTAAAAAATGACTAGACTAGCGACTATATTATATGCATGCATAGTATGATTTACATACTACTATATGAAGTAGTATTACAATTATTTGGAAATTCCTGAAATGCGGGATTTCAATTGACTACTTACCGCACAATTACGTGTCCAAGTAGTACACCAGTCAGGGGTTTGCATTTCACAAGTGATCTTGAACGGAAAGGAATTTAAAACAAAGCTGGCAATGATTTGTTTATAAATTTAAAATTTTCGAACTGTCCGGCGAGGAATTGTCCACAAACTGGATTTTTAAGGATGGTAATCATTCTACTGGCAGCCATCTTAAATCATCTATCTATTAATTGAGGGAAACTAAAGCTACTTATAAATTTATTTAGATATAGGATGATTATAGTACGTAGAGTTATTTTATTTAGGTATTACTTAAATAATCAACCCCACACAGGAAGGGAACTCACAATTTATGGGGGACCCACCCAATGAGGAGGTTGAGAGGAATCAGTACGCCCCTGCACATGCCTTACTCTACGGTTTATCAATATTAATATATTGCTCATAGCTTAATTCGAATGTCGTAACTACAGATAATAAAAGGTAAAAACAAATCGAAAATTTATAACATTCTTATCGTATTTATGAATAGAAAATCTATTTAAGTGAGGGAAAACTTATGTTGGGCTTCCAAATAGTGGGTTACGCGTTCGACTTCGGTGAAAGCGGTTCCGGGTTCGATTCCTGGAGGGGTCTTACGTGAGAAATGACATTAGCTGTCGAAGCATTTTTTTAAAATTACTGCTTACTAACTTACGTAGTACCAAATCGTTTAAATGTATAAGTTGCGTTAAAAAGGATTGAAAAGGGGGATAAGCAAGGGTTGTTTACATAAACGAGAATGGTTTAAATGAAAGAGGAACAGAACGAAGAAAGGGAATAGTTTACCTTAAGAAAGGAAGAAGTAGTGTTGGAAAACAGGGAAAGAGGGCTTGATGTAAGAGAGGCATGTGAAGGAGAGGTTGAAGGAAGAGAGAGTGAAGTGGATTTTGCGTAGGAGTAATAAGTAGAGCGTGGGCGAAGGGAAGGGGAATGCTAAGAGCCGTGGGCGGCGGCAATTTAAAAGAGAAATAAAAAGGAGAATTTTTCATTGGATGACTCGCCATGATTGTGGATTTAAATGCTAATGCGCACTTATTTAGTTAAGCGGCGCATTATAAGAAGGCCGAATTCCTCATCTCCTTCGCAAGGGGCAATCTTCTAGAAAGTAGTAGACTGTTTAGCTTCCTTAGGAGTCTACTCGAATGCTGTGAAAATTTCTAAAGGCTGTTGTAATTTGCATGATTAGAGGGGATCGCTTTCCTTGCAAGTTCCATTGGAGAAGCGTTTCTTTTGGATGCATAACTCAATCTATGTTACCGTTCGGGAACCGGATTTTAATGAAGGATGAGTTCTACCACAACTATCTATTAGTAACTCCTCGACCATAATATTTAGCTGTTTCATCTTTAGGATCTGATAAGTTTCATAGCGATGTAGTCTCATGTCTTCCTCAGTTGACTTCCTAAATGTAGGGGATCAACTTTAATTTTATTACATGGCGCTGTGGCGGAGGGATTAGCGTGCTAGGGCTTCAACCCCAAGATTCCAGGCTCGAGATCAGGCTAATCAGATTTTTTTCTGGTTAGGAATGGTTGAGCGTGTTCGTCTGTTGCTACTGTTTACGCCCACCACTATATTCGTCTGGTAAATAGATGTTTGCGAGGGAATTGGGAGATTAAAAAAGTAACTGCTGCTGGGCAAGCGAGATTGGTTCACAATTCCAGGGAGACAAAAACGTTATTGGCAGGTATATATAAATATTCGACTTTCCTTGTTTTCATTATTGTTAGCAATAAAATACATCTTTGATAACATCAATACTTTTAAGACACTCAAAATATAGAACTGCAAACTGATAACTTCTAAATGGTTACATAAACTGCAAGTTTATGTAACCACTCAGAAGTAAAACTAAGCTTAGAAAGTTTTAAATCCATAGTGCAGAGTGATATCACCAATGGTATGAGAGTCTGAATCATAATAGCCAGCCATTTAGTAGCCGCCAAAGACTTTGCATCCGAACTCTGCAAGATTACACCTTTCCTTTTGAATGAAAGTTTGATCATTACATAAGAGCATCTTCATGGTTATATTGAAAAAAGATTGTAATTTTAATGGTTCATATTTATTTCAAGGTTAAAATGCTTTCAATCATGTTATTAACTGAAACCTTAGACTGAAAATAAATCAAAAATGTACCGCGGAAAGATTAATACAGAATGTCACAATTATATTTTCTCCCGGCGAAATCATCTCGTGGCTGCAGCATCAACGCATGCATCTTTTGACCCCTAAAATCCTCCAGACTCCATGTCAAGGTCCTTTCTGTTTGGGTTATCACTCTGCGTTAAAAGTCGCGTTGCAAGTCGAAATTCGGCGCAATATTCGCCGGCAAAATAAGGCACCTCTAAACCGATAGTAGGGTTCTTCAGGAACTTGAAACTTCGATTACCTGAGGAATTTCGTATCTGCCACTGGCGAAGCGAAGAACACAGTTTGCTCGTTTGTGTTTATTTGGATGAGGTTTGCGGATGGAACTCTGGAAATGAAGAGGAGAGAGAAATGGCAGAGAAGGGAGGTGTCAGGAAGATAAGGAGAGACGACATTTGTGTGGGATGGGGAGTTGTGAAGGGCTGCTAACGGGAGAGAGAGTGTTAGTGTTTGGATTCGCAGCGTCCTCTCCGCTTGAGACAACAACTCTGCAGCAAATGCATAACCGGAGCCTTATCCTCTTATCTCTCCTTAATATTTTTCCTTTTCGGTACTTTTCGCGGCGGTATCTGGGAATAGTAAAGTCCGAGGTCGCCTTCATTTACACCTCCCATATATGTTAAAAATAAACTTCGCAATTTTTTCCCAGGTATCTGCTAATTTAATTAGAAGCAATCGAAATAAATGGTTTCTTATGTAATAGGACCACAATGACGGTTTTTCTACTCTCGTCATTTTTTCATACATAATGACTATTAATACTTTACTGTTAAACAGAAATATTAGCTAGAAAGTAACACTACTAAGTAAAAATTATTTTCTCCTCTACTAACAATAAGTAGTAAAAGTATGGAATACGGTCTACTTATAAGCAATTTACATTAAAGCGTACGGTGCGATGACGAAATAAAATCTCCCCATTTCCCTTGTACGCAGCTGAGATAACCGAGATCTTGAGATACAATACCGTGGGATATTTAAACTTTCAGCTAATAAAAATAAAAATTAAGAGGGTTGTAGAGATTAAGATTATTTGCGGCTTTAGTAGTGATGTTTACAATTATGCATCTTGAGGAATTTTTCGCTCTTCAGTTATCCAGAATTCTTTATCGAGGAGCCCTTGATAATGGAGGCATTGTCTATAAATGTGCATAGGGATTTTCCCACAAATCGGTAATCCGGAATTTCCCGTTTGCCTCTAAACGTGATTTCCTCCTACCGACATAAGGTTTACGTAGTTTTTTTAAACCTCTAATTCATTAACAGGCGTGTTCCAATTCTTTTCCTTCTATTTTCATGGTGCCAATTATTCAGTACAGATTCTTTCCGCAACCTGAACGATCAAAGTAATCGAACAAATAACGCCTTGGTATCATGGAACAACGTATGCAATCGAGTTAAATGTAGATATCCCGTTACGCAGCATTGGCTGGCCAAATGACTGCCACTCCTTCGCATGCTAAAGCGCGAAATCTCGCGCTAATCGATCACAAAGCGCGAAATCTCGCGCTAATCGATCACTTTAATATTCACGGATTGTTAGGAGCATCGTAAAATGCATGAATTTATAAACAGTCGACACTATTACAAAACGGAAACTTGTGAGAACCGTTATTTCCATGCAAGTTTGCCCCGTCTAAGTGTAGACATCAAAGCTCCTAATAGGAACAGAATCAACGTCGAACGTCGCGCTGCCGAACGTTGAAAACATCCGCTTGGACACGGTGTTAAATCTTCACATCGGTTTCATTCGAATGAAACCATTTTTTCTTTTTCGAAATAAAAAATCTTCCGTTCCGCATCTAATACTTCATCGGTCATCAGTCGCCCTCTGAGATACGGAAACCAATTACTATGAAACAAATCTGAACTAATTGGACACGCTGTGGATTCATCATTGCGAGGAGAACTGCTTCTTAAGAGATATACATAAAAACACCCGCTGGGATTACGCGTCGAGGTCCCCTTTTCTTGGAGAGGAGCGGCCTTCGTAGACTTATTCCAAGATTCGACGAGAGGTTGTAACCCTTTGGATGAACACAGGTATAAGGCGGTAAGCAAAGATGTCTAGCCAAACGACCAACTCATATGGTTTATTTTCCCTCACACGCTTTTGGCTCTCACAGATAAACTGCGGAGACGTAATAGAGGAGGGAAGGAGAGATAAAACCAAAGGCAAAAGGCAAAGAAAAATCAAATGAGTAGAAAAAGGGAGCAAGAGAAGGGAATATCTGAGAAAATTATTAATTAAAATTGTACTAACGCAAAACTTACTTCCTTAAAGTAAAAACTTCGTTTCAGCGAACATTTGGCAATTCAAAATTTAGTCATTAAACATAAATTTATCTCGACTTTGTTTACTTTGTATTCCAAGAAAGTCTCTAATCTTTGTCACAAAACATGACTAATCATTCTCATATCTGGACGAAATTATATTTACTGTTAATGTGATTGCGTAAAATAGGGCAATAAAATTAATATATAATCAGTTGCCTTAAAAGAGAGAATAGAAAGACGAAAGAGAGACTACCTTTCAAGTGAAAGTAGCCTATAACGCAATTTCCAATGGCTCCTCAGGATAACCTCTAGCTACTTTTTTACAGTTTCTCTCATTACGGTTTTGACGACGAAATTCCCGTTATCAGCAAATTACATCTGTAAAAAATTAATAGAAAATTTTTAAAAAAATAATCGGTGAAGGAAAAGGATAAACATCCCACGTAACATCTTCTACTTCACTATGTTGGAAACATTTGTTATCTATTTTAAGAGAGAAATACAATGATGATGCGTGAAGATAAAACAGAAAGATGAAAGAGATGTGATGAGGAGAAACTACTGAAGGACGAAAGAAAAAAATGAGACTTCGGAAAAGTTGTTTGCCAAGGAACGAAAATAAATTATAATAACAGGAAAGGAAAACAGTTTTTGCAACTAATAAAGGATGAAAATTAATCTTCGACATAATTTTTCCTCTCTACTTTGGCATAAAGTAGAAAATGGGAAGAGATATTCCTGGAATATTGTTCTAATACAAAAATAACACGTTATCATAAAATATATGGCTTATGTGTAGTTGTTAGATGAAAGAATAGTTCTCTATCCGTTTTCTATGCTTGGTAAAATACTTGGATTGAGAACTATCTTTCCACGGAATTTGGCAGTTCGCGGGTTTCGAGAGGAAAAAGAACAAAAGTAAAAAAGATGCAAAATAAAACCACAATTAAGGAGAGTAGCTTAGGAGAATTACTATGAGTCCAAACAAGAGTGCAGTTTCTTTTCTACTCTTTCATGAGAAAATTCTGAGATGATTCTGCTGTTTTGTGGTGCATCTGATAAAGCAGAAAAGTGGAAATAGAATCAGAAATGTTGTATGTGAATAATGTAATTTAACAAATGTAAAGTGTGTAAGATATGCCCATAGACCAATCTGAAAGCAGATAAACGAATAAGAGTATTTGAATGAAGTAATTTTGAACAGAAAACGTTCCATTTATTTGCCACGAGAATTGCTAAGTATCCATCAATGTTTGCTGGACATCTTCCAATAAAAAGATATTATAATTATAACTCCAAGGACTCATACCTCTTCAAAATTATGAGGGAATGGTCCTCACGTAATTAATATCGAAATAAACTAAGAAAGCTTAAAATACGTTACACAGTCAGCAGTGTTTCATTGTTACGGTTTTGTAATGTATGCATTCCTCATTAACAGAAAACTCGTGGGCTAAATATTTGATCACACTATTGCTTTGTCCGGTGCACAAAAGAGGAAATATAAATAGAGGGAGAAGAAAAGATTGTGAACGGATGAAAATGGATACGAGATGGGAACTAAAATAGAAACTAGAAGAAACAGTTAAATCAGCGAAAAGAAGAGGAAAACATGAAGCTAAGAGAGCGCAGTAGAAAAGGAGCAAGTGGAGTCGAAGGGACTAGGAAGAGCCAAAAGAAAGTAAAAGAGGAGCTAAGTGAGAGGGAGCGTGTCACGTGGAGGAGATCGGGAAACGGGTCCTAAGAAAAGAAACGCACAGGGATAAGTACTGGCGCAATTCGCGAGTTGAATGAGAGGTCAGAGGCTAAGAGTGGAACGAAGAGGAAGTTTGGCAAGGATGCATGTGGATTCGGCACAGGGAGGATGTGGTATGGATGAAGGAGAAGAGGAGAATGAGGAACATGCAGAGAATGGTGGATGTGAATAGTGAAAGACGAAAGGATACCAAAGAAGAGAAGAAAGAATCTAATCTGATAATTCTTAATTATAAGATGCTGTAAGCCATTTTCCATCTTACATAATTTTCTATCCTCAGAAAATTTACAACGGTTTTTTATGCAAAAGGGTTTCTCAGTTTTTTTCAACCCGTAAAAATAAGTAACTATAATAATTTTCCATTTATGTTATAATTATCGAAACATTTTGCTTTACTTAGATGAATCTCCTACGTTTCTTTTTATCAGAAGGAAATAAATATAAACTCAGAGTGAACAGTCACAAAATTCGATGAAATAGTTGTATCTGAATTCTATTTTGAATTATAATACTGAGCAAAGAGTTACCTGAGGTGTGTCTCGAATTGTTGGAGATCTAATCGAATTTTACATGGCTTCATCTACATCTACAAATCTAACTACATCTACTTCCACAAATGTGCCCTGCAAGACGCCTTTCAGAGTGTGGAAGGGGGCGATATTTTGGAGATACCACCATCTCAACAAATCTAATATTTAGTTAAAGCATACAGTGCTAAAAATTCCGATCTCACAAGAGAAGACAGAAACTAGAAAAAAGTTTAAGCAGAAATAATGAATACTTTCCTAAAGTAGAAAGTACTACAATCTTCACACGTGAGCATTTGCAAAACAGATGCCAATAAATCGAAATTGAAGGTGAATGAGCACAGAAATATACAGAGTTCTGCTGGGGCAAAGAGCCAGAAGAAGCGAAAACTACCTTTAAGTTGAGCCAAATTGGTTCTGGAATAGGTTCACCGGAAATTTGCTGCATTTACTTTCAACAACTGTGTGACTCTTATTGAGGTTCAGTTGTTAGACCGAACTAACCAACTGGAATACACAATGGCTTCTTTTAAAGACAATCGCCATAGAATAAATTGGAAGAACCTATCTCTAAATAAATAATCCTAGAAATTTCATCAGTTAAATATTGCCAGACGAATTTATACGTCCAAGGTGAATGTCATCTAGGCCTTTAAAAGCAGTTAGACCATTGGGCTCGTGCTAAATGCGTGCTCTTGCGTATAATTCAAGGAGAAAAGAATTACTTGTCCTAAGGCCACTTGTAAGGGTTTTCAATAAGAACTAAGAACTCTTAAACTCGCAGAACAATGCCAATACGGCAAAGACTTTGCTTTTTCAAATGTATGTCCTCAGAACAAATATATTCCCCTTTTCCAATTTCAATGGTTTTGGAAGCCCAAATTCGACTCCTAAGCCCTAGTCTTTGAGCCACATTTTTATAACTCCCTTCTACGTCTGCAGTATCATCTTCCCTTTACTATCCGTTATATAAATACGTTCAATTTTTAGGACTCTATCAAATATCAAAAACACATTAAGGCTGTAGATTAATATGAAACCTTTCTTCGATTAGGGTCGATTGAGAATGACAATGAAACGATGTAATTCATATTTCTTTTAACAAATAAATAATTAGATGAAAAACTAATTTTCGATCGAAAACTACTTAAAAGGTAATGAAGAGGGAAAGTACATACATTTATGAATTCACGAATGAAACTTCATTTCATAATCATCACCAAGTTACATAAGTTATAATTTCTGTTATTGGCAAGAATCAGAATGAGACAGAATGATCACTATTCATCGTGTTGAATGTCAAATATTAAATAGGGCATATAACTTAGTGTTCTAATGACTTTCAGTCTCCTCTGCCAATCTGTGAGAGAGTTAGATAAGAGAAAAAAGGTAACTATCAAAGATGCGAGAAACACCAAAATATTCTAATTAAGACGAAAAGTGATATCAGGTAAAATATATGCGTCCAGAATGGAAGAAATCCATCAGTTAAGGAATAACGGAAAGAAGAGGAAAGAGGATATTACAGCTGTCTATACACTTTTATGCCGTAGTGAACTAATAACATAATTATTTGAAGCAGAATTAAAACATCTCCGAAATACTACCGTGAAAGATTGTAGACTTGAATTAAGGCTCATTTCCCATTGGTAGCATGACGGAACACCCGGTAAATTATCATTTGTTTACGGTGAAAATTTGCTATATAAGAAACAAGGCTAATTTGAGCTTATATCTGAATCGGTAGTAATTACAGTAATAGCTACAACTCTTTTGATGCAAGCTCTCGCCTTGCACCATATTATACGTTTCATCGTCGTCTCAGATGAACCGTTGAATAAGATGATTGTATGAACATTTGAAGATTTTGTTATGCATCAGAGGAATTTAGGCTTAAATAAATATTGCATAAAATTTAGCGATGCATCTGTACTTTTTATCAACTACGAATTTCTGAAAACATCCGAAAAATTACATCAAATAGTTAGGCGAATTCTGTTAAAATTATTCCGATGACATTTCTTTTCATAGTCTTGAAATTATTTTAATCTTTAAAGTTTAAAGACTGTAATACGAGATATACGAGTACAAATTCATTCTAACCTCTACATATCCCTAATAATTTAAATCGGAAAAAACCTTCAATATCTTTAGTTAAGAAGATG
This sequence comes from Ladona fulva, assembly GCA_000376725.2. Taxonomy (NCBI): domain Eukaryota; kingdom Metazoa; phylum Arthropoda; class Insecta; order Odonata; family Libellulidae; genus Ladona; species Ladona fulva. Next base: position 1,746,086 of record KZ308356.1, on the reverse strand, counting down.
TTCCCGTAAATCGAAGTTTCTAAACCTTTTTCCCTCTAAGAACAAATGAATGAATGTATGAAGTTCATAATATCCGTCTCAAGTATTCTCTGTTCATATAACCGATGTTTGGTAGCTAAGCAAAGTTCCCTATCCAACAACAAAATTAATCCTTTTATCATTCTCTGTACCTTAATGGTGTACATAAAGATTTCCAACGTAGACACGAGACGTTTACGACTGACAGTTTAATCAGCAGTTTAATGAAGATCGAGGCTAATATTACGAGCTGGGTTTCACTCTTTTTACTTATTAATTATTTGACTAAAATCTACCTTTTCACCGCAGTAATAACGAATTGGAAATTCTCTTCTATATCTAAACTTTTCAGAAAAGTATTACACGTGAAGTTTTGTAACCTAACAAGCTGCATAACAAATTAGGATACAAAGCGGATATATCGTCACATTTCTACAAGAAACCATGTCAAATAGCTTGTGTGTGCCTAAGAATTGTTCAAAATTGTCTCTTGAGGATCGATTAGTGTGTATGGAATCTAGTTGAAAATGTAAATACCTCACAGAAAGAAATGTTTTCGTAGCTGCCACTTCTTAAACTAAAACAATCCGTTTCAACATGTTTGTTGTTAGTTACCTCGATGACTAAGCGATAATTTCTCACGTCAATACTCTGTGTTCACGACGAAAATTCGCGTCATAAACTCGCATGGAGTTAAAGCAAGTCTGCAGAAGGAGTTGAGGTGAGCGAGCGTAGGCCAAAGGCGGTCTGTACTCTCGAAGGTTAGAACACTGCTGCCGGAGGAAAGATCTTCTCCCCACTGCTCTCCCTCCCACACTCCCCTCGTCACCCTCCCCTCTCAACTGCCGCCGCTTGATTCTCCAGTCGTTTGCCGACTTCGATGCTGAGAGAGCGTTTGAGTCTCGCGGTGGTGCGGGCGTAGGAAAAAGGGAGTGCGGCGCGGAAGGGAAACACGGAGTAAAAGAGAAGACTTCGTTCACCGAGAACTACTTCTATACACAACCCAAAAAGAAGGATTTTGTGTGCTTTACTTCGTGAGCGGAAGGTGAGTAGATATTGCGGGAGGTATTCGACGTGTGTGTGGTTTCCGATTTGCATCCAATGGAGGATATCGTGTGCTTAGGCAGGAAAATAGAGTTAGGGGGAAGGAATCCCTAAGACTACGTTTGCCACAGTTTTGCTGAGTAGCTCTTTACTTCGGGATGTTTACAGGTACTGGAAGCGAATGGCTGAAGATTGGTAATGGTTTGCAAGCGACGGATACGAGGTAGATATCATTCGATGATTCCCTTTCTGCATGTATCGCGAGTTGTTGAACATCGGTGGGAAACGATATCTATTTTCTTGTCGGAAGTTGTCCATAGTTGTGAACTTTCGTGCTGCCGTTTTACATGTTTATGGACGCACGTGAACTGTTCGGCGGCATTTCGTTATCAGCGGAGTTCCGTTTCTGATGAATTACGTGGAAATGAATAACTTGATGGATATCGGTGAATCGTTGTCATCTTTCTCGTTGGGCCATTTTTATTAGCGTGATTTACTGCGTGATTGTGATTGATAATTAACGGGAGTGTTAGCTCGTGGATATAAACTTGCAAATTTGACAACAAGAACACTTTGAATTCCCCCTTTAGCTCGCAAATGCAACCGTGCTTCCGTGTGAGTAAACTTATATTTCTAAAACGCGCAAACTCCATATTTCGTTTACTTGGAATCCTTCGCTCCCATCCCGACTTGAGACCTTAGTCTACAGATATTTTCCTCTTAGCGAAAAACATCAAATCGAGTTGGGAAGGGCGAGCGAGTAAAAATTAGCAAGTCGTTGTTTTTGGCATTCTCGTTTTGGAACGTATCCGACAGTTTAATTTATATCGGCGCGTAGGTGAGCGCTTTCGCCGAGGCCCGCAAAATGAAAAAAACAACGTTTGGTGCCGACACCGGTAGGTCCGTGCCTACCTGGTGAAGAAGTACCTTAGCAAAGGGCGGGAAAAAAACCATTGCCGGGAAGGGAGTGAGAGCATTGTGTCCCCGGTGAAGAAAGGCTGAAGATGCCGGTTCGGCGAAGGTCGAGCATCTTTTTTTTTCGGAGTAGTACTTGGAAGCAGGTCGCGAGGCAGAGAGAGGCGAAAGGGGAGGGTCCCGTAGGTGGAGGTCGCGACAGAATAAAGGATGTGCGTTTGTGCGTGCCCTTTTCGCCGTAACACATGGAAGTGTTTGTCGCCCAGACACGGATTCTCTCGGGAGTATCGCCTGTCCGAAGATACCCCCAGGTCCGTACGTGCGGGAATCAAAGATGTGGTGCGGTTTCGAACCGCTGCCCGCTCCTCCTGGATGTCGGATGCATGTTTGAGTGTCACGTGTGTGATGCTCGCCGACTATTTCCCACACCAAGCGCCTCGTGTGGTTTAGTTTGTGCTCCGTGTGTATATATTCCCTCCTCCGGAACTGGCCTAGGCTCCGCCCCTAGGGCACCGTTTCACTTTTCTAGGAATTTTAAATATGGTCTCCGCGGGGGAGCGTATTGCACCCAAGGTATGCGGTAGGCCGGTGGTTTAGGAGTCGTGTTACCAGGGTGGTGCCGGCGGGGGTTCTCTTAGGTTTCATTACGTTTTATCTAGCCATTCACAGTTTGAAAGGTCGGATTTATGGTAATGGAGAAGGTGAAAAGGAAGTTCTAAGAGTCCCATTTCTGCGTCGGGCTCTCGAGAATGGAAGTCTTTCGTGTCTTGAAACAGCTGATGGAGATAATTACATAATCTCTTTAAGGGAGGTACCGTAGCAGTCACTTTCGCGGACGAAAGGGAATAGAAGACTTAGCGGACTTATTTGGAATTAACTTCAATGAGATAGACTAAGGCTTTCCATAACAGTTACGGTTATGCAGTGAAGAAAATGAATTATGAGCTCTTATTCTAGTACCCTATGCATCCTAACGAATATAAAAATTGCTAGAAATTCGTTTCTAGCAATAACATAGGTGCACCATATAGAACAACCCGTAGAGTTATCAGAAGAAAAGATTACGAAGAATGGATTTTCATATTATCAAGTCTAACAAACAAAGAGAAACAAATTCAAAAATTTCTATTTAAATGGAAATTATTGATATTGTTCATATTCTATCTCTTTAAATATTCACTGAGTATGGTTCAATTTTTCTAAATCTACAGGTTTTGAGGCAGATAAAGTACACTCCGATGTCGATTCGTTTTAGCACATTATTATTCTGGACATTTATTTGAGCTAACCACGTGCCTTCTAATTTCTGAGTGTAGATTGATTAAATCTACATTGGAATGAAATACATTACTTAATTAACTTTCAACGCTTTTTAACTGTTCAAAGCCAGTGTGTAACCGTTTACTACAGTCTTCGTGCTCAATGATAGAAAGACACGCAAAAATTTTAAGGAAGAAGTTAGATGCCATTTCCGCATCTATTTCAAGGTCTAGATTTGTTGGTCTACAAATAGCTTCGAGAGGAATACTTGTGTATCGGACATATGAGAAACTCCGGTCACTTAAACACTTAGAGCTTCCGGTTCGACCATCTGACAAACCGCACCGAATTTGCATCCATTCGAGTTGGAAGACCGAAGCTAATGTTCTTCCTCATGCTCCTTGGGAAACCTCCGCCTCTTCAAAGTCCTTACATGCCCATTCAAGCGAGGGGCTGAGGGTTGCAGCTGGGCAGTAGCCTCGGAGGGCAAGTCTTGAGTATTGCAAACTCAATGGCCACATGTAACACTTGAAGGTTCGATATCAATGTAAAAGGAAGAAGATTAACACACTGAAATTCTGAGTTCATAGTTGAGCGACAAATCAAGTGATATGACAAGAATTGTACGCTTATGTTGAGATAGATGATAGTAAAGTGCTTACGATTATTAAAATGTTAAGAATGGTTTGAAGTGGAAAGCATGTCTAAGAAGAGAGCATGGTTCGTTACAATAAGATTTTCATATCATTTATCATTAGATTAAAAGGCGTACGTCCCGGAGCTAGACACAGATCCTTCCGGTAACCACTAAGTCCTACATCTTCGCTCGTTTGTTAGTATGTAACAGCTTTTACAAGGTAGATCTATCATCCTGACTGTCACCGTGTTGACTTCTTTTATACGACTTTTAAAAATTAAATTCCACATTTCGTAGGCTTACAAAATGGATTCATATCAATGAGCGCATTGAGCAAGTGAAACGTGCAATAAAGTTGACACGGATTGGAACTATTTTGAACAGTAAAGACAAGCGTGCTGCTTGTAAACTCTCTTTGCAAAATTAGTTAATTCTTAATAATTTTAAATCTTGATTAGCTTATATAGTCAACAAATTTCCTTATAGTATTATGCAGTGAGTAACGTAATGCATTTTTACAGATATCCTAAAAATATACTAACAATAAATTCCGATATAAAGGTCTTTATCCAAACATTTTACAATGAAATTATGAGTCTGAAAATTGTTCCTTATCCTAATACCGCTAAGATTAAAGGTCGGAAATACGGCCCTCAGACCAGATTTGGTTTTTACCCTTTAGCCCACTAGCTGAAGCAAATTCGTAATGCTATATTTTAATCAATGGCAGAAGCAGATCAAGTGAAAATGAAATTAAAAGTATGTATCATTTTTTTGTATAATTCCTCAATAGTTTTAAAACGTATTTAGTTTTCCCAGAAACGATTTGAATGCGCTAACTCTGTAACTACTCTGTAACTCGCTACTCACCGACCTGAGGACTTCCAACCAAGGAAAGGTTCCCCATCCCTTGTTGGGAACAGTTGTTTCTTCATCGTTATTTAAACATCGGTTATTGGATAAGCGCGGCATCGTCTTATTTTCTCCTCTCATGATTTTAACGTATGCAAATCGTTCTCATAATAAACACCGTGTAGCAAAACGACCGCATAATTCACACGAGGTCCTTTTTCTTCGGCGGTAATTACCTTTTTAAGTAGTGATCGCGAGAGTCGATGGAAGGGACAACGGGAAAAACCGCGGCGCGTCCCGCTTCAATTCCTTACTTTTACGAGACTTAGCAACGAGGCGCGTTCTTGAGGTTCACCGCGAGCGTGCCTATTTACGAGGCTGGAGCGTGTTTTGTCCGCACGCTTTTGCAACTTTATCGCCGTCACAGTGCGGTTCTCCGAGTCTATTTCGCGGGGCGCGAAAGAGGAAACAAACTTGGGTCATTCATCGGAAGTTTATAGCCTTCTGGAGAAATTGTCGATGACGGCGCGTTTCGATTTCCCAACAACGAAGGCGATTTGGACCAATCGGCGTGATTTATTTTTATCGCAAAATCTCCTTTCTCTTGCGGTCAAGATGGTGGTCTCGTTAAATTTTACGAATGTGAACTTATTCTTACGCAAACCACGTATTTATACTGAAAATTTCTTTCTGATTCACTTGAAGAGGTTAAAGCAAAAACCCTGCGGTCTTTTCCGTGATACAGTACGACCTTTAATGCTTTTCTTTAAGACAAGTCTCGTTTTAATCATGGACTTTCTCAGTCTTGAAAATTAGTCCGACTGAAAATTAGTCAGAAACTTTTTTTTATTTACTTCGCGTTAACATTCGTTTAGTTAAGTAGGATTATAATTAAATAAAGGCAACACACAGTTCAAGTGCATCCTGATCATCTCACGAGCGGTCTCATTATATGATAAGTTTTCCCACTCACCCTAAATAAAACTTGGTAATTGAAAGGCATTCTCATGTAAATGCTCGGAAGAGCGCAGTGAAAAACTCTGTGTCGAACCCGGATCCTTAACTTTCCGATTAGATGCTTCACCTCTTCTATGAGCTTCTACAACAGGACAGTTTCATTCTATTTTCGGAGTATGTTGGCGAAGTAATTAGCAGGGAGTGATTTCAATTTCCGGTCGCGTCATAATTTCACTTCCGCATATCTATTGATCTTTCTGGTCTGTGTTTCAACAAATGGAATTATTATTACACTCCCTTGTGCTACCCGAGTGCTTGAATGACGTAACGAATCTATATTCTTGAAAATTATACGACTGAACATATTCACTTCAATGAAAATAAAATTTGACTACGCCCTCAAAAATATATTTAAGAAAACACGATCGGTTCTTACTTATACATAGTATAAACACTTAAAAAACAAACAAAGTAGCAACAGTGAGTTCCTCGGTATGTGAGTGCGTATATTGTCTTGCATTTCTTCCGGCTGCCTGAAGATGAGGTCGAACCCTAGAAAACGGTCGTGTTTTCTCAACCTGAGGAAGGTGTCAGATTTTGTTTTCATTGAACTTAATATGGAAAAGTTCCTCCACATATTGCAATAATGGTTTAAATAATTACAACTGAATATAATCAAAGGAGGGCAAAAACGTTCTCACATAAGCTGATAGTTCAAACGATAGCTTAATGATATATCGGTTTGAAATTTGTTTACTTATTTTATTTAATGCTATACGTTAATTTAATGGAAAAATTTTTAACCTGTAAAAGCCGTTTTTACTGCCGAAAGTTCTAAAAGGATGACCTGAGCAGTCAATAACGCAGTATTATGTTGTTAAAAATCTTAAGAAAGTGGCGACAGACATGAAAATATTTCCTTTATAACGTAGACACAGATTCGACCAATGAAGACCTATATTTTAATCCGTGTTATCCTTTATTAATTGTAAAGAATTCTGCACCGAATAACAAGTTTCATTTTCAGCAAATGACCTTGCGATACTATCCCCTATTAATTACTTCATTTTATAATAGAAACGCAATGCATAGTGACATAATATGGATTTAAAATTTCTTTCCAGGCGTGGAAAATGTTACGTACAATGTACATGAATAAGTTTCCTGCTTCCAGAATTTATAAAAATTGATGTGTGCTTATCGGAGTGACCAGATACAGGGTTGGACGGAAAATATCCCCAATTTAGGAAAATAATCCCTCCATGTCGGAGAAATTTCTATGTTCAACCATCAAAAATTGCCCAATATTTTTGGACATGAGTTGATGTTTTGTACAAAGATTCGTTTTTGCTAATTGTGGTTAAGTGGCTTTACAAAATTTTAAATTTCTCTCCACTACATTTACCGTCATGTGGTCGTTCCTAAAACGTATAAGAATCATTAAGACGATTCTTTGAATATTTGGCATTATTTTACATTTCAGAATATTTTTAAAACTCCAGCGAGTTATGTGAAAAAGCTGCCAAACAATTCGGTACAGGATAAAAAATTGCTGTGCGAAGTCTAAAAGGAAAATAAGAATATCCTTTCAATTTCACGTAGATGCGAAAGATCTTTTGAATGGAATTTTCAATTACAGTAGCGTGGAGATTAACCGAGGTTTCGTATTATCCGAGGTGCATATTTGTGTGATTTACCTTTTTCACTTACATATGTACCAGCGCACTGCTGAAATAACTTTCTCTGTAACTGCACTATGCCAGCTCAGCATAGGCAGGCAAACGTCGGCATAATAATCAGAGAAAAGAACTGAGAACTGCATCTGGACAATTGAAGAATATATTATGAAAGAAAAGAGAAATATTTTATTTAAAAAGTTTTTGCGTTAAAATGATTCATAGTAGTGAATACACGTCGTTTCGCATTAACTCAGTTAACTTTACTGTAAAATGTTTGCATAATGCCATTCCATGCTAATGAGCAAAATCACATCCATTATAAATATCTACTGTATTAAAAGTAGATTTATATTTCACGCTATACTACGCACAACTATACTGTTCATGGACCATTTGTTAGTTGTCTCCGGAGATATTCAAATTTTTACTTCTATGGTTTAATTATCATATGAGAGTGTTCTATTACTGGGCTCTCGGATAGCCAAGTGGGCAACGGTGAAAGCAGTCCCGGGTTCGATTCCTGGAGGGAGCCTACGTGCAAAATGACCTAAGTAGTCGAAGTAGTATTTAACAATACTACTACTATACTGCTCCATTACTGATATTTAAGTAAGGGAGATGTGTATATGAGTACATCAATGCTCCCATTTCTTGTCGTAGTATTACGAAATCCCGCTCGAATGGAAGGGAGATTTGAAGAGGCGCCTCAGTTTATCGTTAGGGCGCCACCCAGCTAAATCCGTCCCTTCTGCAATCTCCTTAAAGTAGGCCAAATATAGAAACCCACCTTCTCTCACTTATTACCGGCCCAATAAATTCCCTTCCTCTTTCCTGGAAATCGTATTTTTCCAGCCTTCCGTGCCTTTTCTGCCAGACATTGAATCTCCGTTGCGGCTTGAGATAGTGGCTTGTTTCCCTTGGTGAGGGATAGTGATAGACCCACCCCCACACGCGTGGCATCATTCCTCACAAAAAACGAGTTTGACACGCAAGGCGTATCTTTCGCATGCTGCACTCACGACGAAAGAATAAGGTCATAGCGTTGCTTCGGATTCGAGACAGCCGAGCTAATTTCCCGCCACCCCAACGCCTTGCTCTCCTAAGAAACGTCCTAAGATGGAGGAAATCGTAAAAATCTTTATGTTATGTTTTACTGCAGGAGAGTAAATCGAAGCAGCCAAATGGCCCGCAATCGTAAAATGCTTATGGAAAATCTATCGAGCATGAAATATTCTTTGACAGCTTCTGCTTTCACGCAATTCGTAGTTATCCCTCGAAATATAGCGTAAACTTACGAAGATTCTTTTTTAGGATATGACGCAGAATGACTGGAATCACACTAGTTTGCTTTCAAATTTCTTGTCTGAGGTCATACACGTTAAGAGTGTCAACTCTTCCGTATCGGAAATACTTCTCTATCTATAAATTTTCAACGAATTGTTAAATCGTGATTAACTTATTTGTTGTTGTTCAGTAATTTCAATATTAAAATAACATGATTTTAATTATCTCAATCTTCACTTCTCTCATCTTATAGAATTTCTCTCTTTGTAAATGAAGAAATACGTAAAACAAGTCCCATTGAAAAATTATAATTACAACTGTAAGAGGCTCAATATACTGACTCATTATGACTTTTCTTGATCTGATTACTAATTTATAATATAATATGAGATTTCTGAGTTTTTACTAAACAAAATTTGACTGATGATTCGCAATCAACCTCTTTTCATTCCCTACTACCTGGCAATTTTATATCAAAATACTTGAGGTTGATCCGTCAATTGATGTTATAATATTGTTATGTCTCAATACACAGCATGTATTCATTATAAGGTTATAGTGGTTTCAGGAAAAGATATGTCGGTCCTATTTCAATAAATTTTTTTCCGCGTCATTTTCATAGAAAATTTATTGCATTGAAGTTGTGAATTAATTACGAAACTGCCTCTTATCCTTACTACTTTTGAAAAATGATATAGTACCACCTGTTCTACCATGTAGTAAAATTCATGTCGAAATTTCTATCTTTACTCAAATTTGTTACTTTGCAAAACTTTTCAATGCACAATTTCGTTTATGATAATTTTCACGTAATCTCTCTTTATTTTCATTTTTTTAAACATACATATTTCATTTCTTAAATACATTTTCTATCTATTCAGATCTATCTTTTAATCCATTGTAGGACTCAAGTTTTGATCGATTTCGACAGTATGCGAATGTTTTCTGTTTTGTCTCGTCATATTTCCATTTGCCGACGCAACTCAGAATCCATATGATTTTCTATATCTTAAAAACGAAATCATATCATCTTTTATGCGGTGCTTTATCATACAAGAGGCTAAATATAATTCAGGATACATCCAGTAGGGAGCGACCTCTTTTTTCCGTCCGTCTGCCCTCGTCGTCCTATTTCCTCCTTTCCTCATTCTCCTCTCAGATGCATCTTCCCTCATAACTTCCCCTCTTCCTGTTTCTTTCGATCGAATATCCCGAATACTCCGCGAAATGGTTTTATTTTTAAAAATCTCTATTCGTGACCCGAATTCTGACCCTCCCACACCCCCACAGATCGAGCACCTTCTTCCTCTTCTCCTTCTGGACCTCAGCTTCCGACACCACCCGAGTAATAATACGCCAACGACTCACGGCTCCAAATATAGGGGGCGTATCTATTTCTGGGATAGAGGGCGCGGGGATGGGCCGAATGGTAGGGATAGGGGGCCTAAGGGAGGCGGAGGGACAGGGGGACGTATGAGGGAAGGGGGAGGGGTACACGTCATGAGGAAGGGGTGGGGCAAGGGGTGGAGGTAGCACCCATCCGTCTTGAGGGTGCTCCCACCGCCTTGTGTTCTCTGGGTTGCCAACTTTCCCGGATTAGACCCTCAGTCTAGCGGAGTAGGGCCGATTTTTCTGAATCGGGACCAGATTATATGGTAAGTGAAGGCTAGAGAGCGTGGAACTGTCGAGGCAAGACGTATTTTAGGTCTGGTGCACAATATAAACTTAATTCTCTCTAAAGACTGATGTTTAGGAGAAGATCTTTAATTCGAAGTAGGCTTGATTATAATCAAATTCATTCCCAGAATCAACGTGTAAGACGAAATACAGTAAATCCCGCTTTAAAGGCTTTTCCGGGGTACAATGAAAAATAGTGTTTAGCGTTATAGCAGCGCTATGAGAAGACTTCATTTCTTGGACATTTAACAGTAATTTTAAATTTTAGTTTGGCACTTAAATTATTAAAGAACTGCTTCAAACTTCAAAACGAAAAGGTATTTTCTTTAATATACTTTTTAATGAGAAGCACAGAAATAATTTTACTCTATAGTATAAAAACTTTTACAACTTTTACTTCTCTTCTACAAAATATATAATACAAAATATAAAATAATATAATACAAAATGAAAATCTGACGTACTTAAAACTGTCAATGAAGAGCAATAAGGCAGGGTGTTTCAACCATATTTTGTCTAATAAATTAGGCGGAAGATAGGCTAACGGTGTTTACAGTACATACGGGGTCAACAAAATGTGCCTTTTCAGCGGTTAGCAGAGCGTATTAAGCAGTATTTTCACAATATGTGTCGGGTGTTAGGGACTAGGGAGTAAAGCGCGTATTGGGCGAAAAACATCTTAAGCAAGAGCGTTCGACTATATTGTTTTAAGGGAATGATTGAAATAAAAATTCGAGTTTTATAATTACTCGCCTTTAATCCTCTGTTGCTATAGCCGTTAAATTATAATTCCATTACAGGTTTTATGTCTTGAAATAGGAAATATTTTGCGCCATGAAGGTTTTCTTCTGAAATTTTGATATCATAGTCATAGTGTTATTAGCATTGTATGATGGAAATTATCTTAAACCAAACTTAGGGAATTATTATTAGTTTTTTGTCCTTGTTGGAGTTGGCAAACGTTGGTTTTTGACAATGACGAGCGGCATTGTAAAATTTACGAACATTTTAAACGGGATCAACGTTTGATTATCACCATATTCGACTTTATTACGTAAAACATCTTTCACTCATGGTATTAAGTTACAGATATTTATTGATAACATCCGCTAAACATTTTATATAGCAAAGAAATAGATATTTTAAACAAATGCTAATTAAAGAAGATGAGAAATTCCCTGTCACCCTGAAGCAAATAAAGCATCAAATTTAGCAGAGTATGGGGAATACGAGAGAAGGGTTCATCTCGCCTCGGGGCGATCTTATTTCTGAAGATACACGTGCCCCTAACGCACTCCCGTTTCGGGAGGAAATATTCTACGTTTTTAGGATCCAACGTTTAGAAGATTTTAAATGTTGTGATAGTAAAATAAAGTGAAATAAATAGCGCTTCGAGAAATTTCATCCGAGTTTCCATCACTTTTCTTACAAAATGAATACTTCATAGCCATATTTAAAACCTAATCAAAGTAATTAAAGCTTTTCGGTTTGATTTCCTGTCGGCATTCGGCTTTTACTGCAGCGTAATAGGTTGGTTCAGCTGAAATATATAATATAATGGAAAATAAATCCCATCTCTAGTCTTCTAAGTATAAATTGCAATTTTTCTAACCGATATAAGCTACCAATCGGTGAAATCAAATAGCGCAATGAAAAGCTACTGATGCGGAATTCGCAATAAATTTTCGGTCACTTCATTAAAGAAGAAATGTTTATTATTAATCAATAGTCTCAGAAGTTTGTTGTTTTCTACCATTACTCTAATTCGTGTTTCCGTAATCTCTCGGAATAAGTTCCTCGTAATCGAACATAATTACAGTTATAACTTTCTTACAAAGCTTTTTCCACCGAAGTTTAATATTCCCAACAAGAAATAGTTAAAACTTTACTGTGCAAGAAAAAGTTACCTGTCTTGTTGAGGATTATAGCCGTAAGCTTGATGTATGAGATTTCTATTCAACCGGGAATGAGAAGTCGTTATTTCATGGAAACTACTACATTGTTTTTCAAGTTGAGAGTATAATCAGTCAACCTAACACCTTGAGGAATTTCGTCAAGTCATCAAGAAATGCACCTCATCACCCAGAATTCCGTGTGTGATGTGCAGTCTGTTGTCTACTGCGTTATAAAATTTCTGATTTAAATATATATAAATGACATTGGCCTCTAACGGAACATGGGCAAATCTTCGAGTTCTAACGCTATGTAAAGTAGAGAGCATCTTGTAACAGAATGTATCTCTTAAGATATTTCACTGAGAAGATGATTCTGACAAATTGAATCTTCGGAGACTGTTTTTGAATTTATGTGTAACTAAAATTATAAGCAGATAATGTGTAAATATGTATCAATTGTATTAGCAGGGAGCGAATCCTCTTCGTTAAACGTACTAATCTAATCTGTGGTAATAAAATCATTTAGCGACTTCTTGATGTACCTTAATTTTACTTTGACGATCGGTGCGGCCGTAATTATAAGTGGAACGCAGTGGAAATGGAAAGTTCGAAAAGCTCCGAAATCGGTAAGAAATCTTGCATTTCTTTAACTGAATAACAGAATGTTACTGCGCAAAACCAGAAATAATCCGGAGTTTGAAAGAGTAATGGTTATATTGCCATTGAGTGATTAATTTTATTGATTTAATTATAAAAACATCTACAATATTCGTGAGCCTAGCATCCATTTATTTCATTTATTACTCTTCAAAGGAGCCGATTATTAAAGTTTCACTTTAATAATGTGATATATGGGTAGAAAAGAGAAGAGGAGTGTACCCAAATTGTTACGAACTAATCTATAGATATATTTCTGGTGATCTTCTGCGTTTTTCTGCAATTATAAATTTTACCACTTTCATCTATCCTGATTTTTTCGGTTTAATTCTTCAAATAACTGCAAGAACAACCAAATAAATGAATTCAAAATTTCATTAGCCTATGGATGTAGAACTGAAGCGAATCTTTTGGAAATTATGTTTCCTTGACTTGAACGATGCATCTATGCCAAAACTATCCTCATACGCTTTCCTAATTTAAAAGACCTAATACTTATATATGTTACTTGATGATTAAATGAGCAAGTTTGTAAATACTAGAAGATCTCGTTTAAATTTCATTTTAATATACATTTTTAAATTATAACTATAAAATTCGGTTGTCGATTTGGAAACAATACGGTAGAAACTACAATTCTTAATGTCTAACTGCAAATAGTGGGAACTATTTTTTCCCCAAGGAAACAGTCGTTGAACATATTTGAAATTAGATTTCTTTGAAAATATTGCGTTTCGTTGGCTTATATACATTCACGAAAAGATCATGGCTATTTTGTGGAGAAAATGTAGGGAATCAACTCACCTCTCCTATCCATGTTTGAGCTCAATAATATTAATTGGAGAGCCTAGAAATCCGCTTGTGTCATGCTAGTCAGCAAGAACGGGGATCACTTCTTAGTCACTGTTTACCGAAAAATGAGCCACGTGCTTCTTCTAAGAATTTTTACTTTTTCAAGGACTCTGAGGGGACTAGATACAACCCTTTTCGATACAAGACGTCGAGTTTGAAATTATGACAAATGATACACATCCTGTTTTTAAGCAAAAAGAAAACGTCGCTCCCCTCCTTTTCTCAAAAAAATTCGACATGTTCTGTACGGAGGGGCCGATCTTAACTTTCTTCCGTCCGCGCCTCACATGTTTCAATGACGCAATGCTATTTGATAGTTTTTTGTCCCGTTTCCACGATGGCGTTCTTATTGCCGCTTAACAAATGAATCGCATCCCGCTAGACGCAAAAAAGTATTTTAATACCTCCGGGGTGTTATCTTTTGTATCGTTATGAGCTCCTTACACGTGCCGCTCATGCGTTTGATTGATGTTCAGCAACTAGTGATTGAGGTTCCAGGAGCGAGCATGAGGTGAAGAAGGCGGGATCGAAAAAATTACCCATCGTGCTCTTCGGCTTTATTTTCTCATTCCTCAACAACTCTCGAACTCATTCCACGTTATTAACTGCTAGATTATTTTCGATATCGTGATGAAAGCGCGGAAACGTTTTTCTCTTGTTCAAGTTCACTCTCACGTCCGCCTCGTGACGTATTCCTGAATCGTCGTTAATCCTGTTTGATAAAACGCGTGAGATGTTCTTGCTATCGCCATTAACACGTTTTCTGATCGACGATCGTGGTTCGGAAAAATTCAACCATCAGGGAGGAGGGATTTGGCTACTTAATCGTTCGTAAATTTTGGTAGAGAAATTACGGGATCACCTTAAAACACTCGATGGGCTCATGAATGTAGGATTCTAATTATCGTTACGACATTCCTAATAAATAAAACTATATTTTCCTTCGGGCACATATGTGGAGAATGAGTCCATATCCACTAAAAGATTCTTCGTTTCTCGATCTTTTCGATATCCTTGGCTATCGATTCCTCTCGAATATCCTAGCGATAATTTACACTCTCCTTGGATTCCATCCTCGATGCTTCCTTGCGCAACGCCGTTTAATTTTAGCTGGAGACCAGCTTTAACCCTATTTCCGTCCCACTCCATTATATTCGTTTGTTTCCTCGTCGGCAGCAGTTCTGTTGCCATGGTTTTTCGATCGTAGGCGTCGACGCATCGTAAATGTTCGATTTTTTATAGTAGTTCCACAAGGGCGCAGTCGTGTTGCGGTTTCCCGCCCATTTCGGACTCTAGTATGAGCAGACATTTTGAAACGTACTCGGTTGCCTTCGCTTCTGAAACAAGTATTCCGGAGTAGGTTAATGAAGGCTGATTTCACATCTCAAAACGGCAGACTTGTTCCTCTTTCGACAAAAAAATTATTCTGTTTCTTAAATCACTTATTCCATTCTCGATGCAATTATTGTAACATAAGAAAATGTATGCTCTTAAAAAATTTCCTTGCGAGATACTTTTGAGTTAAGGGTAAATATTTAAGAAGTTAATAAACTTCTATATTTTTTGAATACATACATCACATAATTCACGAATTTCACTTTAAACTGATGCAAATACGGATAGGAGTCACGTTAATTCTAATATTATTCATATGCAGCGGTTGTTTCCATAGTGATGAATGTTTATAGAAAGGCTGCTTTAAGTATAAAATTCCTCCATCAAATCTAATCAGATTATTCATAGGAATATTTTTCAAAACTTAATGCCAAACATCCCTTTGGTGGTAATAATTAAATCCGAACAACATTTCTCATAGGCTTCTCCAGCTGTGTCCAGAATTAATCAAATACTTGCTCATCATAAAGTATTTTGCTACTTCCACTTCACTTGGAGAGAAATGAAAAATTAGCAATGTAAAGTAACTGGAATTGTGTATTTGCATTGGTCTGCGTAGCCATTTCGTTACCTCTGGAAGGCACAATCAGCTATTTTAACTGAGTAGAACAAATTCCTCGGAATTCATAGAACCACATTTGAATGAATTGTGACTGCGAAGCATTTTACTAAGTGCCTTTGCTTGCTAGATCGCACAAAACACATCCTAGATAAGTGAGTATCCTGATTCCGTAGCTCGCGAGAGAAGTCATCCCAGGAATTTTGCAGCATCGCAAGCACGTTTCTTTCCTTCACGGCTCTTGGCTGGAACAAAAAAGTATTCTATTGCGCTATCCCACTCGGAAACCCCCACCATTTTTTCCGATCCGCATGCCAAGGCGGCATTCCTGCGCTTCCCTCCGATCGAAAAAATCGAAATTTATCGTCATCTCCCAAAGGTCTTCTTCTCGGCCAAACCCAACCCTCCAACTTCTCTACCAAACCTAAACATCGACTTGCACTCGTCCTTGGCGGGGTTGGGCAGCCCTTTTAAGATACCCCACCCAAAGGAGCAGATCCGGCCCAGACGAGGGTGGAAGAGGATTTTTTTGTTATTGTTGGAAAGGGGTGGGATGAAGTGGTCCTGAAGTTATGCACTGAAACCTGGTTCCACCGGTCCCACAATTTCTCCTTCCAATCTCGTCCTCACAGCTACCTTAACAGCGTGCGTTGCGTCAACTAAGGTGCACTTGTCAGTTCACTCACGTCTGGCGTGACTTGTGACCAACAGAGAGTGGACCAGATGGAAAGAGAGAATAGAGATTGGTTCAGGAGGAAGACGAAATGTCCGACAGATAGATAGAATTCATTCAGACGAAACAGAAGCCATAAGTCTGTCAGCAGAAAGCTTTCTGTTGAAGGAACTACTACTTTTATCTGTGCCTTTAGTCCTCGGTTTTTGGATAAAACAGAAGTAATGGGACTTTTTAAAGAAATATAGGAGGTTTTTAAATGTACATTCCTTTTTTTTATTAATCCATTATTCCAATAGAGACAGTTTTACACCCTATCCGATATGAAACGAAACAGCTTTTTGAAGGCATTTACTCGAAGAAAGAATACACAACGAAATTATTTGACATAGGATAATTACAAGGTACATTCAGTCAAACATACCTCTTATTTAATCACGAAATTTAATCCCCTTTCTAAGTTGAAATCGATGTAATTTTTCCCAACAATCAGCTTGCTGTACGCATACAATAGAGTGTCATATAATTAATACCATCAGTAATAGCAAAATTGAATATGCAATGTGAATAATTTGATAATTGGTAAGTTAATAATATTTCATAGTAAAATAATGGAAAAGTTAGAGACATTTTAACGATGTTTCTATCATACACAATACTTATAGGCTGATCTTCCAATTGCTATTCCTTTCGCTTTACCTTAGAGTAGGCACTGTACTGTACATGTACATACTAAAGAATACTTTATATAATTAATTTTTAGTGACCTTAAATCTGATATGTTTTGCTCCATATAATAATAAGTGAAATATCAATTAGGGAAACCGCTTCCAAACAGAATCGAGATTCACTTTTCTGGAGAATGACTAATATCAGCGGTGGTGTCACTTGAATAATAAATGACGTTGATTGTCATCGATGAATTATGAAACTGTCCTTTTAAATCATCTGAATCATACTCAAGCTGTAAAAAGGAGACTAATTTGGTAAAAATGTCATGGCTGTCGATGGCTTTCGAATCATTCATACGAATAACAGGGTGATTAAGGTCACAGGAGACTTTTTTGGTGACAGAAAAGATATTTCTCGAAAACCCGTATTGGCGTAATAAGTCTCTATTTATGATTAATTACATTGAGATTACTTTATAGGCTATTCATTCAAATATAACCTGCATGATTCAGATAGTAAAGGCTTTACCCGTACTACAAACAAATAATGTTTAAAAATTTTTCCCAGAACAGCAAATTACAGTAATCTCAACATTCAGAGAAAGAAGATGAACATAGCTCATTTCCAACAAAAGTGATGCGTATGAAGTAACCACTAAAACTGCTCATGATCTGAAACGGGCCTCTCCACCTACTGGGAAAGTGTTTCGGTCTAAGTTTCAATCTGAATTGAAGATTTCTCTTTTGATCTCTCCATACACACGGCTTTCAAGCTTATTTCAGACTATCAGACAGATTCAGACCTAGAATAAATTAATTATGGGTTTTCTTTTTTACATGGGCCGATCTAGTGCTGCAAGAAAAATATCAGGAATACCGTGGATTTGAGTAGTCGTCACAAATATCCATTTTTTCCACGAATGATACACGAATGACAGCAGCAAATTGGGGAAATAGACGAAAGAGTGCATGCACCTCCTGCCGCAAACTAAAAGACTTCTTGTAGGTTAGATATGTATATTTAAATGATATAGATATGTTGATACCGATCAACGATCCCATCAACCCTGCCCTTATCGTCGAGTCCCGTATTCTACCTATCTATAATATACACGTTGATATGTTGACGCTTATAGCAATTCTCTTAAGCTGAACATTGGTTACTTATCGATCTACAGTATATGTACAGTGATAACTCAACTAATGAAGATGATTATTACCGGAATCCCCTTCGCCAGTCGTATGTTTCAGGTTGGCCCCAAATGTATAAAAACTGCACAAAAATTACCGCTCCCATTTACTAGGAATAGGCAGCATCTGCTATGTTTGATTATTTTTGTTGGCGCTTACATATTAACAAGTCGACTAAAGTAGCCTTTCAATGAATATGTATTTATATTCAACCGAGTCCTATAATAGCGGAAAATTTTCCGTCAACCGAAGATAATATCTATTGTGTAAGTAACACATTTTTTCCGTGGAAGGTAATAATCCATTGCATTGTTGATGTTTTGCTTTTTAATTAAAAGCCAAACCTTTCAAGGGATATTATTGGTTAAATAAGTGGGAGAGATAAGAGGAAGAGGATTAGGGTGGCTGATTTTGTTCTTCGGTCGGATTAGCGTCTGCGTATCTCTACAGAAACATGTCTCGCTAATGAATAACCGTGGGTGAGTGGGAGGGGACTACAACGAGAAAGGAATGAGAAGCCCTTTCGGACCCAAAAAAAAAACTTTTGCTGAATGTTGGTCTCGATGTTCGTGTTGCTTCGAGGGTCATCCTTGAAGACTCGGATACTTCCTCGAGTTCTAATTGGCGACCAGTGTTTGTATTTCCTTTTGGTTGCATTCTAGATCCTAACCGACGAAAATTAGGAAACCTAGGTTCGAGAAGAGGTGTATTCACAGGTTGTTTGATATTTCATTGCCTTTTCACCCATCTAATAGTAATCTAGAGAAGCTATGACCATCATCTTCTTGTCAAAATCTTTGGTAACTCTTCTCTCTTAGTCATATTTACTCTCTATACGTTTTTCAAAGGTACGCGCCGATGCAATACACTTAATTTTTCGTTTTAGTATGCTAATGTATGTCATATATTTCTCGTTTCCATTCATTTGCGAATTGAATTATGAATGGAAATTACATTACTTGGTGGATATTTGACGCATATAAACAATTTCTTTGACAAAAGTTTCAAGAATCGCATGCTATTTATTATTCAAAATATACATCGAAGTTTAGACAAAAATGGGATTGGATACGTACTTAGAAAGTATAGAAGATGAAAGTGTCTTTGATGGCTGTTTTTTTTCAAATAAAAATTCTCTTGAATATATGAAATAAAATATATGAGGAAAGTAATTTTTATTACTATCGACTGCGCGGGTACTTCTTTTCTTTGGAAGAAAACAACAGAAAAAATATTTTAGAGATGAAAAAGCAACATTTTCATTTTTACGAAATGAATTCGGTACGCATAAAGATTTATAAGCAAATCTCCCCTCATAGTTTCATTTTGTGGATATTAACTCGAATAATGTGAATAGTAACAGCTTTTAAGAATTGGTAAAAATATTTGCAAAAGCTGTATTAACTTTAAGTGCAAACGATTGTCTATTGTTCTGAATAAGCAATTATAATTACGTTGCAGGAATGCACTGTGCTGAAGTATTCCAGTTGGTTAGAAGTTATAAAATTCACCCGAGATAAAACGCATAAAACTAACTTGAGGGAACCTAAACAAACGTCTTCTATGGTCAAGTCTTTCAGTCAATTAACATCACCGATGTTCCTGAATGCGTCTTCCTAATCCTTTAGGATTAATGTCTTTCCAGAACAGCATTTTCCCAAAGTTTTTTCTGAGTTTTTGGTTGTGGAACCATTCCTCAAAGTTGACCGGTGTTACATGTGAGAACGGAGCATCTGTTAAAAATGAGTAAACACTAATGCATCTTTCATGAGTTTCATCACCCAAGCTCTTTATGAGCGTTTACGGGTTATTCACCACATTTTGCATTCCTTGAACACTGTTTTTGCATGTTCATGGTGTTTCCGTGTGAAGTACTCAATGGTAATAAATACATGTATTTCAGCAGTTTGATTTCCTTTAAAAGCTCTTTTTACAAAAAAATCCCCAATCAAAACAACCGTATTAACATAGGGAAATAAATCCGTAAAGCGTGATGGAAATTGCGTTCAAGGCAATTAAGCTTTAACAGTTCATAATTTCCATAGGTATTTTACGAAAAACTGACAGAAATAATTTTGTTCTTCGTACAAAAACTGAATTAACTCTAAAATGTTTTTAGGAGAATCCCTTCATTATGCCCGACTCGTTAAGCTGTCCGATGTAATGCATTACGCATTCCGTGCACCAGAAAGGTATTCGGTAAAAACTCCTCGAAATCGAGATTTGAATCGATAATTAAACACGTAAGACGTGATTTTGTTTGGAAGGCGGTTTACAGAAATTAAATGAAGGCAAACGTGTATCTAGGCACCCGTTAAACTGCCAGCCCATGCGATCTTACATCGATATTAGAATGAGCGAAACAGTGTTAAGGATTGGAAACAACCTTTGGATACTGTTTCCTGAAGAGAATTCTATTCGTTTATCCTCTTTAGCGACACTTCTTTTAATTTAATTAAAGAGATACCGCCATATTAAACGATCGTAAAGTACATGAACCCGCGACCTTTTACGAGAGCTCAAAGGTTATCTTGGATCGAGGGACATGGGAGAATACATTCGGAATTCCAACGCAGGGAATAAAAATCACTTGCGGCATTTCTAAAAGGATGAGTGAAAGACGCAAGTGCTCCTTAAAATGTGAAAACCATAAAGTATCATAATAGCTATGATAAGGATGTGTCAGAATTGAAATGTATCTGTTAATTTTTGATTTTATTTCGAAAAATTAAATTAATGAAAAAAATAGCCAAAATATTTAGTTATAATCAACATCTTCTATATATTTCATAATAATTGTTATCATAAACTTGACCGTTACAAATTATAAGTACCACTACCGAAAGCTTTGCCCTAGGAAAAAGAAAAGTTGAATAGAGAACACTGATTCTAACTTTTAAATATCTTTCTCTTCAGGGAAAACATAGAGTTCATGGCTGAACTGCGAACACAATTGTATCGGAATAAATGGCATCTATTAGAGAAAGGTTTTCTTACAGATATTTAAACGAACAGTCAGATAGATAATGAGAGGTGCATATCAATTTTTAGATGAATAGGTGGTTTAAGAATGGAGGAAGAATCCTTAGATGAGGAGAAAGAGAAATTTTACTTTTTATGGAAAAGTAAGGGTGAAGGAAAATTATAGTCTAAGGAGAAAAGATTGATGCACTGAGATTCTTAGAGGGATGGATCATTCAAACAAAGGTAAGGAAGTATCATCGGGGAGGTTGAAAATTACATATTCGTATTTCCTTATAACCAAAGTTTTTAAACGATTGTGCATGTCTGAGATGACGCCATATTTCCTTTACCGCCCCTTTTTAAATATTTCGCCTTATTCCACTGGATTTTTTGCACGACTTTTCAAATAACAACTCCAACCTCCGATAATTCAGTATGCTCTCTGTTGCGACATCCTTACTTGCCTACCATCTAAATTCAGACCTACCAATTATCATGAAAACAAATTGCATTTTATTGATAAATACGGAATCACCATTCTATTAAAAAACCGTACGAGTCATCGCGTACCTAAAATAGCCGCCAGCGATAGCGGGTTGAATTCCTACATTCGCTAATTACGTTAAGGAAATCAGTTCGAATCGCGACTTTTGCTCGATCAGTGATGTATCGTCTCGTTTCCTTCAACCGCATCTTGAAGCAAGGAAAGCATTCGATTTGTAGGGGAGAGTGGAGTGATGCGGTGTTCGATGGGATTGTCGTGCAAGCCGCAGTCTCATCTAGAGGAGGCCTGACCTCCACCACCACCCAAACCCCCGCATTGTTCGCTCAAAGGAATTCCTTCCTTCCTTCACGACGTCCTCGCCTGACCGCGAAATCCTCTCCCCCTTCCAGTGATTGATGAGGCGAAATGCATCGTGGAGCCGCCGTGAACTCCGACCCCCGGCCAAACGAGACTATTGCTTTCCTCTTCTCGTGCGCGAACCCAAAAGAAGAATGTATTCCGGCGGAGGCCGAAGCTTTTTCATGAGAGGTTAACGATGGTTGTCGGACGAACGATTAGTGGACAGTTTCCCGAAAGTAGTTTCGTTTTTTATCCCGAGACCTCCTCAAAGAAAGATGGAGATTTAGCGCCTTAAGGAATGACCAGTGGGAATTACTCGAGTTAATGATGAATGTTAACCACCTTGAATAGGATGTAGAGTAACAAGCGATTAAAGGCTGAAGGTACAATATCAGCTATAAAAAAAGTGAAGAATGATTCAATTACGATCCTAAAGTAGTTTGAGGTATTCTTGGATTTGCATTGACTTTGTGATCAGTTCATCGTGTTTCACCAATACGCATTGAAGTGCTCTGCCGATTTTTCCGTTTGATTTTGATAACGAACATTATTTTCTTGTTCTTGTACCGTCATACTACACCAGTTTTATCCGTAAATATTTTGTGAAATAATTTGAAAGAATCATCTTAGTGAGAATGTTCCAGATCGATTCAACAAAGCCGTGCGTTGGTTTATCTGCAACACACGAGTGCACTGAGATTCGGTTTTGGAACGATACGAGGTTGAATTTCATAGTGAAACGCTTATACGCTGGTGAATCGAGATCTTTGAGGCCGAAAAGTAAATATGAATATGAAAGACAACCGATTCTTTCGCGAAAATTGTGAATATTTCTTAAAGACAGATACATGTAGTTTAGAGCAGTGTCTCCCAACTTTTATGGTCTCAAGTCCCTTTATCCGTGTCCTCGAAGCAACCAAGTCTCACCAATACGCCATGAGTTCGTTTTATCGATTGATTTACTTTGATATGTTACGAATACTTATTGTTTTGGTGAATAGCAGTGAAACTATCGGAAAACTTATTTCCGATACAGCAAACTATTGGGAAAAAAATCAAGAGGAAAAATAAGACGACCTTAACCCGCACGAGTTCTACCACGCAGTCCCTGAAGTTCCATTAGTGGGACGTATCCCACTGGTTGGGAAACACCGGTTTAGAGTATAACCCCGAAATTAGTGTTTTATGCTGTAGAATTACGATAGTGAAGCATTTTAGAATCGCCAAACTAAAATAAAATTCCTTCTGCATTTTCAACCAAAAAAAGTTCTACTACAGAAATACTCGGATGTAAGAAGCAATTGAGATGCTGCCAAAGTCATTGCGAACATCTGAAATTTTCTACGCTTAATTCTTTCGCAGATTACGGAACTCCGCTTTAAACCTTAAGAAAGCTTATTTCGTCGATTTGAAATTTCCTTATTGCTGACGTATTATGTTTATCCTTTGGTAAGCGATAAGAGGTACTTATGAAAGATCTTGGCTACCGATCCGGCGGCGAAATAACATGACTGACCTCTCGAAGTGTTTATCGAATCGAGAGAGATCTCGATGACGCATCTTTATAGCACATCTGCCGGGAAATATTCCTCTTCGGCGAGCACAATCGCGTCCGGTCGGAGACCCTTTAAATAGCGCTCGTCAGCAAACGCTGTTTACGTTTCGTAGTATGAAAATTTTACGTGGCGGAGAATGCGAAAGGTTGAGGAGTTAACCCACCGGTAAAAAAACAGCAGCATAGCCTACTGATTATGCTCAACCTTCCGGGCTACTGATTCTCCCTGCATGTTCAAATAAACACGGCATAATAATAACGGAAGGCTTGTTTGCTCGTAGCATAACAATGGGGGCTTTGTACTGGCACGATGCCTAAAAATTTGGCGGAACGGCACTATGAACAAGGAAAAAGTTGAATCGATGAAGCTGATTTCAGCATAAAAAGCTGAGCGAGGACTACTTGATATACTCAAAATTCGCAGATTTATAATCTATTGTAGAAGAGCAATTTCCTTGCTGGTTCTCCCTCGGGTATCGTCTATGATATCAGCGTGCAGGTTAAAATATTCCGCTTACGTTCACTGATGGTCAGTTTCTATGAAGATTGTGATAGGTAGGGCTAATTCATTGAACAAATCAGTATTACAAAATCCGTATGCAGATTTCACAATGGTGTTTACCAAAGCTGTGTTCATTACTTCGTCTTTTAGAAGTTCTTAATATTTCAGTCAAGTTATAATTAGCATCATTTTTAGCGGTAAACTAGTAAATAAAACTTTCTATTCCTTTACTATACCCTTCATTATCGACTAAATTTGTATTCAATAAGATGTGGTATGATAATGTATGGTGATGAATATATTCATTAGGGGTAAGGTGTACGAAGTATGTCCAGAAAGATATGTCCCTATGTTTGCTACTTTTAGCTAAAATTAGCTAAAGCCGTATATATATATATATGAAATAAAGTAATTCTGCGAATAATATCGTATTGCTAAGGAATTGATTATTAGTAGGAGGACATTATATTAGTGTCGCTTGTGTACATTAACAGCTTGTTGTAAACTAACGTAACGTAAGCGATAGTCCGATAAAATATTATTAACTACCCTTAATCCGTGTTGCTGACAGCTTAATGACTAATACGATAAATCAACTAAGAAAGGGAATTCATCAGCAGAGATTAAGTCATAATTATAAAATAGCTTTGTTGACCAACACAATTTAAATCAAAAAGGCTGTGGTATTCCGTCCAAATAGGCGTGGCATATTTATTTTCCACCAAGCCACAGAATAAACCAGTTAACACGATCCATATTCTAAAGGTAACGAAAATTGAAAGCATAAATTAGTGGGAATCTGTATTAATTAATAATTTCCTTAGCAGAAAAAACAACGTCGATTTCTAAATAAAATTTAATTTTTCTCGTTTATACGTAATGTGTTTCTTACTTTTACTTTTCTCTGAACATGTATATCGCACCCAAATTTTATTTTTTATCTATAAATTGTTAAATTATTTGCGTATAGTAATTTGTAAAGACAATGAAATAAAAGAAAACATTCGTATGTAGTCGCAGAGAATAGTTTGTGATCCCTTTCGTAAAAATGTGGCATGAATCAATAAAAAATTTTATTTCATATTTAACTGACTATTCCAGTAATTTACCGCGTTTAGACGGAACTCTAATGGAAAATATGAGAGTTGAATAAGAAGCCAAATTATTAATTAGACGTAAACACTGATTACATGGTTAAATATATTTCAGTGCTCACTTCCTCGTGTCCGTCGTTATATTATTCCAGGAATACTCCGGAATCCTTCGCGATGGAATGCATTGGATATCTTTTTGTACCGAGTAAAACTTATTTCGTATTCAAACGCATGCCCTTTCAAGATACGTGTAGCTCAGATCAAGCGGATGACTCCTCGTGGAGGCGACTGACGTTGCGAAATGCACGGTAAACAGACCAAAGCTTTTAATACATCTTCCTGACGAAATGAGTACGGAATCGTACTTGCGACGTACGATAGATGTTAGGCGCTTATCGGCAAAAAAGGTGCGCATTGAAATGAGGCGAAACCGCCCTTATTCGAATATCGAATGTATATGGAGTGCTAAATTTGGACTAATAATAAGATATTTTATAATTCTTAACGAGTTATGAGATAGATATCTACAGTTTTTTTTTTCACGTTCACATCATAAACCTAATCATTTTGTTGTTGAAATCAGGAAATTTCAATTCTTAAGGTACCCTTATCTATCTACGTAAATAGGACTTAATAGCTGAATACGTCATGTAATCAAGAAAGTAATAACTCCCTCGATTATTTGACTATTCGGCCTTATTAATGAAAAGTTTCTGCAAAGGATCGAAATGAGCTTCAAAAATATCCGTCAAGCAAACGGTGGTTTCGAAATGCTCTTTCCGAGTAGAAATCGATTGCCTTTATGGTAATGTAGATAGATGAGGTCTCTCTTTAGATAGCTGCTAATTCTTTCTTGGGAAATTCTAATTTTCCTTAGAATAGAGAATTGGTGCTAATAACCGAGAATCGCTTTGCAATGGAAAATACATACGCAACTTCTGCGTTTAATGTTATAAGAATGGATGTATATATTTCAACCTTTTTATTCATATTCATTTTGTCTGATTAATACGAAGTAACGATAATTAAATTTGTATCAAGAATTTTCTTGAATTCTGAGTATTTGGATAAAGTTCACACAGTGATGTGCAAGCGATAATTTCTAAATTACTCATTAAATCGTGAATAGACAGATATACTAAAAGGATGAAGTAGAAAGCACGGCGATACTAAAATATATGTTTGGTGTTTTCAGAAACTCGTGGAATAATTCTAAAGCATCGAGAAAAGTTGCTCGCAAGGTCGTTAAGTTCAAATTTGATCCATCTAACTCTCTTTCAAAATATTCGAAGAAATTTCTTTTCTTCAAAAA
The DNA here is from genome assembly GCA_000376725.2 of Ladona fulva. Taxonomy (NCBI): domain Eukaryota; kingdom Metazoa; phylum Arthropoda; class Insecta; order Odonata; family Libellulidae; genus Ladona; species Ladona fulva. The sequence goes on along the minus strand of KZ308356.1, from coordinate 1,719,599 downwards.
TAATGAAATATGAGCCTCTGCTTCTAAAAGAGAACATTAAATCGATGATTCTGGGACTGAATAGCTCATAGCTATTGATGAAAACTCAAAAAGCGATTAAATTATTTAAAGGTACTTGTCATAAGGTAAACTATATCCACTCTAAACAGCTGATTCGGACCTTCATTGTTTCTTGGCCCAATGAAGTTTGTAGCTAATGAAACAGGCTTCTCGATTTATAGCTAGACCGGCAGATTCTGCTGAATGGATGAAAGGATCTTATCTTCCTGCGATTTGTGAATAGAAAAAAAAATTATTACCACTATATCGAAATTCTCAAAACCAAGTTACCTGCTTAATGTAGTGATTTTGTTTTTTTGCTGTCTTTCGAAACGACTTATTTAAGTGTAACCTATGATTATTCTTCGTTCATTCCTTTTAGCCGAAAGATTAATACATTCCTCGATGATCGTTTAGGCGAAAGGTACTGAAAATCGTTTAAAGTTATAAGTCGTTAAGTGAGCCATCAATTCATCACGCTACGGCGGTTCCCTTCCATGAAGTAGAAGGAAGGCGATGCGTTTGTAGGATCTTAAGGATATCATAGAAAGCGAAACACTCCATTATAAGCTGAGCCAGCGGTAGACCTTTATGAGATATGAATGACCGATGCTTAAATGTCATTCATATATTTGATCTTTAAATTATCTTCAAATGATAAACTTTACCGTGATTCACGAGCGAACTGAATAATGTTGAATAGTTGAGAAATCGTATGTTTTAAGAACAATTTTTCGCAATTTCTTGAGTACCAGAGAGCATTAAACCTCAAGAATCTTTCAATTAATCCTGTTTTAAGAAAATTGTCCATAAACGTCAAATCTGTTGAAAATATAATAACCTATGCCACCCATGGGATATTTGATTAAAAAATGGAAAATGGAGTTTATGATTACATGAAACTTTTATATTACGATAACGATTATTTTGACACTGACGCGAATTACATATCAACGAACCATACGAAAAAAGCGATCCTGGGATAATTTCTCTAGGAAATCAAACGCTGTAGTCGAAAAAAAATTGGATCCTTCTTTGAAGGCCGGATGGGTTCATACCTCATAATACTATTATTTTTATAATTTCAATCGTATTTTTACGAATAAGATTCTTCAGTCGTAATTCGACGAACAAGATTCGTTAATCGGTTTATGCATACATTTATCTGTACGTCAACAGCTGGTAATATTTTGTTATGTGAGACCAGGAAACTTTTAATTGCTTTTCAGGGAATTCGTATCTCTCTTCGGTTATGCAAAGGCTAATAAACAGATTAAAATGCATCGATTCCGCGACCGTTACGTAATTCTCTCTTGCGGTGGATGAGATCAGCATCCAGGAATCGGCGCCAAAGTCGCCTTTGCTTTCTCTTAATTCCTCGGCCTTTTTTTAACACTTATCTTACGCGGAAAAAGAAACATTTCTTCGCTGATTAAACGAAACTGAGGAGGACGAAGGCAAAAGGGCGTGACTCAGGCATTTTGTTTAAAAGTTCGCGCTATATTGAAAGAGGGCTCTATCGCGTGCGAATCGAATTGGGCGTATTCTACGTTGGCAAGAAGCCAAATGGGATGGAGAGGAAAGGAATAGTAACATCATCGCGGCAGACTCCAATATAGCATAGTGCTCACAAATATACGTTCGATCGTGAGCGGGCATTCGTATGAATCCAGAGTTTTACGAGTGGAGTAAGAAAGGTTTTTCCCGTTTGCGCAATGGTGATAGATATAGAAAGACCTTTAAATAGAGTTTCTTTTGCGAAGGATTGGTAATAAACCCCGATCTCTAGCGGTTTACGATGCTTCGTCAAAATTATAACATTCGTAGAAGTTCTCGGTATGTGACCGCTCCAGACGGGTAGCTGATTCCGAATGGATCCCCAGAACTAAATTACTGTATGTACATGTGTTATGAACGATATCAGTCAGTCAGCATATTAAATTGTTTTATTACATTAGGAAACGATTCTGATAGCAACACATTCGATAGCCACCATCAACATCGAACGTTCTCTTTTCATACATACAAACTCATCCAAGTTGGAGAACATAACGTACTTATTGAGGGTAAGTAAGCAGAAAGTGTAATTCACTGAACTCCGAATTCCCGCATCTCATGTTAAATGGACAGTTGTTATGTAATCCTAGAACCTGTATTTCAAAATCTCATGGAAACTTCTTCTTTTGCATAGTTAAATGACATATTTTTATTAAACAATTTTCGCGATAAATAAAAAAAAGTTCCTCATGCGCGTGAATTTTAAGAGTAACATGTTATATTATACGGCATTGGCATTCAGGACCTTGTTTTCGAAATAGAGAAGTTATAAAAGTTTAAGTTAACGTAAATTAGAGTAGTATGGAAAAATACTTTGAAAACTTATTTTTAGGTATAGCATTATAATTTTCAACCAGATTTCGTTAAAAGAGGCATTGATATCTTTTTTACTTTGTAATAAAAATAAGGGTGTAAATTCTATCCTAGGAATAAGGGACGTATGCTAATCCTAGAAGGCAATGTTAATTGGTTATCGCAATAGCTGCTACTTAATATTTATGATTGATCATTTGTGGAATTACAGTCTAGTAAGGCAAAAGAAGAGAAATCGCCCGCACACCTGGAATCACATTAAGAGCATTTTTTTCCAATTAAGTAGATTTATGATAGGCTTCATTACATTCTGGTTGTTATTGTTCATCCAATCGACTACGAAGGAGGTTCGTGCCGTAAAAAGGGTCAATCATATCCGTACAATATTCAAGATAATACGATGATGAAGGGGGAAGTTCATGTTTCGTTTGAAGTCAGCAGGAGCCTTACAATTATTGATGACTGTTCACCAATCACCACAGAAAGTCATGCGACAATATGCTCTATTCAAATGTTTTCCTTGGGATCACGCCATGGCAAATAGAACTTATCTCATCAAGTCGGAGACCCCGACAACCATCGACCTCGCTAAGTCCTATCATCCCACACCAGCAGAAAGTATTAATGGCATTCCAGTTCAACGAGCTACGACTTTCTTGTCTTTATATCTGCTTTGAGCTATACGATAGCTTCACGCCGAGGCTGAATAACTTGACGATGAATTGCAGATCTAATAACTGGCGAAAGAAACATCAGCTTCAGGATGGCGACGTTCGTCCTTGTTGCCCCGTCTCTAAGTATATTTTGTTCCAATAAAATATTTCTGGTAATCATAAAGTTATGCCTATAAAGAGAATAGAGACTGTGGAGGAAAATAACGCGGAATGTTATCACCATAAGCAACATAATGTTATCGTTCATAAGCAACAGAAAATTATTTCATATATTGAAAGAGAAGCGCTTTTTAACAAACTCGATTTTACTAAAACAATTTCAAAAATCTATTCTTTGCAAAGAGCGGAATGAAGGATCTATTTCTTTTAATCTTTCTCAGAAATTAATCATCTCAATTGCTCGTTTATGATAAAATTGGGTAACATTCATGCATTATTTTCGTTTTTCGTAGGCTTTTCCTGCAATCATAAAATTCTTCGGCTTACATTTAATCAAAACGTTATAGAAGTTTATCGAGTCACATTACATTCTTTCACTGTGTGTGTAGCCTCATTTTGGTTTGCGTCATGAATGTAACTCGATATCAAAACGGAAGGTAGTAAAAAGTATTTCCTACATTAGTAAAGATTGGTTTCACACACGCGGGGACAATTCGAAGCAGCTTTTTGAGAAAATGACTAGAAAAAGTGTTGTTTAAGTAGACTCCAGAGAGAATATTTTTGTTTAAGAATTAAGTGAACATACCGCATAATCAAAAGTCATGCATATAATTTATTTTCTATATTAGAGATATCATCACGAAAAATCAATTCCAGTGTAAAATGAGAATAATTATTTAAATTAGTCCGGAATATGTTTTTGGAATGAAAAGAAATTAGCATAACTACGCAAAAGTGTATATTATTAACTTTGGCGGAATTAATTTCAAAATCGTAAAGAAGAGATCGGAAGGCTTATTCTCTCTCAAGTTTGAAAACTAAATTCCATTAAAATTGGCCAGCAGTATGTATTCGTGAATAACATCAGACAGGTAATTTAGAATCATGGGACAATGACATCGAACAACGGGCAGAAATCATGAATAACAACAACCAGTACAAAAAAAATCAAGTAGAACACGTAAGGGATACGAAGGATAATATCAATCAATACGTAACTGAATCCTTAAATTTACAATCTAATTGGCAGTAATCTTTGTCCAAAAGAGAGGATGGTACTTTTCCTTTTTCCAGATGCAAACGTTTCCCAAACAGGATGCATTCCCTCAAAACCTGTGGCAGTATTCATCATTAGCACCCAAAATCTTGTCTGCCACGGTTCTAAGTGGGGACCGGAAACCAGAAATGAGAAATCTTCTGAGACATACGACCGGAATCACTTCGAACACTGAGTAAAAGTGTTTCTGCCGAGACGCCCGTCCCTCCTAAAAATACCAGGAAAACCCCTTTAGCTTCGGGGGGTCAACAGGGGCAAAGAAGCCACAGGTCATGTGGTCCCCTTGTTCGCCCCTCCCACCGCATCCCACGCTCCTGTGGTAACTCGATCGCCTACGCTGGCACGCGTGGGCCCATAGCACGCCCACACCTTCCACGACACGCCAAAAGGCCTTTACTTCTCGCGCAGGAAGTGTGATTCTTTCGCCGCCCACTCTTCGTCGCAACGAGCGAACGTCGTCGCAGGAATAAAAACTTTCTCCCTTGCAGCGAAAATGAAAATCCCTCTCCCGAAGGTCGTAAAAATAAAAAGGTGCGGGCTCTTCAGATGGAATGGCAATGGATTCACGCTTCGCGGAAAACCGGACGCGGTGGATGGATGCGTCGCCGGTTCTTCCTTGTGGACGCGGGTTTACAGAAGACATCTCTACGAAATGGTGGCGGCATTTAACTGAAGCATAAATTAGAATAGTTTTTACGAGTTCTGAGGATGTTCTCTCCTGGGCTTGCTGTTTTTCGTCTTATTTTATAACTGAAGCACGAAAAAGAGTTTTTCAGAATGATTCCTGTCACCACTAAAAAATATTGCTTTGCACACTTACCAAGTAGCGTCCATCGATGGGACAAAAAGAGATGACTTGGACCCATAGGAATGGTGCAAGGAGGAAAACGGCACCAAGGATGCAATCCCGATAAATTTTTGTATAAATCTGGTATCCTGCGAAGCCGGACAAAAAGATAAAGATATTTTAGTTGTAATTGCCATTAAGAAAGTTAATGAAACAAAAATATATTAATGCCTTAAATAAGGATGAGTCATGCATAACATCTTATTTATGCCAAATATTTTCTCGGAATTTATCAATATTTTTGATATCATGAAAAATCAGCGAGTCATTTCATATAGCTTCGAATGCAAAAACATAAGCTTTTTCTACATATCGCTGTTTTTCCAACTTGGCATTTTGATATTGTAAAAACTTTCAATAAGCCAAGCGTTGTCCCTGAGATATATTTTTTCTTTTGATGGGAACTTTACTTCTTCATCTGAGAATTGAAGACTAGAAATTGAAATCAAAATTTCAGATTTAATTAATTTGTATAACAAATACGAGTCCACCTGTAAAGCACGACCTTTCAGTAAATCTACCACGCAATTTCACCTACTGGAGAATCTTTTACACTTGTTAATAGCCTGCGTTATTTGCGAATATTCAGAGGGTAATTGACAGAAATGAGATGGAGTATAAATTGCGCACGGAGGAGAAATATATTTCAGAGATTTTTTATGTTCATTGTAAATATAGACGTCCAGGACAATGCCGTGTTAGCAGGGTTTTGAGATAACAACGCTACGTAGAAATATGTTTTATATATTCTGAAATAGTCCTACACCAGGATAATGCTAATTCTCTCCCTCCAAGAGGAAATGTATCCCCTTGGAATGAATAGAACATAATTAAAATTCTCAGAATGATTAAAATTTCCTCTTGACTATTCGTGATTTCATTATTACAAGGGCATTTAAAGAAAGTTGATAGATGTGAATAATTTCAACTGTCATCTTCTGCTAATTCCCCTCCACGAATCCTACCGATTTAAATTAATTGTAAATATTTTTGTGACCGTAGTGAGAGAGTGGATGCTTCTTCTAAGTCGTGGGATACACATCCCTCCTCCATCCCGAAGCGTACTTCCGGTGTCGGTATTTTTGACATTAAATATTTTGGCTTTACATCCTCCATATTTCAAGTCCATAGCTGATGCTAACCCTCCCCCTCTTCGGTGAGATTCTTCCGCAGTCACGTGACCCCCCGTGAGGATGCTAAGAAATCATAGAGAACTTAAGATATTTTTAATATCTCTAGGGGAAGAAATTTGTATCAAATTAAATCATCCGCATTAATTCTGTGGCGGATTCACAAGGCGGTGAATGATTTGTCAATAATATGATCTTAGCTATCGGAATATGCAGCTATAATACCTTCGCCAAAGTGAAAGAGATGTTTGACTCGGAAAATCTCTAAATCTGCATTCACCGCAAATGTAGCGAATATTTTGGTTGACTCTTGCCCAAGAAGAGGGAAGTAGAGAAGACAATCTAGCTATCACCAAGTATACAAAGAATTATTTGAAGCCTATTTTATGGTCTCCTTATATCGATACGGAAAGGAGATTAATGAATTGCGGGTGATTAAGACCTGAATGAAATATTCTCCAAATAATGCGGAAAATGGAAACCCGACCCTAACGCTAAGTCTTGTGGAATAATTTACTGACAGCAGCTCTTATGAGGCTGTTTATCGCATATTAAATGACTCTTCGAGAGAAAAGCTATGTTTATAATCTATATGTACTGGAGAAACCTATGTATCCCATTATCTTTACCTCTGCCTACTCATTATTTTTATATGCTCAGTCTCAAGGGAAAGATGATTCGTCATTTCTTTTGAGGAAGATTGTCATGCATTCTAATGAAATGCCAATCGGTCCAGAATATGGAGCTTCGGAGGAGATAAGCTGGAGTTCATCTGTAGTCACCCTTTCTGCAAATTCATAGTTAACACTCATTTTTAATTCCATGACGTCACTGTTTCAAGATTTGCATTAAGTCACTACGCATTCTCAGCAGTAAAGGTTAAGTCATCCTTAGAATTGAGTCTGATGTATGCGAAACTGTTTCTTATCTTTATTTTATTTTACTTACCTTTCCTGGAAAATAAACAGAAATTAAATAGTATTCGGGATACTTGGAGAACCTAAATTTTGATGTTAAAAACCAAAATTTAAAATAATTGTATTTATACGTAGAGCAGTGAAACTTGGGTCACAATAAAAAATGATATAAATGCAATACAAGAGAATAAGGTCTTTTTCTAATGTTCAAAGGTTAAAAACAAAAAAAAAATGAAGAGATTTGAAACAGAAATAATCATATTTATAATGCGAATAATGAATGAAAGACACACAGAGACGAATGAATGGATCACGCCAATGAAGTAGACTTCTAATCATTACCGGTATCAATAAGGTGTCATAGAACATAATGTTAAAAGGGTACTTGTCATTTCATGAGGAAGTAGGAAAAATTTTACGAGACAAATAAAAAAAATCGCGGTTGTATCACCGACAGTCAAATTAGTCAACTATTTATCTTTTTTTAGCGATGCTTAGACGCGAAACACTTGGCAGCAGTCAAGGAATACTCTTTCCTTTTTTGTTTCTCTTTGCGGAAAATGGTTATGGAAAACTCTTCTGACGAGTTCGGTATAGGGAATGATTTCTGGTCGCTTTCATTCACGAGTGACGATAAAAGTAGATGTAAAGGGCAGTGAAGAAGGGCAGTGTTAATGGATGCGATTACCGCGGCTGGGGGACCATTTATGGCCTGTCCGCCGAGGCTCCAACGGCTTCGAACGGCAGTTCTTCCGATCTTCTGAGGAACTCTCAGATCATTACGTCACGCGATGTCGTAAAAATTATGCAGAAACATGCGATTATAAGAAGTTCTGCATATATATATATTAATTTCAAGGTTGGTAGATACTAGGTTTTACAGGCTAAATTAGTACCTTATTTTCAAGACGGTTAATAAATCGATTCCATAACTTTCTTTATATTTTTTCACTCGATTTTGGTCCTTAATAAAAATAAATATCGCTGATGTCTCTCGACTATCTTACTTTCTACCGATGTTTGCATTTTTATCAAACACCTAAATAGACTAGATGGAACCTATAGAATAGATGGATATAAATAAATAAAACTACATGAATGGACTTTATTAGATATCCTATTGTCTAAATGTCACTAGATGTCTATCAACTTAAACAATAAATGTCTTAGATGACAGAATTGTTGCTCCAAAAATTGCTCTCTTATTCATATTAAGATATTTTCACATTCATAATTAAAACGCGTTAAAAAAGAATAAGCTTATCATTAAAATAACGTCAGTGTATTCTCGGGATAATCGACACATTTTGCAGACTACTCTTCTTTTGAAAGACACAAGATTCCTCTCATTAAGGCGATTCATTTCAAGATATATTGATCAGAAGCGTGCTGTTGCAGACGAAGGTCAAACTGTCATGTTATCCATCTGCTGATGTTCTCGAATATGTCATAACCATTATTGATATCGAACCAGAATTCATCGAGTAATTATTTCTGCTTCGTTACCTCCGATTGATAAGGACTCTCAGCCACGCATTGATTGATGTGGTTTAAGTAAACGAAGATGCACGTGTTTGAGTGGTCATGAAACATCTTTTTGATAACTTCTCCTTAACTAAATGCCAACATCGCCATCTCCATACTTCGAGAACAAATCATTTCTCCATCGATTTTCTACATCCCTCCAAAACGCCGGTATTTTTTCTCGCTTTAATTACAAATTACGCAAAAACAAAAGGAAAAATTAATTTCATTAATTTTGGCGAGAGTTATCAGATAAATTTCTTCTCTATAGTATAGTCTTTGAGATCACAGATATTAAAAAGAGCACATGCATTAATTGTGATGATATATTAGGAGAGTTAAGGCAAATTTTATGGATAGAATATATTGTGCTGCTATCATGACGGGTACGCAGCCGAATGATGTAAAATGAAAGTAAAAATCCGAAAAGACGAGCCGAAATTTTTGATGAATCAGTATTCGTATTAGTTTCACTATTCAATTTTGTAAATAATATCAATCGACACCGCGAGATTTACAAATCTAGTGGCTAATATGTTATAATTTCATAATCACTCATACATTTATTGTTTTATTATACAATACTTGATCAATTAATGAACTTATATCTTTATAGCTGATGGACGAAATCTCAACAGCAAGAAATTCTACAATAGATCAAAAGAAATAACTATTTAAAAAATTCCACTAAATTTATGTATGTTAAATTATTGTTTTCTTACATTTGGTGTATAGCTTTTGCTTGCTTTTGTTTAAAAATTTCCAATCGTGTTTACAGAGTATGTATATACATATTAAACTAATGTTGGTAATTTTAATCTGTGGTATTAAAATTCAACTTGATACAGTTAATCCTATAATTGCTTCATTGAGTACCCAATGGTTTTAACGAAATAAATTTCTAAATCATCTTTTTCACCAAGCTGAATTTATATTGAAATGAGGCACAAATACTCCTTGTTGAAAGCAAAGGCTGTGGCAAAAACGCCCTTTCTGGAGAAGTACGATCTCTTCAAATGATAAAAAGTCTTCAATCATTTTCACAAAGCGGCCAAAACAAATTACGTCGCCAGCCCTTTCAAAAGTTGTCTGAGACGACCTCTATGGGTCAGTTCATTGAGAGATCCTTTTGTCCTCCACTTGGACTGAAAAGTCGTCCTTGAGCACTAATTCCAAGTGACAATGCTGGTGCGTCGGCGTTAACTACACCATTCCTAACTCATCCACAGTTACGCCTTACCCCTCAAAGAATTACCGCCCTTCCCAATATACCTTCTCTTTCCACCAACCATTCTTTTCTCCTTTAGCTTCAGAGATACCGTATTTCTTCCTCAATTATCTCTAGAAAGGCCATTCTTCACCCTATTCATATGCATCCTGTGGTGTCGCACCTCTTATTCATTGCGATGCCGTTTACGGCAACAATATATTCCCCAAAAAAGGAAAGAAATCGTTATTAAAATATATTCATAAAGTAGCCCTCTCAGGAGAACTTCCAGACCACAGTGAGTGTATCTAAAGGTTCCGTATATAAAAAAATCTAATACTCAAAAGTTGATATAATTTGTAAATGCGAAGGAAATTGTAGTCATTGCTTAAAATGGAATTTTTCCATCATTCAGTCTTTTCTAATTTAAGATCTTGATTTCCTTTATTTTCTCTCTGGTCATGATCTCGGGCTAGCAAATTCGAGTGTTGCTCTCCAACAGTCTTGATTTACTTTGCATTTTCTAGCTCTCGTGCGTTCCAGAAATGAAAAAAACTCGATAGAAAAGGACAGCTTTTTACCGTAAGCATTCATAAAACAAAATTAGATTAATTTATACTCATAAATCTTCAAGAGAATTAAGTTTCTTCCATGGAAATCTATTTCAGTTCCTCTTCGACGCGTAAGAGTACGGACGTATAGTGTGCTGAAATTTCCATTCAACGTTTTAATATTTTTCCATCGTAACCCTCCTTTCGGTCTTCCTCTAAATGAAAGGTATTTCTTCCACCAAGCGAATTTTTTCGGAATTTGTCACAGGAAACGAGCGCAATATATTCTAGGGTTACACTAACGAAAAATGCGACAAAGAAATGCAGTCATATCAACTTAATCTAAATAACAAGTTTATATTCTCATCCGCTGTCTCCATGCGATACGCTACGAGAGAATTTAATCTTCCAGCCCATAAGAAGTAGCAGTCGTGGAAGGGGAATATCTGAAAGCGAGAGCTCACGGATAGCCACAGATGGAAATTCCTGACGGAGCCGAAAAAGGAGAACAGCTGGGAATTCCACGAAGGATTCCATGCGAGAGTTTTTTGCCCAGAGATTTTTGTCTCCCCCTCCGACACAAGGAGTAATCGGATCATATCCTCGGATGACAGAGAATGGCGTAGAGATTAAGACGGTGATGTGAATTTAATCATGCGTCGAAACCATCGCTCGGAGAAAAAAGTTTCCGCGTGAGGTATGATGCTCGGAGTTGCAGAGACCTCGGAGAGCTCTTGGTGAAGGACAGTGCATGTGCCTTTGTGCAACGGGGGCGGTGAAGTGAACGGAGGACACGGAGAACTCGTGAGAGATTTTTCTTCCACTGGAACATGAAAGGAATTTCGGTGAAGTGACTAATAGGCCGAGATGAAGAAACAGATGGAAAAACGGGGGAGAGGTAACGTTTCGGACGAAAGGAAATGATACATTTCGTACCAAGTAAAAAGTTTTAAAAACATATGACGTGCCTTAGATTTCAAGTTCGTAATACTCCCGATTTGTAACATCAGTGTTTATTCCAGAAATATAACCTCGAAAATATGTAGTTCTGGTGAAAGAATCGCTGAATATATCCGATAACGATGCATAGAAAGAGAAAATAGAACTAGTTAATGAGAAGAAGTTAACTTTTCTGATATTCTGAAACATCCTTGGTTGAGGTCATGTATGTACTAAAGTTCTGAAAATTTAATGAATTTGAATTAATGCTGATCGCGGTCATAAAAATAGGAAAACCAAGTCAGGGTAGGGACACTATATCGTATGTGTTTACTTTTAAATATTATTACTAAGTAAATTGATGAAGGAAATTTTACATGAATAGTTTTACAACCTGAATGTAATGATTAACGAACCTTATAATCCATATTATGGGCATTCAAAACCAAAATTGCAAAGAAAACTCCACATTCCTTATTTTGACGTTGATCTTCAAAGTTTTGAAGGTGTATTAAAATCCACCATTTTTTATTGATTTTTCTTCTCTAATATACAATATCGTACACTGATTTAAAATTCTCAAATATCCCGAAAGTATTTGCTTAATTACTTCGGAAATCGGCGGAAGTGTTCAGACATGTCTCTTCAAGTTATGGTATGGGATGTATTCAATAATCACCACAACTAGAATTTATTAATGCCACAAGACTTCTTTTGGTTTGGCGCACGCACAATTTCCTCTGCGTACAAATTATAAGCCTCCGCACAAGTCTTATCACCAGGAAACGCTGCGGCTGCGGGTACTTTCTGTGAAACTTAACGTCGCTCGGTAAAAAAGGAGCTGAAAGTAGAATTTATGGGCACAACCCTTAGGCATTGGAGCGCCCAAGAATAATGGTAAGAGCTATTTCCTCGAGAAAACGTATGAGGCCACCCGCATCAACAGCCTTCTCGTAAATTAGGACTCAACGGCTATCTTCACAATTGGGCAATTCGTTCGACGGCTTAAAATTTTTCAAAAGTTCATTTTTAGCAAGAATAAGACTTCATTTACAGAAATAGCAGCGAGTGAGAGAGAACTTTTCCGATAGTTGCTGCTCGAGTAGGGAATGTATGCACAAACATGGTATTCATCAAGAGGGTAAAATTATGGTAAAAACCTGTCTAAGGTAACAACCGGCATCATTCATAATATAACTGCATATACACAAGATTTTTCTCAGAGAAGGTTCTCTATAAGGCGGACGGAAATCTGTTTCTTCAATCTTGAACATTAGAACCTGTGAAGGGCGTTAAAAATATTTTTGCTAACAAAAGTCTTTATCGATGGTTTGCTTTATATTATATCGTATAATTTAAAAGTTTATTTGAGCTCTCTTTACAATTTTAATTTATTCATTCAGTGGCCCACAAGTATATAAAGAAGAATTTGATAGTATTTCAGTAAATTTACCATATCTATCGAACCATCTTTGCATTTTCTTGTGTGTTTTCCATTTCTTCAAACAAAAACCACTATTCTCATATATAGGATCGAGCAACAGCTGATTTATTTGCTTCTGATTTCTATTTAATCTTATATATAAAGTAGAATTTATGACGAGTGTGTGTGTTCGCCTAAAACTTGAGAACCAGATGTCGCACAGCTTACAGACTTTGAAGATTGTTAAATATCTTCCCTGGACAGATAATGGGCTACTTTTCACCTAAATGTCCCCGGTTCGACTACAGATGTTCAGAACTTTTTCCATAAGAAATGCACGAAGAGTTCACCTTTATCTTGCATGGTTTATAGTTTGCTTGCATGGTTTGTTTCATTTGCAAAATTAAATAAGAAAGAATAGTCGCACGAAATCGATAAGAAGAATCAAGAGAAGGGAAATCGAGTGAAGATTCTTATATTGGTCGTCGAATATTGTTTCCTGTTCAAAATTGCGAGAATGTTGAAAAAATGAACGAAACTCTACTGAAATTTTGAGGTTGTAAACAAACTGTTCCCCTGGCTACTAATTCCATTGTGGAATCCGATTTCCCTCCTTTTCATATAAGAATACATGGAGAATTGAGCACCGATGAGAAATGTTGGTTTATTTTTTGTAAAAATAGAACTATTACATTTAATTCTATCTCTATTTTCCCCGTTGATAATCAACGGGCCCTTTCAGCTAGTGGATTGTAAAAAAAATGCATCAGTGTCAAAAGTAAACGAGCCCTTCAAATCATCTCTTATTTTTCTACTTATCTGAAGGATAGGTTTAAGTCATTATTTTGATAAAGTATTTTTTACAGAAATTAACCGTAATTAAATATTTAAAACTTAATTAAAATTTACGTCGTGTTATAGATTCAAATCTTTCTAACTCGTTTGTTTGCATAATATCCATCCCGCGTCCCAACAAGCAGTACAAATAACACTTTAACAGAGTTTAAAGCCACCCATAATCCATTTAGAGAAGTGACCGTTAAGCTTCATCGAAAACGCATTTCCTAACTATATCGTCAGTCCCCGTCCACTTGAAAACAATTGTCCCAAACAGCTCAGCCATCGAGGTCGACAATAATGGAAAAAATACAACATCTTGGGTCGAAATAAAACATCTCTCCAGAGCTGTCTTCTTTCAATGACGTCGATTGGCTGCCCCTTAAAAGGGCTGTGCTCCCAGTCCCATCTGCAAAAGAAGTTCACTCAATCTACGCTCCATTGGGGACAAGAGAGTTTTAAATGGCTCTCCCCACTCACCCACTTCTCTTGACACTTCTCCTCGGCATAATTCCGCCACTGCCAACTTTCTCTCGTCCCTTCCAGATGGTCCAGCTCAAGCGAAATTTACGATGCCATCGTATCTATCCTCTGTGTTTACTGTATACATCTAATGTTTATTATCTTAGCCGAAATCAAACTAGGGCAATTTTAAGAGGCTCAAGCATGCAGTTAAACTTTCAGAGCTTTAAAATTATACTAGCTGACGTATAATGCGAATGTTATTTAGAACATATAAATCATTCAACATTTTCAAGGTTATTGTCTGAGGCTTGATTGGTTTGATATGTGAACTAATCTTGGAGTTTTCCTTAACTATTACCTTACTGTAAATGACTTTCCCAAGACTCACTCGTCTTCAATTGCAGTAACGAAGGAATTTGTGATGAGTACATCATAACTTAGGACTTTTTCTTTGAGGATTGTTTTAAATTCGACGTCAAACATCTTATGTTTATTACATCTTATTTTTTGGTGATTCAAGTTTGTTAAAAATTTTACAAATAAAAGAAAAACTTAGTCCTCGATGTTCAACAACTGGTGCACGAATTGTGACAATTGGACCAGAATATTCACTCCCTCAAAGTGTTCAATACAATTTAACATAGAAGTAATAAGAATGTGCATACCATAATTTTTCTGATGTTTTGTACAGATTTTCCTAATATTGAAGAGGAATCATTCTTTGATACAAGATTTACCTAAACTTGTTAATTCAACACCTGTTAGTGTATTTTGTCTTTGTTTTAGTTTAGAGTATCCTGATTAATTTATCGAGTGTTGACTGAACTAGGCCTACCTTAATAATTTTTTTAGAAAATTAATGAGGAAAATTGTACGTATCAGTAAACATCTGCGCACTAATGGCTCTATTCTACAGATACTAAAAAAATTAAAACTGTAGGCGATTATAATTATATAAACAGTCCAAAGTGCTAATGCTAGATCATAACCCACATAACTGAGAATAATTTACTCTTAATATCGATTAATTTAAATAAATCATAGCAATATTCAATATGGAGATTCTATTACGGCATTTTATTACTTTTCTTCAGTACTCTTTATCTAAGTCGATTTCTCTCTGTGGAACTCATTAAAATTTTCTAGATTTTAGATAGAATTAGTGATTCTCAACCTCTCTCGAATGAGGATTTTATGTATTTTTACCGTCGAAGGGATGTTTATTTCATAATTTTTTTCATATGGTGTCTCGCATGCATCTAGCTCATCCTAGTTTCTCTTTTGCAAAAAATCACCCTCTTGGCTCAGTGACGTCGTTGTTGGTCAACGCGAGCATTCCAATCGTTCCTTCCCCCTGCCTAATAGGGCATGATGCATCTACCCAACGCCTCCACCCGCAGAGGTCCCCTTCCTCCGATTTCGTTCACGCTTTAACGGGCGCCCATCGATTCTTCATCGCCCCCAGGGATATCCCGCGTCACTCAACGCGTGGGAATCAATTAAGGTGTTTGCTTAGGCCACGGACGGTTTGCTTTCGAACGCACGCACTCAACCGTGCCCCTTTTCTCCACACGCATATCATAGACCTCGAGGTTTTATAAGCGAGCCAGTCAAGGAGATGTCCTTTTGTATTTACGTTCCGCGTGGGTATTCGAATGTGGACCTGCTAATCTTTCCGCTGTTTTGAAGGATATTTTCCCGCGGCTCTCCCAGATCGGAGCTAGAGTTGGTGCAATAGATCCCGGTCCTTGAAGTGAGATCACAAACATGGGTGGAGCGTCAAGATGACGATTGGAAAAGTCACTCTTTCGCTTCTTTGATGTTTTGTAAACCAATTTCCACATTCGTGACCTAAGAGTGGGATAATATGGCCTGGTCCTTGAGACTTGATCACAAATATGGGTGCAGCGTGTGCTTACCATTTGGCAAGTAGAAGTTGATTTCATGCAGACAAGTAGACTTGCATTTCAAGCAGGCATACTGTGACCCTTCCGTTATCTCCAAATATTTTTAAACGTTTCGCAACAAAGGTTCAAAACTGGGATAGGCCTACCTTTTAAATTTGTAAATTGATAGGTAATTGACAAGTTTTAGGTAAATCAATCCTTGGGCCTTGGGTTTCACTTCCCACTTTTCCTGTCATTTATCCGACTGAGGACGCACATAATTTAGATTCTCTCAATATTATTGGTAATGGAATATCTCATAAGATTCGGATCGTAACTTTGAATGAATTTCGTCAAAGACCGCCTTTATTTATAGTGCCATCTAATGTTGTAAAGCAATGTTCACTTCGGCTTTTTATGAAATAAAAGTAAACAAAAATCTACTTATTAATCGTTCAAATTTTTGATGAATTACTTTATATTCCAGGGTGGTGTTGAAACAAAATTTTTTTAATGGGTGCTTGATTGAACAATTTTGAAGACTGGCACTTAACAAACCCAATACGAAATTTTCTGGATGCACATACAATCATTAAATGCATCAAAATATCTTTTCATTCATAATATGAGAAATGTCACTCTTTATACGACGGGAGGTTTTTGGAGGGTTTTCCCTCCCTTCTTGGGCGAATGCCAGGCAGGCTTCAAATTAACATGTTATACACCCCTCCAGCGTTACCACAAATGGACAAATTGCAATGCAAATTTTTATAAATAAATAAAAAAATAATAGTAAACCTCTTTTTTGAGTCTCGTATGTACGTAGTACTAGAAAAAAGTAGAAGTACAATAAGTAAAAAGTAAATAAAATTATTAATACATAGCAAGCAGAATGAAATTACTGCTGTGTGCAATATGTATGTAATGGTGAAATCCAACTTTCAAAATATTTTAGATTCTCGCGGTCAAAGTATGTCGTGGGATTACACAAGATTAGAGTTATCTATATTTTACCTGAAGGATTAGATGAAGGATAGAAAATTAAATACTTATATAATTTCGAGGTATCCTTGAAATTACGGCAAAACTTCAAATATGGACTAATCCTTTAAGATAGTCATAGAACCCCCATTATTTCTCCACAGCCTAAGAGAACAGATAAAAGTTACAAAACATGTTGACTCCTTCAGGTAAATTTTTAGATAAGTAGGTGGGAAGTTTAAAAAAAATCGAAAATTATCTGTCTGAAGCTGCCTTGGTCAATCTTCTCAGTGGCTACAATTCTGTTCACCAATATCCTTTGATAACTTTGATCTCGAGGATAAGATCTATTTAGCGTTAGCGGACCACAAAGAAGGAGCTAATTTCCTTGTCGGCTGGTCTAAGCAAGGACGTAATGCGATGCGGATGACGGAATGTTTCCTTCCAAAGAAAGATGAATGGAGGGGCAAAAGAAACAAAGCGCTAAGAAATGCCATTTAAATGCGAAATGTTGAACTCACTGACGGAAAATAAGGTCTCCATTGTCGATAAATTGGCTCTTGTTCTTCGTCGTCGCAGCTCCAATTGCCGTGTCGCGGAACTTGATTCAATTAATTGGGAGATTTCCAGTCGTGTGGGCCGTCACTCGCCCTTAATACCCTATGAGTGATACTGGCAGTTTGAATCCATTGGTGATTAGGTCAAACGGATCTTGATATTGTCCCTAATACAACTATAAAGATGAAGGGAATGATAGGTTGGGGAAATGGGAAAATAATGAGTTCGGCGTTTATGGTTATATTAAAATGAAGAAATTAAATTAAATTCATTAAAATTAGATAATTCAAACGGAATTTTAAAATTAGATTTTCTCAAAAGAGAAAAATATTGAGGAAAATTATGCATGCTGCAATTTTTCAAATTAAGTTTTGGATAAATGATTGCTACATAATTATTTGAATATTGCACATCGTATCATCGTTGCTTAGCCTATTACCTATAATAAGCCGGTAGAGAAATAAATTACCGGAAGCCATACCACACTATTCAGAGATAAATAGTTAAACAGAAAATTAGAACATCTAAGTGACATACATTAAATAATATTTCCGAATAATGTTCATTTTAAAACATGGAGATGAATCATGAGACTGAGTTTCCCTGAATTTTCATTGCAAATATTCACTAAATTTTCATGTGTATTTATAATTTTAATTCTAAGCGATTGGTTATTTAGAATGACAATAGAGTAATTAGCTATTCCCAAATTACTGTTAAATAAAAAATATTATAATAACCATTGTTTTTTAAACGGTGGATTTAAAACTTTATTTCTATCTAACTCTCATGAACGGATAGGTCGAATTTCCCCTTTACCGGTATCTTAATGTGCGTGGATCTTTCTCGATTAAAGCAGTTTTGCATATGAATATTAACAGGCTCAAAAATAAATACGATTTCATCGCCATATCGGTGACGACAAACGGACGGAATTTTCAAAGTACGTCATATTTCTTAAACCTCGGGTGCATCGCTCGCCGATGGCCTTTGGATGACTCGTCATCCTCGCCAACGCGCACCAGAAAGGTACTGCAGAAGAAAAATCGAATTACGAGTCATCACCTATGAAACTTTACACAGGCCATTTGCCTTCGTAGCCTACTTTTACTGTCTTATTGGGCCGTCTTGCCTATGGATTATCTCTCCGCGGTTATTCGAGTTCCGCGTCCGTCCTCCAGCCGCCATCTTCAGGCACCCCGGAAGAGCCGAAGGAAAGACTTAAATGGCGTACGCGGGGGAGAAAAAATAACCAAACCATTAATTTTCGTTCGGAATGTGCTGCGGGAGACGGCCTTCCATGCGCCCCTACCATTTGCTTTGTTTCTTGGAGATCGACGACCTTTTAAAAAGAAACAAAACAGTGCGTTGATGGGGATCCCTTCTCCTGTGGCATTTTCTCCCCTCAGGCCAACTCTTTTAGGGAAGGGAATTGCCTTTTCCCCGGCAATGGGCAACCAATGCAAATATTGACCTCTATGCCTCTCCCCCTTCTTTTAAAACTCCTACACTTCTCTCTCTCGCAATTTTTTCTGCGGATTTTTTTCGCAATAATTATGCTAATCGCGGAGCGCGTCGCTAAATGGATGCCTCAGAGCTGTTCGGATCGCCGTGCTCTTCGGTTTCTTTCGAGCAGATCTTTTGAGGAGAAGTTTCGCGAATTTTAGCGTGGTATTTAGCGCTTGGAATTCGGCGATGCTTTGTAATGTTGCTCGTTTTAATGTAGCTATGTTTTCAAGAAAACCTACTCATCCACTAAAATTCATTTCGCCGATAATGAATTCATTAGTATTTATTTATGCTCAGTTAACGATGCAATGTAGTTGACCTGAAAGCAACTTTAAATTTCGATGGATGCTTATCAAAGTTAATTTCGCAGATTTTATGATATGAACTAAGAATAATATTGCAGCATATCGAAATAAATCAGGTTACTAAACATCTGCAAAAATTACACAATAATATTATAAAATGACCCATAAAGTTCGTAAATGGATGTCAAATTAAAAGTTTTTTCAAAGCCTTAGCATGTGTAAAGCGCAAATTACTGAAGAGCAATCAATCAAAGAAAATATTAATTAATTATTAATCCGTGAAAAAATGTGATTCTTAAATTACGGTGACGTGTTAACTTTAAAAGCTTTGGATTCCAATTACATTATTACACACTTTCAGAGGTCTGTAAAATTAAAAAAATAAAACACTAGATAAATGTGGGAATGGGTGGGTGGGATTTCAAGCTCACCATACAATTTCTCAATTATTTGTGCAAGACTGAAAAGAAAGATATTCAGGAATACATTTAATGAAATAATTTATTTAATATCACATCATTATTTAATCAATATCATTATTTAATATAATTCAAAAATGATAATTAGTGAAATTTTTTTAATAAATTGAAGCAAAGAAAATTCATGACAGGAAGACCTCTTCCATAGTAGAAAATAATTTATGGAATATTCTAATAATATAATGATGATATAAATATGAATTCTGGAGGTAAACATGAGAGCCAATTCATGCATGAAGATTTTTAGTAAAAATAACTGTAAATAGTACTAACATTTACATCCATTTATCCTTCATATACTTTAATGTATACGGAAAGCGACAGCTGAAAAAACTTAATTTTTCTCCGTAGTGCATTTAAGAACGGAAAAGAACAGTGACTAACCCATGCGAAATTAATTTTAATTCTGAAGGAAATATTCTCGGGTTTCCCACCGGGTCGCGTCTCTCCATGTTGTCGACGTTTCGGTCAGTTCATCAGTTCCCGATGATGGCTGGAGCGTATGCAGCCGAAACGTCGACAACATGGAGAGACGCGACCCGGAGGGAAACCCGAGAATATTTCCTTCAGTCTACACGCCGGGAAAGAACCACTTCTTACTAATTTTAATTCGACTGAAAACTCAGTAACGTAAATAAATTACTCACACAGTGATTAATAGTTGTTATTTAGGTTTAATAGCGTGTTAGTATATTCGAAGAACTAGGGACAGAAAATCTTTAGCCATTAGCTACTTCGCGATAGCCATTTGATTCGTAGATCACTGCATGTGTCTGCCAACGCTCCTGAAATCATAAAACGAATAACGATCAACTGCCATCACCTCATGGGAGTTATGAATATTATTCTCAATAAGGTTAATAAAACGGTGTGCTCAAGTTTCCAATATTATGACGACGGATACGCGTTGGAAGTGTTTGTAATTTTTAATGAAATTCCGTTGAAATCGGAATACAGTGAATTGTTTTGTAACTTAATACAATATTTGTAGAGAAAAACTTGTGGTAATTGCTTGTGACGGTTCGCAATGCAACGGAAACAAGCCAGTGATTGCTTTCAAGATCGCCGAACGTGCTCTCCATCTTATCGCAATCCCTTGCGAAACATTCCCATCTTGTACAATGGAGCCCCCCATCAGCGGGTCAAGAGCTGAACTCCTCAGAATAAAATCAATCACGATCGAAAACGGAAGAAAAATGCACTCTGAATCCCGACCTTCCCTTCAAATCAACGGTAGACCTCTCCTATTCCTTTCGCCGCAAGTTTTCCGCTCGGGTGCGGAACGCAGCTGAGTATTTGGTCCATATTTGGCCGAAGCCATGTGTTCCTCGACGTCTTTCGGGTGTCTGCGACTCGCGTGGGCCCGCTCATCGTGGGAAGCGAGGCGTTCTGCGGGTACGGCGTCCAAGGCGTTGTGAAGACGGCAGCTGCCCACGCCTATTTGTAGTTATCCTCCTGAACGGGTTCGCCCCCATCGCATGACGTAAGAGAAGCTATTTCGCCGGGCATAAAGGCAGAATTGACTGTTGCGAAGAACGGAAGGTTCCGAAACATTTGACGTCACAGATGTCTCGCACATGGGCCGCCTGTCACACCTCTTTAGCGATGGATGCTGCATTGAAAAACGCGAATCTTTTGATTATTTTGGATGATTTAACTACGATTACTTAAAGTAGAAGCTGAGCGGCTCATAACCGATTCACTTCGACAATAGTGTGAATAGAATTGTCATCGGACTGCTTGCTGGTCGTTACTCCGGAAACTCTTCTCATCGTGTTGCAAACTTTACCTTTATTGCTACAGCTTATTCAAATCCAGTATACTGCGTACAGAGAGTTTATTATTTTACCTAAGCTACTTATTGGTTATCAATGTCAGAATTTCGTTTCTTTCAGAATCATTTTCTTTGTAGAAATTTATCAAACACCAACTTAGAAAATGATGCGTTGGATTGGAAGACCCTGTGTTCCTATGTCGATTAGTGCTTTCTGTTGACTTTTGAAAAACTGGATTCGAAAATACGCAACATATTTTACGAGGAGAGCTTTTGTTGATCTCATCGCCAGAAATTATCATTTGGATATCATCATAATGTGCCGGCGGAATTACTTATTTCATAAAATAAGCGTACTTTATTTGATCGTGTCTTCTTTATGCAGATTACTCGGAAGGGCTTCAGTTCTCTCATAGACTGGAATTTTAGAGGACATAATGCAAGGAAGATTGTGTTAAACTGTAATTGGAATGAGGAAAGAGATGAATCTTCACGGGGTGCTAGCGGAAAGCGTTGGAGATGATATGGTAGATGTTAGGCGCGAAAACGATTCTGATAAGTAGAACATCTGCACATTGATAAAATGTGCACTTAAGACTGTGTACTGTCGGGAATACGCTGATAATCGAAAGTGAAGTGGAAAATGCATCCGATGGAAACGGGGATGATAAGCAAATGGATACTGGAATGAATGAGAATTTATTAGGAGAAAAATGAAAATTCTGACTTTCTGAACGATGATTACTGTGATGTTTATTGGGAAATTTAATATTTTACATAATATCCCATTTTCGTTCTGAGAACCGGGTAAAGGTGATGTTAATTGGGAACAACAAAAGTTATCGGGTACATGGAGACCGTTTTAAACAACGAATTATAGGGCTCCCGCATAGTCAAGTGGGCAACGCGTTCAATTTCGGAGAAAGCTGTCCCGGGTTCGATTCTCGGTAGAGGTCTACGTGCGAAATGACCCAAGCTGTCGAAGCACTTTTAACAATAATTATATCAACAATCAACATGTAATAATAACAACATAACACAAAAAAATATAAGACTAAATTTTACATCAAAATTCCTTACTGACACCTCTAAAAACACCTCACAAAAATTCCTTACTGACACCTCTGACAGTGCTGTCTTATTCTCAGGACTTCAGGACACGTCTCATTTGACAAACGATTTTATGGTCGGTCATCGTCCGCAAGTGAGAAGTTCGCTGTAAATGCGTATTTTGATCCCTCCATAAAAACTGATAACCCCGTGTGCTCCTTAGAGACAGGAATTTAGCTTCTACAAAGTTAAACCCTGAAGCTACGCAGGCATACTTTTCCTCATGGCCAACGTACGCGGACCTTTTATCGCACTCTATCTTTCATTTTTATGCTTAGCTCAACACGTCTTACTTACTCAAGTCCATCCACTCGTGCTAGTCACGCTTCCATCGTCTCGTGCGGTTTCCCAGCATCCTCACGCCCACCCAGAGAGTCCCTTCCAATCCTCTTCCTGCTTACGACACTTTCCGTCTCGCGACCATCTGCTAAATTCTCCACGAATAATTCTTTCGCCGCCTTTACAAATCAAATCAGTTTCGAGAGGACTTCGTATGCTTTCTTTGAAAACCTTCACAGACTAAGAGAAACCTCCGGGACCACCTTCGGCAGTGACCCTCTCCATATTATGCATTCCCTTCGAAGACTGGAAGACAAGCTACTTTGCCAAGTTGTTTGGGCGTCGAATATGTTAGCGGTAGTGTGTTGCCCAGAGCTTTGAATGCGGATTCTTATCGGCTTACTCAAAGGAAACGGGAAGTGTGAGGCGGGGCCAACGGTGAAAATACTTTACCTCTTTCGGAAATACTTTTGTGAAAGCGTAGCAATGAGTGATCTTTGTAACATAACAATAGGGGCTTTGAATATTTAAGCTTTCCTAGGCGCCGAATCTCAGAATCCTTCAAGCTACCCTTGCATACTTTGGTAACTGTGAGTCAAGCATGGATGTATATGGAGATCTTAGTCCTGTGTTGAACGCACCATATGAAGTATGGGAGCGCCAAATTCGCAAAGACGAGAACGAATTTTGAATGCAGAAGATTTATTTAGGTTGGCAGAATTAGAGCCAAATCATTGGATGTGATATATTCGTAGTCCTCGTAAGGGAGAATCCTTTGCACGTCAGATGTAAATAAAAAATATGAAATAAATTACAATATTTCACATGCTAAAAAGTAAAGACATATCTTAGACTGAATGAAATAGTGTTCAATTTTGAAGAACTCTTACTGATAAGAAATGACAACGAATTTGTTGACAAAATTGAAACTATTAGAAATTAAAAATTTTTGTGATATCTATTAAAGCATTTATACCCGAGTCTTTTCCTTTAGTATTGGGATTTCGTGAAGTTGATTCCTTATATGAAATTTATAATCAATAAAATATCATCGTAAATTAAGAATTACCTATACTTGCCCGTAACAGAAATGTTTTCCTAATTAACTCCAATACTTATAAACTCTTGTTTTTTGGCTACATCGTCACATTTCTATGTTTAAGACACTACCTTTTGGAGATTTTCCATCTGAAATCTTGTTTGATAACGGATTATTGTAACAAGTTGCACTCTTCTCTCGTTATTGTCACATCGATTCATTAATTAATCTAGTAAATCTCTTCTTTCTTTGCAGTTGGAATCCTGATATTGTCCCAGTGTCCAATGTGCATATCGTATTAGGACAATCTTGAACATTTAGGGAAAGTTAACGGAAAATTGTAAGGGTTCCTGAAAGATTTGACACTCAAGAAACTGTTGAAATAACGGACCCTGGATCAGGTAAGCCCTCATTTACATATTCTTGGGACAATACACCTTCTCGAGGTTAAATTTAAGGAGTACTTAAATTTGGC
Source organism: Ladona fulva (assembly GCA_000376725.2). Classification (NCBI taxonomy): domain Eukaryota; kingdom Metazoa; phylum Arthropoda; class Insecta; order Odonata; family Libellulidae; genus Ladona; species Ladona fulva. The sequence continues at coordinate 1,695,065 of KZ308356.1, read as the reverse complement.
AAAGTATAGCTTGAAAATTGCTATTTTGAAGTTAATTATCGTGTCTCGGTATAATTGCCAATATAATTTGATTCACATCGCGGAATGGAAAAATTGAAAAATGAGGTATTTAGTGAACTGTTGAAAAAGTATTTTTGCTCTACTATGTTGTGTTGTGTGATACTTTGAAAGCCAAATTGTTCTATAATGTCAGATTACAATTTTGTAACGGAAATAAATATTTTTCGTGCAAGGTAAATTGGGGCGAAAATAGGTTATTGACTCTAAGATGGATGCGTTAAAAAAACGTATTTACATCCGAGATGAAACTGTTTCTACTCTTTTCTTTACTATTATACACTATATTCGATACAGCAAAGAAGATTTAAAGTCATTAAGAAGGTAAAATATTCTGAAAAGTGGGTTGAAACGAAGGCTAAAGAAAATGATTTTAATCGTGTTAAGAAGCTTGTGAATTTGTGCTGTTTAAGTTCGTCCTGACTCCTCAAGGATATCTTTGGTTTTTTAATTCTACTAATGTTTAAGTGTTCATAATTACACGATTTTCGGTTATTACTTTTTGCTTTAACTTCACAAATAAAGACATAGAAAGCATTCGAAAAGGCCTCGCGAGCGACCGTAGTCAAGGTTAAGTAAACTGAAAATGAGTGGAATGAAAAAGCCAAATACTTTAGTAATGAATGCAAATCGTCTGCTCCATTTGAAATGCTCTCCTAAGTGACGTCTTCATTTTCACCTTGTTATGTTGAAGAGTTGTGCTGGAAACGATGTACGCGAAAATTATCTGGCCCTTTTCTGTCTGTTTGAAGCAAATATCTGAGTTGGCTTGATTGTAGATTAACCTTTCCATGCCTGTTGTAATAAATTTGATATTAACTTATGAAAGTTACTGTTTCTCCTCACTTGGTCAGCGATTCTAGAGAACCAACAGAACATATTTATAAAAATAGAATTTTCGACTTATTTATATCATTACAGTTTCAACTTAAGAAATATGGGGTCGAAGAGGAAAATCTCGATTAAAATCTGTGATCTAAATAGGAGTTGATACACCACTCGCACGGAAAAAGTTTAAGTAATAGTTTCAGATGGTAAATAAAAAAGAGATGCTTCAAGTTTTGAACAGTGTGATTGCTAAACATAATAGCTATCAGAGGAAACATGGTGATCCAATTATCAAAGAAAAACATGGAATTGAAGACCGAAAGATTGATATATCAGGAATTTGTTGAAAATATGTTGAATCGTAGACGCAATTTAATTAACGAAGACTATACCGCTGTAGCACTGTTTTTTGATAAATTTATATAGAATCTGTACAAAGGAATCAAAAGAAAAATAATTTTAATGTTATCTTAATAATGAAACGAAATCGATCTTGACTGTACTGTGTTTTTCCTAAAACACTTCAATAAACACCCGTTGCCGTGTTACTAAAGGAGTTCCCTAAGGTAAAGGTCGATACTACAAACTCCATTCTCTCCAATCGACGTTTCGGCCTCTGATAAATCCGCGTTCCATTCAGAATTTTCATGAAAAGCCTCGCATCCTTCTTCCAACGTAAATGGGACTAGCATTTCCGGGAGCCTCAGCTATAAGGCAAATCGGTCCGTTCGGCACGGTGAGATTGGAAACTGGTCGATGTGGAAATGGAAAAAGATAATGAATTACGGAGGAGTTTATCGCACCATAAAAGTCTCTGCTCTCACGGGGATGCGAAACCACATCCCGTTGAGCTAGGATACAGTTACTCTACTCCATCTTCGCCCCCGAGGCACTCCTCTCCCCCGCAGAACGGGGGCGCTACTCGAATGCCTCCTACATACTCTCACCACCGCCTGAAATTCCACTTCCTTTGGACGGGACGTTGAAAATGTTATGGTCCTTAGCGGGGGACAGGTTCAAAGCTAGAGCGAGAAAAGTTACCCCGCACGAGGGTTTGCCACCGTGTTCGATAATGCTCATTTTCTCTCCAGATAAATCTTTTTCGCCGTCCTGTCTCGGAGGCGTTGGGGAAAACGTCGCTGCTCTGAGAAACATGGCGTGAAGGATAGAAATGACACTGTTTCTCGCTGCAACTTGTATACCTCTGCCCTTTCCCACTTGGCCACTTCTCAATGGGCAGTTCCGCATTTCGAACATTGCGCTGATGCCGGAGGCATTTTTCTGCCCGCTTTGCGTTCGTTATGGGATTTATTCAGCTAATTGCACTTCATGTTAACTCTATCATAAACTTTAATGATTGGATATTATATAAAATTCAGGTTGTTCCTGAGGGAGCGGATTTTATATCGACCAGCAAAACACGATGTAACTGGAATACTTCCCGGATACGTAAGCAGTGTATGTATTCCATTGGCGGAATATCTTCTCAACAACTGAGTTTCAAAGCGTATGCTACTAGTTTCTGTTACAAGCTCTCCAACTTAGTTAACACTTTAGTTCTTAGAAAAAGTGAAGTTCTACGGTTACAAATTACTGAGGTATTTGATCGCTTACAATTACTGAGGTATTTGAATATGATCCGTTTCATTTCGAATTCTCTTAAATATTTAATCCAAGCCAAGAATCCCGCATTTGCAGAAGCAAACAACCTTTGGCATGAAATTCATGGGAACGTAAAACATATTTTCCATGGTTTATTCAGTCTTACAATTAGCAACGTCATAAGAGAGAAGAATCTTGCAGAAGTTTCTAAATTTTGGCAACCTTACCTGTAAAAGTATATTTTCCTACAATTCCAACAATTTGCTGTCATGGTCGTTTTAGCTAAAAATTATCATTAACTTCCATGACAGAGCTTTCGGTGCCGATCGTGTAAGAAAGATTTTTCTCTCACTTTTTAGGGACTGTGAAATCACCACTCGAAAAACTTTCTCAACACCTTTCCGAAGTTCGTAATTACTTACATTTTATGCTTCATCATCCACGTGCATCGTTTCAAATTCTGTGGCGTAGGAAAGTTTTGAACTCCGGAGAGACAAATGGAATATGAAACCAGATAAGGAAGTCAATTTATTGAGAGCCCTAACTTTCTTCGCACAACCTTTACACAGGTGATGGACAATTTGAGAGACAATCATGGCCTCATGGAGATGGGCGAATCTCGGACCGTCGCCAAATGGTTGTCACTTTTCCGACGATGAAAAACTTCAGCGAAAAGAGAGCGAAAAGTTCCAATTGATATTTACTAAAAGTAGATAATTAAAATAGCAGTGCTCAATGTGCATGTACAATGTGCTCAATCACTACGCAAATTCAAATAAAAAATTCAGTCCTTGATTAGTCTCAACTCAGAGAATTATAATTTTTCTTAATTTTAACAGATTTCGGGGTCCCTTGAGTATTGTTAATGGACATATTGGTGCCTCGCTTCTTTTTTGTTGAGGCCTATTCATAACAAGTCTTGCGTTTTGCAAATGTATCAATGGTGGTTTCATTTATGCCTATGAATCAACAGGGAAACGAGCACTGATTGGCAAGCATCAACTTTAGAGGAAGATTTATCTAGTTCTCTATCATGTACTTTTAGTAAACAGTCTGTTACTTTCCACCGATGCAGCATATGTTATGCATGACCTTTCTAGTGATTGCGTATCATTTCTTTGAAATGCACCCTCAACTTGTCTTCGGAGACTAAGCGCCTCCCACTAAACCTGCCGCCCACCTTAAGCGCTGTGCCATTCGATGGCGTCAAATGTTCCGAGAAATCAGTTTCTCGTGCATCTCCGTCTTCACTGCGCCCTCGTCGATCTCTCGAAAATAGTTGTCCTTGTTTGGGATCGAGTTCGCCCACAAGCCCGTGACGGGTCCAGGTGACATGCTAGAGAAGAGGCGGAAGAAGTGGGCGAAGAGGAGGAGATACGAGATACTTCGTGGAATGGAGAGAGCATTGGAAGAATTAAAGGGAGAGAAAAGGAAAGAAGGAGCGATGAGGAATTCAGCAGTGAGTGGTGTAAATGGAAAGAGTGATGCATTGGAATGAGTGAAGGAAACGCTTTGCGGTGACACTTCAAAGGGAAAGTTTCGAGAAATAGTTTTCTAGGTGTGGAATACAAAGACTGATCTCTTCAGGAAGAATCTTCATCTCGGAAAGAGTATTAGGTCATGCATTCACGTAGTTTCTATTTTTCGGAAATGTAAGGCGTGTGAATATTCATTTCAAATTTAAAGTTCTTTTATCTCAAAAACTAATCTTCACTACTGACTACAAATCATGACCAACATTACACCTCGTGGATAAATTTAAAGCAGATGTGTTGTGATTTTATACCTTTACACTTTTACATCAATGAAAACTAAATGCATCCGTGCTATGATCTTTCAAAGAGTGAACAAAATAGTGCAAAACGTAACTAATGAGTGAAAGAAAAAAAAATTCTTTAAGTTTTGCAACTATATTCGATTTAAAAAATGGAGAAAAATTAAATATTAAATAAATTTTCATTTCTACGTTCGATTTTTTCGGTTTCTCTACAGAGAAGGAAAACTACTCGATGTTTAATACTAGATTCTATTATTATTTCAGGATTAGTTACATTTTCACTGTGCATTTTAAGTTTTTCAGCAGGCCGGTAAAAATTTACGTAGAAGAAAATATTAAATGTTACTCTTAGATGAATTAGAAAAGAATGTGCGAATGAAGGGAAAGGAGTAAGTTGGAAGGGTGAGGAATTTTGAGGCTGGCAGAAAAACATGTAATTGTAAATATTACTCAGTGATGGAAATAATGAATTAGATGCGGGGTAATGATGATGCGTGAGAAAACAAGAGAAGTACTCCTGTTAAAGGTAACTTCAGCTTCTCTCCTAAGTTTTTTGTTTCCTCTACACATCCTCCGACGAATGAGCTCTCAGTAGATGAAACGGACACTAGGTGGAATGAAAAATTACCCTTCCTCCGTCTAGTAGAAAACTTAAACTGTGATGCAAATCTGCGGTTTCACTGGACGTGGGGAAAATATGTAGCCCTTGAGTGATGCTGTGAGGAACACAGGTACAGATAAGAAAGAAAAACGTCATTAAAGTGATAGGGATGAGCAGCTGCAGAAGAGAATGCGAGATCCTGAGATTAACAGGAAATTGATAAATAGCGCGAAAATGACGAAGGAAATATGAATAGAATATAATGAAATACTTGGAAATATCTGAGAGACAAGGGGCATAGATAAAGTGCTTCCAAGTGTTAATGAAAGACGAGAATGAACGAGTGGAAGGGAGTGAAAATATTAAATTTTCAAACTTTTCAGCTACCTTTGCGAGAAATATTTGCCTTTCAAGATTAAAAGTGAAAACGCGAATTAAAATAATCCTAAAATATAGCCAAATAGTTCTTCGAAAAGTGTTAATCGAGGAGGTGATGATAGAGATCATAATTACCACAAATTTAGGTTATGCTACTAAAATATTGGAGTACTTTTTCCTACTCACGAAAACCAGGCTTGCTAATTTTATAAAAATAGTATGCATAACTGGATTCACGTAAAAATTGGGGAACCGAACATCTCAGGATCATCAGTAATTGGAAATAATTTTACCATAAACGAATACGGTAACAAATAATTACTATAATAATAATAATAATAATATTCATGAATCAATAGTGCACATTTTTGGAGTAATGCGAATTTTGAACTAGCTGAAGGGTTACTTCGAAAAAATAGTAATTTTCTTCCTGTTACCATTTTTGTTCTATTTATAGGAATATGAACCAAGCATATACTGCTGCTTTTGGCAAATTCGCATATTTTGAAACTAAAGCTTTTTCCCAAGTTAATAAAATTTGAGTAACACATAAGGTACCTCAGTCGATGCGTTTTCTTGGTGTAGTTAAAATTTCGTCCCAAAACTCTCAGGAATCAATAATATTTATTACAGGAATACTTTAGTTAGTAGTACATAGCATTTTAATGCGAAGCAACTGTTAAATTATACATTCCTAAAAATCATGGATGTTATATCATCCTAAATAATGGATCCTCATTTCTGACTTGGCTATGACATTCAAAATATTGACCATAGTTATTTACTTTAATGCTTCGGAAGTTCTTAAAAGCAGAGCAAAGATCAAAAATAGAATTATTTAGACTTAGATATCGCTTTTGTCTGCAACTAGGATATTCCTTCTTCACCTCTCAGTCATTTAGAAATAGAAGATACAGTTAAATAACATACCTGAACGAGAACAAAACCTAGCGATTTAATCGTATCTGATAAGTCAAGTTTAATAATTTGCTTGAAGGATAAGCGCCTCTGATGAAGTAGATCCGCAAACCTTAGATGGTCAAGTAACAGGAGTAATTCTTCTATTTAAACAGAAATGTAGCCTTTTTAAAAAAAAAAAGCGGACAGCGAGCGAAATTATATGCAACGAATCTATATACAATCTAATGCGTAACATGCCTTTAGGAGATAATCTTCCAGACTTGAAAACATTATTTATTATCTAGTTTAGAAAAATAAAGGAATGGCAAAAAATAAATAATCAAAAACAACAGAAATGAGACAAAGTTTGTGAAAAGCTCAGATGTTACTATGAGTAATTTAATATTATTGAGAATTTTTAAAATTATGAAAAGCGGCCAAGATGTGACTGAAGGAAGAGAGTTATTGAGATCTCCGTAATGTTAAGAAAAATATAGATGCCAAAGAAAAGAACAGCCGGATCAATAATTTAAAAGAATTTGTGAAGAACACTAAAATTTATTCGAGAGTAGTAAAGTAAGACGCATTAGACCGACGGAAATGCCTTATGAAATAACTTTGAACCATTATTCACGTTCATTGGTGGTATATTACGAGGAGTGAATTTGATTTTCATTCTGAATTCTACCTCAAACTCTCTTGTGAGATTGTTATCTCTATTATAACATCGTCTCTGATGACAGTCGCTTCGAACACGTGTGGATTTTCAATCACTTTATCTATATAGGGGCAGCATAAATTGATTGACCACTGCGAAAGGCGTCGCTGGCTTGAAAATTCATTCCCTAAACGGCGGAAAATACGGCCACATAACGGGAGCAGTTCAACAGGTGGGCGGAAGGAACTTGAAATGGGTTGACGCGCGGAATATTAGATACACAGAAACTAGGAGAGTTTTAAATCGCTAATAATACGTCATAAATCTCCGCCCTTTGGTCCGCATCACAGGTGAGAGAAAGTGAGGTCGAGGACGCATGCATTGGAAGCGGTCGTGAGGCAACCCAACCCTTATATGGAATCGGGTGCACCCACTGAAGAAGGGGGCGAGTGGGAGGAGGAAGTCGTAGGGGAAATTATAAGGGCTGAGGGGCAAATCGCCCAAAGGACCCCGATGGAGGCAAAGGAGAGGTTGTGGAGGGAGCCGCTGGTGGGCAGCGTGTGGGAAGGAAGCTTTCCAGCTGGAAACTGTCCAGATTTCTCCCTTCGTCTTTTCTCTGCATTGCATTCTCGACTGATCCGCCCACGAAATTTTCCCACTTGCTGTTTCCCCTTCATTACAATTCCCCCAGAGCTCGCGATTTGCGAGGGGCTCAAATTGTCGACCGCTGATTCTTGATACGGTGGTTTTTAAGCAAGGCGCCAATTTGGAAGCCGATTCGGGGCGTGAATTTTCAATCCAAATTGGTGGTAATCGACCGATAATCTTCGCCTCTTTTGCGATCTCTTTACCGGAGGTTTTCTCCATTTCATTTTTCGCATAATGCGTTTCCTAACCCATTAGTTGAGGTGTAACGTGTGTCGTGTGTTATGCACATACTCCCAAAGACGTGTGAATGAGGAAATGCGTTAACGCTGTGTATTTTCGCACTTATGGGGTACGTATCCCATTGGATACTCTAGATACTCTAGTTTAATCACATTTTTTAATATTTCTTTCATCCTGAGAAGATATTCCAGTCATTCATGGGATCATTCATGATCAGCAATGATGTTCTCGCATCATGGTAGCTTATGTGAAGTTTCTTTTTCTTTCCTCTGAATGAATGTATTATGCGATTATATTGAATGGAGAGATGACAAACAGTTGCATAACGTGCCTACTAATGGGCAGACTTGGGTGAAGTAAGGGTTGGAAATACGTTCAATGTAAGAGTCGCTCCATCGCTTGTCAAGGTCTTCCTCGAAGTTATCAGTTTATTTCATATGTTGCCATTCTTAGTCATCCTTTAAACCGGCCTTATTTGGCTTTCCGTTGAATATGAATATATAGAGCCTGATTGAGTAACTCTTTGAAGGAAGGCAATTGAATTCAGGGTAACCTGCTAAACTTCATATTTCATTAGTTTTTGTTTACCCTATTGATTCACATAAGATCAATTAATCTTTGTATAATCTTTCTTCAATCCAGAGTTTGTGGAGAGGGGTTTGAATAGGCATGTTATTCATGTAAAATATCCTCACTCGACCTAAATGAAGCGATCAATGTATTGCAGTCAATATTTGCTGAAAAATATCTTGACGGCTATGAGGTAAAAGTGTATGAAGTAAAGCATTCTTAATTCTCCGCCATATTAAAGCATTCTTAATTCTTCGTATTTCCAAAAAAATCCATAAATCCCTGAAACACTTCAATCAATGGTCGCGAAATCCCACGCAATAGCAATAAAATAATATTTAATTTCAGGATAAGAACCAACATACAATGGAAATGCTGATTACTATATTTAATGACCTAAGACTATCTTAATGAATTCTGTAATAAGCATTAAAATTTAAATAAGTTTTCTTAAAACTCGTTCAAAAAAGAAAACAACTTGTTCAAACATCGTTTAAAAATCGATGGATAATGCAAAATATGATGATTTGTATATTTTAGGCTACTGATGCTGGGAATTTTGTCTTGGATGTTTGAATTTTGTAAAAAAGTTTTATTTTCCTTTGTTATGCGTTTCTTCCTGACTGAAGAAAGATTTCCTAACATTGATTTCAACAATTCAGATTGTGTTCCTTAACCCTCGGAACCGAAGGGGACTATTATTTGGGCATAAGTCAGTGAAGCAACCGATTTGTAACCGTGATTTATTTTTCTCCTGAACTAAGCTCAAAGCCGACAGCCGAAGCAAATAAGCAACCGGGCGCAGATACACCGAGACAGCGGCGCATCTCTGATTTACGTCCTCAGAGGAAAATAAGGTTTACGACCTTTTATTGTCAACAGCTAACGTGATTCCCAGACGTGTTACACTACGAACTAGTCATGATAAATCATTGGATATATAATTCAGCGGCTCAAAAAACCTTCCGTACCGTTATAATTGGAACCTCGTTAGCGCTGAGACGAAAGCTCAGGGAGACCTGGAAAACCGCTTCTTAAAAGGCACCCTAGTGTCCATTAGTCGGTCATCGTGAAGAATTTGCTGTTGCCTTCGGCCATAATAAAGCGTGGTCTCCCATGGAGGCAGTTGTAAATACGTTATCGCGAGTATAGTAAATTTCTCGCTGTTATTACGGCACTGAAATCTTATCTTATCTGAAATTCTCTGCGCTTTTTAGAGAGATTGAAATCTCACTTCGTCTTTATAGAATTATCAGGAAATAAGATTTTACTATAGCAAACCGAATGTTTATTTTGGAAATCGCATATCTAGGAGTGTATGGATTTTTCTCTTCTTTTTACATACTTGTAGATGAAATATCTAGATTTTGCTAATGATCTTTTCTTTCAAATTTAAACTAACTTTAAACATTTTTCAACCATCAACAAATTTTCTGCATCTATTTTGACTTAATTTAACTTTTTTACGCTGTTTTTAGTTTATACTCTCAAGTGACATTTAGTTGGACGTTTAAAACCTATTTTGGTTCAGTTTTTTAATAGTATTTCATTAAAATTTTTTTAAATAAATTAACCTGTTAAAAAGTATTCTTTTAGGAGTTCATCTTTTAATTTTGAGGGATGAAGAAAAAATCTATTCTGCATACTGAATCTTATATTCCTTTTTTTCAACTACAAGTGCAATTGTAGCCAATGAAAATATTTACATCGTTGCTAGGACCAAATTTACCTTTATGTTTTGCCTTATATTCTACTTTCACAGTAATTACCAATTTTTATTTTATTTATATAATTGAATATATTCATGATACTACAGCGATACAAAAGCATTACGTACATTTGGAATCTGACGACGCGAACGTGGTGCCATGAACTTACCGACTTCAAATTAAAGCGGACGTCAAGTTTCTGATTGCGATAATTGTAATAATAAAAATGATAATAACAATAATAGTAATATAAATAATAAATAATTATTATCAAATCTTTTGTTTTTATTACAATGCATTCATAATTGAAGATCTTGGATCTTATATAATAATAATAATATTGTATATAATAATAGATTGAGAGTTATTAGTCTTTTCCTACATCTAAAAAGTTCATATCTCAGCCCATCAGTCCTTCAGTCATCCTTTTCCCTCCACAGTTTTTATTATGTGAACATTATCTCTCTTGAAAACAATTTAGAATCAATATTATTAATGTCTGCTACGTATTTTTATCGAAACATGTATATACTCTATTCTATTTCAACATATTTGAGGTGAGTTTTTCTCATGCATTTTGCCAAATATGAGGATTGTTTATAAGATGTCTTTTAAAGGCGACATTTTCCTCTCACTTGGTTTGCTTTTTAGTGCCAAAAAAGGCATGTGTATGTACATAGCGTTACGTAACTGAAGCTGCGACAACGTTATCGCAAAGGCAACTCTCGCGAAATACACCGCCGCGACGCGACCAACTTGCAAAAAGTTTGACTTTCCCATGACCTTGAACGGCCTCTATCTAACACCCCAAAGAAGAAACTTTACCATTAAATTAGCCAAATAACTCAAGTCTCCGCGTTTCTGACAAGGGCGTTGGGTTAAAATTTAAAAGAGCGATCTCCTCTTTCGTGCGCACTTTTTTGTTTAAAATCATCTTTGGAATCGTTTTTCTTGGAATTCCATGGCCGTGGCCTACATTTCATTGTGACTTTCATGGAATTTGCTTGCCGAGCTCCGCAACCCACTCGTTCCATGCAGACGTCGTTTCGCAGTCGTCGTTTCCAATTAAGGCATTATCTGCCAGCGACCGGGGACTTTTAGAAGACGAGAAATGTTTTTATGTGTAAGGCATAACAAGATAGTTAATGTCCCAGTAAAAAAATTGTCAAGATTCGGGAGCAAACGTGGGCGGATTTTGTGGTCGACCAGTCCTAGAATTTTAATTCCATCGACGGTGGTAGGAAAGAAGAAAAAAAGATAACTTAATGATTGATTTTTTAATATCTTATACACTTAATTTTTTATGGCGACCCAAATTATCTTACAGCCAATCCTGGAGAACATCAACTGAAAAGTTTGGGAGGCGATAATTGATAATGATGGCATCCGTGCTTAATCTTATCTTCGAATTTAATTGACTTCGTCGCTGTACTCCAAAGATTACAAAACCAAAAATAATTTAACTTCAGAATTTGGATGGTCGAGATACATGACCAGTTAATCGTTAAATAATCAAATAATTTCAATGTAGGATTTATTCAATATTTCGCCATGGTTATGCTTTTAGTTTATGATGACTACAGTCTCTCAAAACTAAAATAGTTCTATTTACAAATTTCGTGGCCACTCAAAAATATCAATAAAGAAATTTGAGGATTAGCTGCATTTGCAACTGCAAAGTAGCTAAAATAATGTTTAGGTTTTACAATCAATTTCCCTTATTACTACATTTAGTATTAGATATATATCCTAAGGGAGCGAATTATTCTTTAAATTTACTACGGAAATGTTTTAAACAAAATCATTTGGGACCGTATGCTGTTAGCTATTCTGATTTTAACGTTATGGCACCGACCATCATAATTCAATATCTTATACACGTATTTCATCATAGGAATAATTCAACTTCAGATCAAACTCAGAGGACCTGATTGTGAATTAAATAAAAAGTAGTTTCGTTTTTGTATCTCATGAGATGTGAGACGAATTCGTTTAACGAATAATTTTACATCTTATAAAATCATATAAAACCCTGCCTGTTGTTCTTCATCTCATAAAATCCTGATGAGCAATCACGTTACGAGAAGTGGAAATGCTCACTATAATGTTTAGAAATATTATCTAATGGAGATAAAGCCATAAAACATTTTAAAGCAATCTCACCACTGTTATAACTCTATCATGACTCACTGCTTTGCGGATTAATTTTAGAACTCGCTATCTGCGGTTTTACGCTATAAAATGATAAGGAGTTTTATAGTAGTCTTTGTAGTAGTCCCCTTTTTTTGCTTCATAATTATATCTCTGTCACTGCTATAAATGGCATGAATTGCAAATAGATGTAGTCAAACCTGGTTATTACACACCAGGTTAAGTAATCAATGCCCCTTTTCGATTATTGGATCGGCTATGACTTCAAGTACTTGTTCCATGATTTTTTCTGAGTTACATCTGTGAATTTCTTGAACAAATTACAAAATTCCAATCACCGGCATAATAGCATAAAACTCTATACCGCCTAATACTCAATTTCTTACAGTTTTGGTTACTATCACACGAAACAAATGGTAAAATGTGCTAACCGCTCAAATGGCTGTTTCTTCCCGTACTTAGATACGTACACTGTAAACCACTTTAGCTATTCCTCCACCTCATTTGATACACCTAAAATAGCTAATAATGTCTGTATTGCCTTAATTGTAGATTTTTTAAACCATATATGCCCTGAAGATTTAATTTTGGTAACTTTGTTAACAGAGCAAATGAAATTCGTACATATTTGCATATAAACGAGCACTATTATTTCAGTGAAGCAAACTTTAAAAAGTATATTTTCTTTAAACTATAAAGCTCTTTTTAAAAATAAGAGCCAAAAATACTGATATATTGCTTTTCAACGAGCAATAAATTAAGTGTTCCTAAACCCGGTTTTAAAAGCTACATCGTTTTTAGCGTGGTTCCAGTCTCCCTAAAAGCGTTTTCGATGCGTTTTACTGTACATTATAGATTGCGGACTTTACTAAATTATGAAATTTAAATGTCAAAAACTAGTAAATGCACTATCGTCACTTGACATAGCCCGACTATCTTTGATGTGTATCGTCAAGTTTTCCAGGAAATGTCATTTCATCTTCACTCAGTCAGATGGTGATCTAAATCACGTACGCGACCCGCATCCACCGAGCATACCAACAAATGTGGTCGAAGCTGCGTTCGAGTCCGCGAAGGTCAACCAGCAGGAGAAAAACCCTTAAAAGGCTGGTGGTCGACCAAAAATGTTCAAATTATGCGGTTTCTTTAAGAGTGGATATCGTCGCCCCGTTTACGAGTTTTTCTTCGGTAGAAGCACTTGGTGTTTTTGCGGATAAACTTTTTTCTTCCTCGCTCAGAAGTAGGATTGCAGTAAGATATCTAGGTCTACCTTGACTCTATTGCACCGCAAATTATTAAAAGGAGATGAAAATAGGTCCGTAGTTGAGCGAATGTATAATCACACCGTTACCTTGTACTCGTTTGGTTTCCATAACAATGTATAGGATATACTACTCAAGCTGCTTTTATGGTAAAAATCTTTGTTCGTAAATATGTATGGTTTACTATATTAGAGGTTATATCTACCTTTAATTTTCCGCAAATGCAGAATACTAAATGAAACGACACAAAGAATACTTTTATGTTGACTTTGTCATCGAGTGAAACTTACTAATAGATATATTTGGTTTATATTTAAAACCGATGAATATGTATGACTAATGGTCGCTTTATTTAACTCGTATTGAGATATAATACTAAATACATCTGTAAAATCCTAGAAAAACATAAAAGCAAAAGAAGTATTTCTTAAAAATCATCAATCGTCATTAAATGAAAATTGAGATAAGTTCTTCGTTAAAAATAATACTGCGCTGTTAAATTGAATGTAACTCATTTTTAACCACCACGTAAGAAAATACAATGTATTTTTTCGATTTGCTAAAACGACATGTATTTCCAAGTGTAAGAAAACATTTCAGTCTGAATAAAACATTACGAGAATGAAATCTCTGTCGGGCGACAAAATTCTTTCGGAACGGGGTCAAGACGTTCGAAATTTCTTTTCTAACGAAACCGAACTCGAATTGCGACGGCCAAACAGATCCTCTCGCTCGTGAACAGATGGTCACGGAAAGCGCACCTGTGCACTCTTATGCACATCCACAGGACTTTCCATTGATGCACGTCCTTCGGTCATTGATATGTGATTCATGGAAGAGTAAAAGGCTTGGGAAACTAGTCCTAGTCTCCAAGTATATATAGAAGAGAGGATGGGGAGGTGCTATGCTTTGCCAATTCCATAAGCAGGTGACTCCTTCAGGCCTTCGGGTTTCTCAGAGTGAAGGTGCATCGTAAATTTTCATCATTCCAGCTATGGTTGAATTTTCCAGCATTTTAAATTATTATGGAAGTCGAGCGAAATTTTCGTATGGGGTTTTCCAATCAAATTTAGGCCAAAATCAAAGGATTTGCCTAGATGAACCGTTGGTTGTCAAAAGTATATGTGAAATGTGTTCACAACAGGATGTTTATTCTATTGTTTCTTATTGATTATTTCGTTGAATACGTTAGTCCGAAAATTGTTATACCTCTGATAAAACACGTACATGACTTCACATTTGGAAAGGTGATCTATTTACGACTATCTACAGTATCTGTCAGTAAAGTTAAACACTTTAACAGAAAAACCTTTAATATCCTTTCTTCATATTCAAGCATATTTTACATGATTGCTTTCTTGTATTTAAAGGAAAAATTGGAGAAGATAATGACGTTAATGGGAAAAATGAAAATGCAAATGCATAAAATTCTTATATTATCTATTTGACAACGTTACCGAAAGAAAAGTAAATAGTCAGTTTTCTTACAGAATTAGACGAGAGATTTTTCAAAACTTTTGGACCATAGGAAGAGATTTATTTGAAACATTATAAAATTAATGTTTTTATAACATATTATGTATTATATTACGCAAATGATAATGGAAAACCGCAATATTTAAGTTCGACAAAATTTAAGTCACCCCTCAAATTCTGCCTGTTTTTCATAATCATTGAATCACGTGAACGGAAACCTCTGTGATATATGATCTTTCTTTAGGAAATTGCTTCGTTTAATGCCATTTGAGAAGGTAAGCCTATACTTCTATGATTCTCCGCCAGACATTTTTATAACTCACTTATTCAAAACGTTCTAATCTTTCAGAATAAAATTCACATTTATTTCCTGTCAACTGTATTTATAAACATTTTGAATTATTTTCGTCAAATATTCGGTGCCCATTCGACACTTTGAGAGTGAACTGAATGCAGGAAGTAGGTATTTTTAATAACGTTACTTTGTAAATGAAATTTCATCGGGTATCCTGTGATATTTTCATTTTTTCCTGGTATATTTTTAGTTTCGATAAAGTCAATATGTCCTCGAATGTCTTTTAGCTTAGCTGTATTAATTACAGGACATTATTTTCCTCTGGTACTTCCTCAGGTACTTATTTTCCTCTGTTATGAAACATATGCCAAAACAAATGATCATCGGGTTTATCTAAAATAAAAAAATACTAAAAGGATGTAAGTTAGGCCTATCACTTCTGTTTAGGACTACCTGTTTCAGAGAAGATGACTTCGTAAAAGTTGCGGTCATCATTTTCTTCAGCACCCGTGGAATGCGTAATGCGTCAGAGAGCTTTGTTTCGATGCACCTTTCTGCCCATTCATGGGCGTTGCTTGGGAACTTGTATCCCTTTGTCGACGTTCCGCTCCCCTGAGGCCTTCGGGAGGCTGCTCTGTCATCACACTTTTGCCTTCTTCGTTCGGATTTGCCTCCTCAAAAGCACGTGATGCTTTTCTTCACTCTGGAGACAAAAGGGACACCCACCCCGTCCAAAGAAGGGCTCCCAGAATTAGTCAGTCCTTAAGA
The DNA here is from genome assembly GCA_000376725.2 of Ladona fulva. Taxonomy (NCBI): domain Eukaryota; kingdom Metazoa; phylum Arthropoda; class Insecta; order Odonata; family Libellulidae; genus Ladona; species Ladona fulva. Next base: position 1,679,145 of record KZ308356.1, on the reverse strand, counting down.
AATAGGAAGGCAGGTCCGCTTTTACCACTTTCGCCTTCTTTATTCCTCCCGTCTTTTAAATCCAAGCCTGGCGCCATCTGTTAGCCACATCACGAACCGATCAAGGACGCGAGACTGTCTTTTTCCAGACCTTGCGAAACTTTAACTCCTTTAATGGATAAGAGGTTAAATAGTTAGCCAATATCCCTCGTTCTCTCGTCCATCTCACTCGCCGACTTTATTCTTTGGACGTGGTTACGGATCTGTGGTCCCTTTGTTTCTTCATTGAGGATTTAAATTTATGTCGGCCAACTTCTGGAGTTTTTATCAACGTATAGCTTCGGAAATGGGGTAACTGCTTACTTGAACTGATTACATAAATTATTCATCCTCTGTTTGTCCAAAAGGAGGAATAACGTCAAATACTGAGCGCTATAGTCGTATGGGAATACTCGATTTCAAAATGCAAATCTGCTTGAATTCACGAACGAGTATCATTAATACTCGAAGAATGGCAGGAAAATAACACTGATTGTATCAAAACGCAAGTGCAATTGATAATTTCACTTGAAACTAGTAGCTTATAGAAAGCGAAATACACATTCCATGTAAAGACCTAAGATGTTTTCAAGTCTCTTAAATAATTATATAGAATTCTCCATTCGTGTAGATTCCTGATTTCTCTAATATCAAAATGGAAATGCATGATGAAATTAATTAAAATAAGCGTAATTTAAATATTTGAGATCATGGATAAATCGGTGATGTTCCAGTTTTTTTCCAAACATTTCAACTTCTTTGTAAAACTGGATAACTCAGGAAAATCTCCCGAAAGAATTCGAAATTTTGAATCGACGTTTACAAACTTCTGGCGGAATTTAATATTTAACAAATATAGGTGCAAAGATCGTTGCAAATCTTCTTAAAGTAAACATCTAATCTCACAATAGATTCCTGAAAAGATAACATCTTTTCTCATTATTTGTGTTTATGAAATAAATATAGGTATCTGAAAGAATCTCAAAGCATCAGTTTGCATTTAAGCAAACCCTCTGGCGAATTCTGATGCCCACAAAATTGATTCACCTTCTTGTCCACTTATAGAGAAATATATCCAAATTAAAGATGGCTTTCGGAAAACAGCGATAAAATATTTTGAAAATTCAAATAACTTTGATTTTAGATTCGGTGATTTTTAAGTAGTCTGATAAAAGAATGATTCAAGATGCTTCAGTTTGTGAATACTTTTTATCTGCTTCCAATTATCAAGATATATTTCTATCTTAACGGTGTATTGAGTACATTTCCATTCAAGTTCGTAAAAATTTTCAGTTTTGAATGTAAAACCTTAACTTGGCTGTGGGTATTTTTATGTTTATACTTTCTTCGACAATACGGAGAAGTGCCTACTTTGTTCAGTATAGTCGCCAAATAATTTATTAATCGCCTGAGAGTCTTTAAAATTTTAAAATGAATTGCCTCTACGTCTTTTGTTTTATGATCATACCTCTCTTGTATTCCATTTTGAATTAAATATCACGGGAAAATCAGACTCGCCGCGCGGATGTCTTCTTGTTACCGTATTAACTTTCGTTTCGCATTCAAGTCGGATAACGGCTCCATCAACATTCTCGTCACGCCGAAAAACATAATCCGATTCTGGCGAATTCACCGGGAAACATAAACAGAAGAGAGCGAAAGACGCTTTACCACTCTGCGAACCAAGATTGTGCGTCCGAGGACCTCTTTCACGCCGTCCAGAACGCAAACAGGTTTTCGGCTCCTCCTGGAAAAAAGTCACGCTGTCATTCTCTCGCGTTTCCATCAGATTCGAAGGTATTAGATTGGACAAGCAGCTTTAATCAAGTCCAAAATTAATAATCAGATTACAGAGGTTTTTCTCGGCCGGATTTTTTTTTTCGATCTGGTACCGCTTCTCCCTTATGCATGACTTTGGATCTGCGGCTTGGACACCACCTGTGGCTTCTTTCCCCTCCGACTGTCCAAGGTTAAGCGGAGGGTCTTGTGCCAGTGAACTTGTCTGCGCGAAATTCCGGATTTTTTCCTCCCGGACAAAGAAGAAGATGTTTTTTGCAGTTTTTTTCCGGATGGGAGGCGGTAAGGATTGCCACTAGGGGATTAGCGGATCTCGATCGCTTTAAGAAAGAGCTTTGATCTAGGAATTCCATCGAGTAAGGATGAATGATTGCGGTATTGGATTGGAAATCTGATAGTACTCGCTTTTTTATAGCGGAAAGGCGAGGTTTGTGATGGAAGCTAAGGTTTGTGCCGTGCAAAAAATCATTTAAAGGCTGAATCACTTATAATACAAAGAATAAAAATACAATTTTACTGTAATCATACTATAAGACAGTGAGAAATATTGTCTCGAAGATGAACATATAAACTCTAAGAGTTACCAGCCTTATCACTTTACGACTTAAGTATTCTCCAGTGATGATTAGGTTGCTCTTCAACGCTCAGCTACATACCTATATTTATTTCTTAAAAAACAAATGCTTTGGAACGTTCCGAATATTTTCCGAATTGGAATTTTCAGATGATAGAAGAACTTCATACAGTCTTTTTTCTATCTTGTGGAATACTTAGTAAAATATATCTATCACCTTTAACGTAATCGCCTTCAAACGTCTTTGAAATCAAAATGATTTGATGAAATTTGATGTGCTGAAATGAATGTTTATATATTGAAGATATTAATAAAGTTATAAGCTTTATCTTATGTTTCACATTTAGAATTTGATGAATATATTTAGCCTGTTACATCTGATACTCGATAAAATCCTTCCTTTCGAGGAAGACATGAGTTTTATGATCCGGAACCAATCTCGTTATGCAGACGATTTTGCTTTCATTTAACTTGCTTTTGACTGTGAAATAATACTAAATGTACTTTCGATCTTGGAAGTTTTGCCATAAATTTCATAAATACGTATCTAGATCTCTGGTTGACATTAATTATATCAAGGCATTTGATGCTATAAAGTTTGCTTATTTCTTTTTGACACATTAAATGATAGAAGGATGATGAGACGGTGACAAAACAATCCTGAGAAACTTTATATCACGAACCAAACATCTATCATACAAAATTAAGCATCTCAATACGAAATTGAACTATCAGAAACATCTACTCTGCGATTATCTATTACTCTATCTCTAAGTTAAATTTATGGAAGCTATTGCGATAGAAAAAAGACTCTTGGATTGAAGGGCTGCGAGATTAAATACATGTCCTACACTACACATTTTCCAAACGATGTAATGGCTTCAAAAACTCATCGTAAATCATAACCGTTTCCTCAAATTATAGGGAAACGGCCGAAGAATTCTCGAGGCTATTTCTTGAACGTGATCCTCTTTCGGCGGTCGCTATTTGGCTGTCGTTATAGTATAGGAAATGCACTGGGCAGTTCAACTGTAACCATTCATCGAGAAAATTAATGATAATTACCTCGATATCCTAGTAATAGGCAAGTTAACGTTTGAGAGTATTTATTTCAGTATACATAGAGTTACTTCATGGTTATCATTTCATTTTTATGAAAATTATTCTTCTGATATAAAGTAGCCTATACATCGGAAGAAATTGAACCGCAATCAATATTCAACGGAATAAGGTCAGATTAATCACAGTGCTAAAAAGAAGTTATCATGACAGAGAATCATGACTTTCTATTTTTATAACATTTTAAATTTAGAATGTGAAATGTAACGAACTGATATAGAAACAGTATTTTTTCATCATAAAGCCGATTTATCGGCACAGCGAAATTGTACGAGAAGATAAAACTGCCACCTTAGAGCCCTTTGAATTAACTTCGCTCAATCCATAGAAATGAGCTGAATTTGCCTTTCTTGGGTTCTTGCTGCCTGGATTTAAATGTTTAATACGTATATTCGCGCCTTTGCTAGCTTTGTATTTGAAAATAAGAATATAAAATTAAAAAAATTATTTAAAGAGTATCCAGATACAGATCCAAACGATACACCCTGAAGATGAGGAAGAAGTCTGAAGTTGTTCATTTTACGAACTTGCTCAATTGCTCTCCAAATTCCCAATTCCTTGACGTGCGATGGAGATATAAATCTCTTTAATATTTAGCTAAATTGTTGTAACGATAGACATGAAATTTAATCTAATACTCCATAATTATTTCGTTATTGGAACTTACGACGGCGCTAAAAATTGTAGATGACGTACAGAAGAAACTGTAAACTGTTTATCGTAAATAGTAGTAAAATCTTGCCTTAGTTAATCAGCAGATTGGTGGGACATTGACGTTGAATTACAAGGCAACCGACCGATCCTTCCACGTCAGGGGCTCGTAATTTTTCCTAATCGTCCCACTGTCAGTGGAGACCACACTTTTCGACATTAGACGATCGACGAGACAGAAACAAAGGAAGGCGCCTTCGAGACGACCACATTATTACGCTGAAAACTGGCGACGAAGAAAGCTACGCCTTAGTTCATGAGACCAAGCCAAAGGTTAACAATCTGGAAGGGAAAGTCTAACCACTGAACATTCTGCGAAATGACCGAGGGTGTCAGATACATGTATGCAGAACAACATAAAATATATATGTACCTCATATCAGCCAGTGGTGAGTATTCGAAGCACGTTCATCGTTTTCTACTACTCTGCAGGCGAAGTTTGATTCGTGAGGATATTTTCCTTCTTCAGTTATGCCCCAAAGCCGTGTAGCATGCGGATGATTACATATACAACAGTAGTTGGAAAGTTATATACTAGAAGAATTTTTAGTTTAGGGAAACATGGCAAAAGGAGAATACAATCGGACACCAGCTCATTCTATCACAAATTAACAGCAAAGAAATGTTCATGAATTAAGCATCAATTGATATCGAATGAGTTATTCTTTACTTAATTAATTATGAACACATAATTGGAGGATTGTAAATTTGGTTCTGTTTTTCGTTTCTATAACAGAATCAAAATACAAGAGATGCATTCTGTGTATGCTCATCTGTGTATGTTGAGTGTAGAGAAGGATTAATATCTGATTTATCGTTAGGAACTGAAATACATTTGAAATCTTTGTACAATGTTTACCTAATACAAGCTTTCAAGCAATTTCTGTGATAAACGGCATTGAATTCTTCAGGTAGCGTTCGGAAAACCTCTCAAACAGTTCGAAGATGTCGCTTTATTGAAAACTCTGCTCTTTTGTTAACAGGACGTTTTCGGATACACCCCGTTATGAATCTTTCATCGACCATTCAGCAACCACGTCTAAACTAGGGCAAAATCCCATACAGGAGAAGAGGGTTTCTTTAGGAAGGCCCAAGGCCATCAGTGCTCTACCCGGAGCCCACAGGTGGCCAATATCAGCCTTCGGTTGAAAGACACCCTCAAGTTAAATTCGGACCGGCAGAATTAAACCGCGACCGTGAGCAACTTCAGCGGGACAGCACTTGAATCGAGCCAAGGTTAAGAAGGGCTCCCTAGAAGAATTTACATCGCGGAAGTGAAGACGATAGTATGGGCAGCAAGACATCTTCGAATCGACAATAAATGCGTCTATGACTCGCATATTATATTTATGCTGTTACTTGAATAGCGTAGAAGTTATTCACGTTTAGGTAGTGATCTCATTCTATATTATATATATATATATATATTCTATCATTGACCCAGAAAGTTAATTAGTACAATTATTTGGAGATTACCGTAGCGTAAAATACAACATATGCTAGATATAGGTCAAATTAATGATACTGGAAAAAGTAAACGTTTTGTCAGATTTTTCACATTTTCTAACGTGCAGGTTCTAAGTTATTTATAATATGCGAATATTTTCCTCTGTGTGCATGCATAATAATCATAGTTTTTCTACGTTTTATAAATCAAAATATATTTTTAACGTATCTATCTACTTTTTCGTGAATTTTCTTAATTCACGTAATGTTAGAACTCGACCTTTCATCGAAAAGGACCTAAACTTCAGACCATCATCAGCTCAGTTCAGGCATCACCTTCCTATCATTTTCATGCCTGCCGATGTATTCAATAAACATTTAAATGTGTCAAATGAGTTTTTGAGCAATGTATTCTCCGTAAATTGTACATGACGGAATAGAGTTAAACAGTATAAATTTATTCTTGAAATAATTAGTGTATTAAAAATTCGATCGAACGATAAAAAATTCTTTAAACAGAGTAGTGATATTGCTCTACGGGACAAAATCTTGGTGTACATGACGACTGTTTACGATTCCTTAGCTTCACCTCGTAACTCTCATCCTTATTCTCTTTCGACTTCCCTCCACTTCCTCCCTCTGAAGCCGTTGCGAGATGCGCTTGCGTATTAAGGACGGACTTTAGAATTTATTGCGCAGCATTTCTAACAGCTTAGATGCGTCCAAAATAAACATCACGCGTTTCTTCGAAGAAAATTGTGACCGTTCTTGACTTAAATTACTCTTAAACATGTAAAAAAGCTATGTCGTTTTATTTGCTGGTAGAACATTACAAGGGTATTAACGTGATCATTTAAAGTTGTATGGTTTCCGAAGTGATCCTTCCGATGTCCCATGGTAGGAAATTTTTAGCGTTTTCCTCGGCTTCAAGTCTCCGTCTGTAACAATTTGAGTGATAAGAATACAGCATACCTACTTTCCCTATGATTCCCTTGCCTAAATCTCGGAAATAGTATATATCATTTGCTTAAAATTGTAGAAAAAAATTGCGATAAATATTACTCCTGACGGTTTACATGTCTTCTCACTCGCTGGTTCTCCCTCTTTACCGTATATTTCAACAATATGTTCAATTAATTTTTATTATATTATTAAACATCGGCAAGGTTGCTCGAACTTTACATAAAAATATAAACAAACTTAAGAATGGGTTTGAATTTTCATATCTACCTTAGAAAGGTTTCTGCGTTCGAGAAATAATTTACCATAATACTTGGATATGATTTTGGCTCTGCAGTAAAATTGTAGTTCCACTGGATATGCGTGAGGGTGATGAAAATTCGACTATGATAAAACAGCCCACTTTTCTGTTATCACGTCAAAGAATTAACGCTTACTTGCGTTTTATGATTTTAAGCTGGCGCAGATAAAATATTCCAGTACGGCTTGTTTACAAACCTTGACCAAGATTAGGTCTAAATAAGTAAACCTTTAGGGTACACATCTATCATTAACGATATTACTAGCTGGACGGAAATTGCAAACGTCGTCAATATCAGAGAAATGTTCTTTATTGTGTTTTTAAACGCTAATTATAAGCTATAAGCTAAAAGACTTATCATAATGTTCTATCGTTTTACAAATTTAACGTCTACTCAAATAATAAATATATTAATTCAAGATTTTTATACTTTTCTTATTATAGACATTCTGTTCATGAGTATATTTTCATTTGTTAGATTCATTTTTAAAGATTTTAACCGAATCTCCTGATTTTTCACGTTCTAAGCTTCGGGGTAGTGATATTAAGCTGATACTAAAATGGCGATGGTTTTCTTTAATGATTAGTTGTAATTTATAACTATTTTGTAAAAAGTATTCCATTTAATCGGAAGAAAACGCGCGGTTATTCATAGTTTTCGTAAAATACGAAAGCTGAAATTTGGGCATAGGCCAGATGAATGTCGACATAGACCCAATGAAATTTTTACCTGTCGGAATAAGTTAGGCTTACGTGTTCAACATCACCTCAGCACCTCCTCGAAACTTTAAACCTCTCTGACAACATCAAAAGAATAAAAAATCAATTGGGTATCCCTTACCATCCTCGTGGTCCGTTGCTTTTATCTTCCTTTCTTGCCAACCTATCACCACTTCGATTCCCTCCGCGGAACAGGAAACTCTTTGGCGTCCCAGACCCTTTATCTCCTTCATCATACCCATTAAATCCTCCCTCGATACCCGATGTTGACACACGAGTATGGGATTAGAAGAACGCGCTATCTATCTCCACGTTTAAAAACAGTCTCCTTTCGCTCGTTGGGTGGGAGGCAGCCGACGTAGATTAGGTGTTTGTCAACTGCAGAGGAAAGCAGGTGGGAGTTCACATCTTTCCTCTCTTCGTCCATCGACGGAAATGGTTCTGAAGGTGAAACATGTACTCTCAGATTTATAGACTTATAGGTATATAGACTTGTAGACTTACAGGCTCTATAGATAGGGTAAGATAGGTACCCCTTTATTTCTACCAATATTAATTTTTTCCTCGAACTTTCTTTAAATGGGGGGTGGGATTTTCAATATACGCCTGAGCTCCTATACTCAGAAAATTTAATTCGTCTGGAGGAGCAATCAAATAGCAACCACTCAGGAAAAATGTTTTCATGCATGACCGTAACGTTATGAATTTATTTACTTACGAATTCTGACTATATGAATCGATTTCACTGGTTTCTTAAGAAAGTCTTTGGGTAAAGCTTCCTTATAATTACCAAATACATCCGAGAGATGACGAAAGGGACCTGTATTTCCAATTTAATTTTATCTGATTCTTTGTCCGCTTAGGGTTGCAAATATGCTCTAAAGCTGTAAACAAATTTTACTGTGTTTAGGTGGGAAGAAATCTACTAATCGTAATGGAACCACTTCCAAATTTGTAATACTGTACGATTTAAATCGAGGCATTTACATTTTTACTTTTTTCTTTGGAATACCAGATGAAATTATGCTTGACAGTTGTATTAATTTGCATACTATTCTTAAAGAGATTAGAAAACGATCAACAGCTCTCGGAGTATCTTTAATATGAAAATAGAAAAGAAATTCAGTAGGAGTTCTATGAAAAATTTCCTGAGAATAAGGTTCAAGGGACAGAAATTATGCAAGTATAACCAAAAATATAAGAGGTTAGAAAATGGCAGCATGAAAGAGATTTTGATCAAAATCCAAAACTCCGTGAATTTTTAACTTGTGGAAGCTATGCCCGCAAATATTTTTCTAAAAATTTCTCAAAGGGTTATTCATTTAACCACTTCCGACCTTATGGCAATTCGATGCAGCATTTCCAGTTAAATCCAATCAATTAAATGAAGCAAAGCAAAATTTTTACTTTTGTATTCCTAAACGTTAATTTATTTCTATTTCCAGTAGGTATTTCCTCACATACTATCATCTTCATGGATCTATGATACGTCTTACCTAGGGATGCAACCTTATCTTCCCATCGCTTACGCTACTGTTGAGTTCCGCAATCGCATTGACCAATCTGCCCACTATACCGTCTCCTTCCTCTCGATCTTCGCTCTCTCTCTCTCTCTCTCTCTCTCTCGCCCCTTTCTCCACATCACAATCCTCTCTTTTCTCGCTCTTTCTTTCGCATCACAACTACCCTTTCATCTCTATAGCCTTGCGGCACAAATATCTCTCCATGATCTATCTGATGCTCCAGTTTCTCCATTCGCTACTAGTGGTGCTTTCATCAAAAGTCGCATATCTTTACGACTCCAATCTTACATTCGAAAACTCCTTGATGGGAGTTACTACCCCGTCCTTAATTGACGCCATAAAAGAATACTATAGTCACATAAAAGTTAGAGTCAATGACTTCCTTGAAAGCAGATTATCATATCAACCAAAAGTGCAATTGGTTCAGGAAAAAAAGACCTTTTAAATAAGTACGGAAAAGAGATCAAACAAGTTGCTAATGAAATTGAACGAGAATTTTGCATTAGAATATTTGGTAAAGTAAGGCCTGGTAATGCAGCCTGGTTATCAAATGTGTAAAAATCAATCTCGTTAAAACTCGGATACTGACCTATTAAATCAAGAGAAAAATACTTTCTAAGAAACAATCTCTTTCCTTGCGATATTCTAAGTAGCATAATCGGTGAGCTGACATTACAGTTAAACCAGTTAATCAAGGATCTACATTACTTTTTCGTTCATGCAGCATTTTGCATAATGTTCAACACCGAAAGAGAATAAAGAATGCCCTATTTAAAATACGGAAAAGATAAATTGCGCAATCTTTACGTTTTGATAGCTACTTGTATAATTCTTTTTAAACATTATTCTTTCGCTTAATTTCAAATAATTATTTTATAGGAGCTATATAACATTAATCCACTGAAAAATATTTGTGTATTCCAAGTATCAAACAGCTTAAAGGCTTTAAGGGTTTATTTTTAATAAATAACCAATATTTGTTCGCACGTAAGATAGGAGTAAACAACCTGGAGTTTAAAATTCAGCATCTCCGCGACTTGTTCCCACGCACATTTGGGACGAATAATATGCGGCCTACTTCAACGCACAACGCAAGTCTCTGACATATTCCGAATACTTATCTCCTTTAAAATTTCGATAAAATTGAATACAAGTAATTATTTCAGATATTTGTAACACATAACCAATATACTTTCTCTACAGAGCGGATTTTTTCCCTACTGCCTCAGGGATAAGATGTACACACCATCCTTGTAAAAGATTTGGCGGGGTTAACACTAAAGGATTCAGTTGGAAAAACTGATCATGATGAAAAACTCCTTTTGTTTAACCTAGAGGCAATGTTTATTTATTTTGTATAATTTTATAAGATATTTTCAAGAATTTACATCTTAGATAGATTTTCAACCAATCATCACTTTGCATACGAATCAAACTGCCTGTTTTAATTATAAACTAATAGTGATAATCTTAGATTCTGACGCCCGCATTTTATCAGACATCTTTATTTTACCGAGACATCAAGATAACCAGTTTTCTTGGCGTATAAATGTGTTAGTAGCATCAAAGCTTTCACGCGCTCAAAGGCAGGCATACTTTTACGCGCGTTTTCTAACTGTAGACGTCTCTTACAGAAGCCAGCCGTCTGAGATGGTATCCAAATCAGGATAAAAATATTCTTCACGTCTAACGTCTAATCACTCGATTCTCTATTCTGCTAACATTTTAAAGGCATCTTGAATCGACTCCATCTTAGTTTTTCCATCAGCAGAATAGCAATGCAATATTTTCATGGAATTCTCTATGGGATGTCTCGCTACTCGCTGAAGTACGTAAATGAGGTGTCTAATGTAGCGAAAATATGAAGTATAAAATAAAGCGTAATTGCAAGGATGATTAAAGTATTAAAGAATTAATATGCCTAATTAACATAAGTTAGTTTTCCGACGAATATTTTAGTCTAACAATTTTACGACTAATATTTACTCAAGCAATTTTAACCTCACATTTGAAAAATCGAGCGTTAAATCCACTAAGCATTATCTTCTAATTCATTAATATTAATATAGTATTTCCCAATCAATTGTTCAATCAATTGTTATTTTTCAGTTCAAGTAGAATATGTTTAACAACTATTAATGGTCAATAAAATGTCATGATATTCAACAACATTTAATTATATTTTACAACTTATAACGACCTGATCGAACCTGCAAAAGGCGAATGTGCAGAGTTTTCTGTTTCTCCAGTGACTTTGTTGCATTGATTAGTTCGGAAATTCTGTTTGAACATAATAAAACCATTTAAGACTAAGATAATGAACTTTCGTTGTTTTTACGGGCTTTTACATGCGTTTTTACATAGTTTAGCGATCTGACCAGAGTTTATGACGGAATTCCTTCAAAATAAGGCTGCCTGTAAAGATAATTATAACAAATTTGCTCACTATCAAAATAATAACAAAGTTCTGGATGATATTTATCTTAGATATATTATTATAGATATATTTATACTAGCATTCCCATAAAATTGTGGAAGAGACGCGGAATGGTAATTCAGTGGTGAGAATACCTGCCCGAGGAAAGTGGGAGACCTAGGTTCGTGTCCCAGTCTTGTCGTTATTATTCACATCCGTTTATCCTTGGGTTTTAGGCGCACATTTCAATGTGCAAAGATCTTAAGGACAAAGATCTTATCTTTTCCCTTATTTATCCTGGACTTAAAACGTTTCAGAAGTTATTACTTACTCCTACTTCATATCCTTAACGAAAATAATATAACTAATAGAAATCTTTATTTCTTAAACTTAATAATGGCTCACGCTCATTGATGAATTCGCGGAAGGATAATGAAAGGAATTATCGAAGGAGTTACGGTTACTCGAAGCGGCGAAATTCATCGAACCGACCACCATTGCAAATGGAAATAAAGAAAACGCGTTCCTTCGAACGAAATACCATGTCTTTATGCCTCGCATCGTGACGTCCGCAGCTTCAGGTACTGAGATGGAGAGAAAGAGCGGTAATCCTACTTCTCGCCACATCTCCACACAAGTTTTCCCCTTCGGAATATATCTCGCGTTGTTCTGTCACCTATCGAGCAATCCTGATTTGAAATGCGTGTCGCTGTCGAGACGGTGTCACTTCCCATCGAAACCGCTAGACTTAACGCCGTGTGACTGTTTCATCTTCCCCTTAATAGTTGCGGAATTATTGCTTGCGCGATAAGGGCGCATCCGCGGTCATTTTAATGCGCATACTCAGTTCGACTCGGGAAAGATGGCCCACGAAGGAAAGCGCACGCCATGTATGACCCTTCGAGCTATCCGATAACTTGGTTTTTACTTGGTAATTTCAAAGAGTATAACTTGTGAAAAAACACTACTTAAGAGTTCAGAGAAATATCCTTTTGCCAATATATTAATATCCTCTTAATTAAACGTTTATAAAGAGAGATGTTACGGCGGCAGGAGTGAATATGTTTTACGCATGTCACGTTAACTTGTCCATATAACGTAACTCGAAAAAAGGAAAAGATTATTTGATTTTATGCTACCACGTGATCCATTCTGTTCCACACATTCCACACATTTATTTTTCTTAAAATTATGGTTATATGACCAGACAGTTAATTTCGTGAGTCGCGTATAAGTCTCTTTGGGAAAATAAATCTTTCACGAAACTTGAGGAGCCTATCTTGTTTTAATTCATAGTACCCATTTGAATTAATCTCTCCCTCTCTTGGTATCTTAGTCAATTTTGATTTTAATTGTTTAGAAAAGATACAGGAATTGAAAGGCTTTGCATTCCTAGAATCCCTAAGATGGACACTAACAAATTATAAGACCAGAATATGGCAGAGAATAAAACAGTAAATATTTGGTAGAAAACGTTTAATTTACTGGAAACAACGATATATATCGTTCGCATGGACTAGTTATATTGATAAATTTGTCATCCTGAGAAAAATATAAGTAAAGATTCTGTTGCTCAAAGCAGCGTTTCTCAGTGTTCTACGGCGGCCTTTGAGGTTCCCGAGACCATTTGAAAACAAGGATCGATTGGCATCCCTGGTTTACGTCGGAAGTTGATTTTACGGCACTGTTTAACGTTAATATTTAATATTTGCCTTTTTAATGGTATTTTATATAATTCATCTCAACTGAATCTACTTGTTGAATAGATTATTCTATAATCCACCAATTTTCGAGGGTGGTTATACTGTATGGAAGGAAAAATCAGTCTTTAGATATCCTTCATGAAGAAGATTTATAGTAATTTTAAGAGTATGAAAGGATCATGAGACCAGAATGTTTGGGACACGCCAATTTAAGACTTCTTTCTCTCTTTTTTCCCGTTAATATACTTATTTCTCTCCAGCTGCATACTATCCTTGTAGCGGATGACGTACATCAGGCTACTTAACAGAATATGCTCCTCGCTAATTGAGGATCCCGCTTAATAAAGTCGTATATTTAACCAAAGTACTAGACGCCGCCACGGAAATGCATTAACCAGATGGCCTCCGCTATTTATGACCTCTAAGAAGATAGGATGATTTAACACCCATTTTTCAAGCACGCAGCTCGTGTGCTCAAATCTACGTTCCCCGAGAGTCAGGTCAACGAATTCCGCCATTTAAAGCATTTTAATCGCGGAATATATCTGACTCAAAATGCATGCATCTGTTACGAAGGGAAGCACATCTTTACCTGCGCTTCCGTTCCAAGATCCTTATCCTAGGCCCATAACTCGCCTTCTTGAGCTTCTCCTCGCCAATCTGCATATGAATAGTTTTCGCATAAGTTTTTGCACAAACCGCTCCCACCTCATCTTTCTTGTCAGGCAGATTGCACTGGGCGTCGCTTCACCTTCTCGTTCTTGCGCCGCGGGTGGGAAAACACGCGGCCGAATTAAAGGATCTTTCGCGTCATATCCACCGGACGTGTTTTTAGCTGGGATCAGAGTTTATCATTCGAAGAGGTTCTTGCGGAGGTCGACGGCAAATTAGGGATCTTCAATCGGAGAATGATTGCCGGAAATTGTTTGTGGAGTGAGACGTAATTTTAATTTTACCTCCAATCGTCACTCAAAATCGTGTATGGTCGTGATTCGTGTGATTATAAGAGCAGAGTTCAAACAAAAGCTTATTATCCCTCCGTGGCTTACTGTAGTCCTTCAGAGAGTGCCATTTTGACTATATTTCTTCGGTCTCATCCCTTACTGACTGCAACTGCAAAAATCTTGAAACAAACAACGCCGCGTGATCCAGAAAGTCCCGAAAGTGATTGTTAAAAACATCTTTATTCAAATAAGCGATACGTCTTCTATGGTACTACTAATGCTTGATATTAAACGAAGAACCAATGGAGAAACATTCTATGGTAGCCAGGACTTATATCCGGATCTCCCTCTTGCTGGGTGGTTGCTTGAACCAATCTTTGATTTCCCTTGTGATGGTTCTTCATTTATCTCCATTTATTCATGGAAAGATGTGTCTAATGTTCGGTCTGAAATCACTAAAATCCTTCTCCTAGGCCTTCTAAAACGATACAGTAATCGTAATTTCTTCACTTATCTCGTATTTTCTTAATAAAGAGGCCTGAAGATGTAAGTCAAATTACGAAACCGGTCGCCAATAAATACAGTGTGGAAAATTTACCAAGGGTATCCTTCTGTATTTTCTTAACCTGAGATTCCATATATATCTGATGATATATCATATATATCGGAACATTTTCCGAGCACGTTCTGAAGTATATCAAGGAAGCTTAATCTTCAACGCCTCCGTTAAATCGCATTTTATTATTCGTGAGATCACCGGAGAAGATTCCGAATTATCGGTTAGATTTTAAATCACAAAAGGCGCAGAGGTTTATAAAACGGTCTGCCAGTCCTGTCGCCTCACATTGAATGTTAGCATCCTCTCCAATCCAGTTACAAGCACATAGCGAACTCATCCCAACGATTCCAAAGGCGGAGAATTTTGCGCCGAAATTGGAATTTGGATCCGAATTCGCCATCCGACAGTTATTCGACCGTCATCCAGACATGTTCGGGAGTTAACGGAAGCAATGCGGATAGAAGCTGCTTCCTATGTCAGGTGTTTCTCTGAATAGGGTCCGCTCCGTTCAAGGGAGATACTTCCCTTAGTCTCCCTCCAAAGACTAGTTTCTCCGCAATGGATAAGTGACAAACAAGGAGCGCGGAAGTCGAGCGCTCTCGAAGGATGTTGACGAGAGAAGGACGGCGTCAAGAAAAGTGAATTGCGTTTCGCGAGGCGGGAAAACGCTTCTCGATCAATTTGGAAAAACATCTTCCTTGGACTATTCGGATGATATCCCCGAGGAATCGAAAATGATCTCCATATTTAATTTGCAATGCAATGAGAAAGCACACTTGAGAAATATCTTGAGCTGAGATTTTATGATGGTTTGCGAGCGTAAATTTTTTGCTCCACCTTGTCACGTTCAATCAATCGAATAGAGGAGTCTTGAACTTAAGGTCGACCACAACCAAAGCGTTTGCAGTCCATGAAATAACAGATGGAACAAAGTAGTTATGTCAAAAAGAAGTACGGACAGAGAAAAATATTTTATATTTTCACATTATTAAATGAGCTATGACCTCCAGAGAAAACATTTTGCGCATTTCTATTTATCCAAGTTTACCATGTATAACAATAGCAAAATTTTAAATAGAGAATTCATTACGCTATTCGAGAATTTATTTCACATATTTCACCGATTATTTCGTGTTTTAATCCAACACCAATGAATGATTTCCGGCGTATTTTGAGATAGGAAAATATATGAAAAAGATTCTGTTGTTGGATGGTTCACAAATCACCAACAGTTTGTCAATGACAGAATCATATTGGTTGGATTAATTTGTCTTACTGTTAGTAAAATATCATATTTTCAAAAAGTCCATTAACTTCTTTAGAGAACGAAATTGGCAACGGATGATGCCGAAGAAAACAGTTGTCTGTTAGTTTTTATATATTCTATGGCAATGGTTACCTCTTTATACCGTCACATCTTTACATTAAATATGAATTGTTGTCCTACATAAAAGTCGTGCTACTTGAATTTTTAAAATACTTGAAAAATTAATTTTTTTTTTACATTTACTTTATGGCACACAGTTTCAATTGTTACCATGACTCTCCTAAAACAGATTTTAAAAGTATTCAATGCGAAAACCCGTTGAGAATTTGCGGCGTGTTTTCAAAAAATTTTGGTAACTACTGGTTTTGAGAGTCGATAAACCTTTGATAATATATCTTATTGCTACTCACCGTTAGAATTTAAGTAGTCTCTACCACAAGAATTCAACGTGAGTAAAATACGGAGATAATAATTATTTTGTCATTGAACATTTGGGGCATCAATAGTGACTTTATTTGTAACTATTCAAGAGTACGAAAAGCATACAATTAACTCGAAGGAAATGTGTAGAGAGGAGCTTCGAGTCCCTAGATCTTTTTTTTATGAATTACATATGTGCATAGCATGTGCTTGCCTAAAAACGATAGTTCTCTGTAAATAAATGAATTAACGCCTTAAATATTTCTTTCTCAAATGTATGCATCAAATTTCTGGAAAAAGTTTTTACAGCTAATCTATGATCTTTATCTCTACAAGAAACATTTCATTTTTATAACTTTATATTTAGAAACAGGAAATTTTAGAAATTTATAAGATTAATCGAGTATTCGAAAAATGAATTAATATAGCTATAGTCTTTGGAACAAATTTTATAATATTAAATTAAGAAAATATTCAGTCCCACTAAGGAAATAGCAATTAGATCGCTGACGAAGGAGATTAAATCATTCTGTAGCCGAATCTTATTGAAATTCGAATTTAATGACCTTGATAATTGTTTTTATTGTTTTTCCGTTTACTAGGATTCCTCAATGCACTCTTCGATGTTTACTAAAACTAGAAAAGCGATGCGTTTGAGTTTTAGGCTTGAATATGGGAGTGATGCATATTAGCTGATCACGCTTTTCCATTAGTCGTGCAAACGCTAAGCGAGGGTACCCGACGCTTCGTCTGTCAGAGCCACTTACGCTACTACGTATCTATTTTTAAGCTTCAAGGGAGTATTCTTGGTTCTTTCGCTGAGAGAATCGAAAATCGCAGCAGCCGAATGACCTCTCTTGTCGTCATAAACAACATTTTTGTCGTAAAAATCAGACTGGATGACGTCACTTTCGCCTTCTTGCACCATCGCTTTTGGACTTCGACGGCAGCACGTTATGTAATTGCGCACCCTTTTGCTCGTGACTTGGATGTGTGATTTAATTAACGCGTCTCTGCTTCATGCTTTCATAATATTATTCAGCGTCACATAAGTGCACTGATCGTGCTTTATCTAAAGGTCACGACAACTCGTTCTGCAAGAGACATTTCAGGTGTGCCGTACCAGTTTTTATTATCGTAGATTTTTCACGGTTTCCGTCGCACGGGTGATGAATATCTCTTAACTCCGATCTCTTGAACGCAATTTCTTTGTCTTCGCGAAAAGCCGTCGGTATTCGACAAGGTAGCGGCAGAAAAAAACGAAGACGGAGGTAAAGGCGCGTCCAAGGGGACTAACGAAGGTACCGTGCGGTACGCTTCCCATGCTCCTTCTGCAAGAGAGAAAGACGACTTTCATCTGTTCTTAGGTCGAAGACAACGTGGACGAAGGCCATATGGAGCGGAAGTATGCCGTGGGCGGGACGGGAATTCGATTTGCAAACAGCTATTCTCCCCATTTCTTTTCCGTTCTTTTCCCATGCTCTTTCCTTACCCTAAAATCCTCCCTTCCCCATAGCTTGCTTTGTTACTCAAAACATAACTAATTATCTTTATGCCCTATCATATATGCTTCAAAAAATCATACCTAAGAACACCAGTTCTTCATAGAAAATCATTATAATGCAATTCTCTACTTAAACTACTACATGTGGAAAATCTAATTTTATTATCTTTCTCTCAGATTCAGGCTTATTTCTTATAGTTCGATGAAGTTACGCTAGTTTAAGGTCCTCAGTATAATTTACGGTGAAAATTAAAATATTATGGGATCTTTAAAGTGGCGAATAATTTATCGAGAAATTTTCCACACAAAGTAAATCTAAGGTTAAAGTTTAGTTGTATATTCCTTACGTAGATATTTCAGTGGGAAATATATATTATCTTAACTATATGAACCAGTTGCAATGTTTTAATGAAATCATTAAAAACTATAGGAAAATTACCGAAAGAATTACTTATGACATGTATCTCCACCTCGTATCGCGCATTAAATGATCTAAAGTTATAGTTTAATGTTTAAAAGATTTTAAACATCGTCTTTTACTTAATTTGCTCATTTTACTAATCCAATAATTAATTCCTATTTATCGAGTCAAATAAAAAGTATCAGATTGGCTTACTGGAAAATTTTACGTAAGCGCATAAAATCGGAAACATTGAACTCTCTTAGGTAAAGTTAGACCTCTACATTTAAATTGTATTTATTAGAGCAATGAAGACATTTGAATACCTGAACAGTGTGTGGAAAAATGGTAGTTAAGCAAAAAAATATTTTTTCTCGAGTATTTGGATCCAGAATTAGTTGAACATTACCCAAGGTTTCAAAGCCGTTCTTCGCAGTCGCACACTCCCTTTCTCCACCTCTGTCTGGAAAACTCTTTTGCCGCAAACAATTTCCTCCGTGGATGACGTCCGCCCACGCCCATCCGTCTCTTATTAATTTCTGTCGAGCCACGTGTTCCCACTGCATAGACTCCTCCCTTCTCATCCAAGAATCAAGCTGACCAAACCTTTTTTCGGCGTGTTTTTTTCTTTTATGACACCGTCGATGTCCCGAGCCTCTCATCATCTCTGAAGACGTTTCATTTAAAGGCGATGGAGTAATTCAGCGTCTAGACAGCGGGACATTGCGCCTGTCTTTATTTCCGAGAGTATCCTTAGGAGATAGGATGAAGAGAAGGAAGAGTGTGGTGTAAGAGAAGGGAAGTCTGAGTCCATTGCATCATTAACTGTAGGCACCAAGAGAAGTTTTCGGTGATGGTTTTATTACCCGCAAATGGATTGCCTGTGCGATTGGTGAAGGGTTTGCATGCGGGTTCTCATTGCGCACCAAGGAAATCGGGCATTTCCTTATTTGGATTAAAAGGGACGAATGACGGAATGGGAGTGCGAGATACTCTCATTTCAAATCTTCTTGTGCTTCGATCTGCAGTATTCTGTTAATCGTAGCATCACGTTTTTATGATACAAACAAATGGAATTCAATTAGAATCATAGCAGAGTAACATCACTCCGTATTCTTATGGGGGCGATGTGTAAAATATAAGAATGTAGGATAGAAATAAATCATTTACGGCCGTGAAGGGACTAGCAGCAAATTATTTATCTCAAATCCTATTGATATGGTATAGGAGAGGAATGTATGGAATATCATAATGGTAATTTACGTATCGCTATTAATTACGTATCCATTTATGGAAAATTACTCAATATGTATGTACCACAGCCAAAATATTTCATTATAACCAACTAAGATAAGTTATCTCTAATTTTACGTGTAAAATAATAACGGCTTAAGTTAATCTCTTCAAATTTTGGCTACTTAGTTCCATATAGACGCAGTTCTGGGCTGATGTTTTTTACTAAACACAATAGAAAACAAACTATATGTATACATTGGCGACCATAAAGAAACGGAAATCAATAATAGCGAGAATTTCGACCTTTGCTAATGTATGACGAAAATTTATGATTATGCGAGCCATATTCTGAGCGAGGTTTATTTTAGCCGCTGGAGATACAAGTATTCACGACCTTATCGAACGTAAACAAGTTACTGGAACGTCGCTCTGTTTTCCTCACTTGCACTTTATTCTGCCAATCATAGCTTTTCCCCCAACGGCGCGATGATGTAATTGTCTGCTCACGAAGTCGATACATGAGTAATCGTCCCATTGGCATCAAAGCAATTCCGAAGAGAAATTCCAGAATGCGCAGATATTTTTGATTCTCCGATTCAAAGATTCTCATTATCCTATAAAGTACGTACAATCAAGATTGGAAAATACTTTCGTGATGAATAGCTCTTCCAAGGCTCCAATGATTGTGATTCGGGATACGAAGAATGTTTACGGAAGGAAAAGAAATAATAATAATAATAAAGGACTTTATTCAGGGCGAGATTGAGACTAACAAGTCTCTTCTTACATCTAACCCTTAGAAATATAACCTATAGAAATACTTCTATAGGAAGAGAAGGGAATGGATAAAGGAGGATAAAGTATATTAATTTCATACTCAAGAAATAATTTGAGGAAGGGGGATACTCAGGATGATAAAAATGTAAATACGTGATTGAAAAATATTATATTTTTAAATAAAATCAATCGAAGAAGCCTTAACTTTGTAGAATTCCATAACATGCTTCCTATTATATTTTTGTTATTATTACATTATGAATGGTCTTATCACGATGGTTATCCATGTGTCATTGGGTTCGAAGGTGGCGGGCCAAAGTTAACCTGCGGACCTTAGTTTTCGAGCCCCTAGTTTTAAAATATTCAAATGATGAAATGGTACATTTTTTTAAAAATCGACTAATATTTAAGATAGGAGTATATATGTATAAGAAAACTTTTGTAAAAAAGTTTGGTTTTGCAGGCGAAGATCCCGAAACTCCTGAGTGTAAGGACCCCAAGAAGCTCTAAGGTCACTAGGTATTTCTATTTAATCCTTTCCCGTAGACATTCTACGGTCATTCCTCAAAACCGCTAAATTTTTATATTATCACGCAATAAGCTCCCAAAGTTCCAATTACTCTAATTTCCCAATTGGTAGGTGAAAGATAGCTTACCAGAATTTTACGTCTTAAAAAAAAAGAAACCGTCATCACAAAGAAGTGTTCGCGTTTTCCAGACTTCATTCTAGACATTCCTCCTTTCTGTCTCTACACTGAAGAATTTTTTTCTTTCCTAACAAACTAGAATAATTCAATAGACGACTGGAAAATGGCAGACAAGACAGGAAACCGCCAAAGAGCACATCAATCAGTGAGGTGTCAGCGATTATGTCTTATAGAAAAAAGTAGGAAGACGCCTTCCTAATCACCGTGAGCCACGAAGAAAAATATAGTATATACTTGCTTTAGGTATAAGCGGATAGCATGTCTTTATCAATCAATGGCACTGTACCGTTGAAAGTTGATTTCAAATACAAAATTAATCAACCGATTCTTTTAAAGTTCCCTTCCAGAGGCTCTCTCAATGGTGAGCTAAAGAATGGTAACCACAGAATGCTGGGAAGGAAGTTAGACATATGTTACTTTTAATCTGAAAAAAAATGAAAACCAGCTACGCGCCGGTGTTATAATTGGATGCTCTATCGATGTTGTTGCTGAGTCACACGTGTAGTGAAATACGTTACATCAGTAGAGTTTATCAGAAAGGCCGAAGCTCAATTACAGCAATGTTTCCTAAAGAGCATTTCTTTAAAATTATCGCAGAAGTTACTCACGTAAGTTTTAGCAAAGAAAGTTTAAATTGTTCACAAGGAATCTTTGTTTAGAGAGAGCACTTCACGCATGATCCAGCAGGGCAGCATGAGATTACTTCGTATGTGTGCATGTATGTGAATTTTAGAAAAAGTAAGTTGGAACGAATGTGATTATAATTATGTAGGAAAAATAAATACTGATAGCTTGAATTAGTTTAAATATATTTTTGAAAACCTAATGCTCATATTTACACAATCAGGAACCAAAATATGTTAAGATGATTTTCAAGAATTTTACATTTATCACTGATAATTTAAATGTTTTGTTTGTTTAAATACAAATATAATGTATTTTCAATATATTATAGTATAGAGTTACAAGAAAATTTGAGTGTATATGCACTATTCCGGTTGCATGTCCTACTTATCCAAATTGGAATTCCAGTTAGGGATCTGGACCCTTCCTATACGATCCTATCATAAGCTCTGAAATTTCTTCGATTGTCCAATTCTCAAACCTTAGCGAATAGTTATCCTTTTCCTACAATAATCCTCTCCTGGAGTAACACGCAACAGGCGCACTGCATTAAAAGCTCATCCGGCCGATGAGGCTCAATCACTCCTCCCGTCATTAGTCCGTTCTTTGATTTAAAAAAGCGTCCAGCGGAAGAGAAAATACTAGTTTAGAAGTAGATATTACAGTCTAGTTTATGACAATTCTTTTTCCTGCTCCTATTGACATATTTCGACGGGAATGAGATGGGAAAGTTTACTTGCCTTGCTATTTTTCTTAATCTTTTCTCCTTCCTTTGCTCATCCTCCTCTGACTCCTCCCGATCTCTCTTTCCCTACTCACAGACATGGCGATGGGTCCCTCCAAAGATGGATGTGCTGTTGCAACATTTCCTTCACTTGCGCAGCACATTGCTAAGTTTAAACTCGGATTTCGCGGAGGATATGACCTAGCGGTCTGCCCCCCAAACCATTCTTTGTCCTTCATCTCTTTGTCCGTAATATATGTTTATCCTTAGGCAAAAAGGAGGCTCTGTCCTGACGAAGCTGGTAATTATCTCATTTCCTTCTCTTCTCTGTGACCGTGGTCTTTCCAGTAAACCCTGCGTGCCTTTCGTCACAATCTTTTTCCAGGAAAAAATAAACAGAAGAGACGGTTGGGCAACGAAGTTATTGCAGCCGTTGCGCTGGAGTTTTATGGCCTTTACTCTGGTCTCGTCTCGCCTTGTGTTTTGCCACGTTGCATCCACTACATTTGTATTGCCAGAATCAATGGGGCATTTAAATTTTCCGCTTATTATTACCAGGGTAACCGTTCGCTAGTTTATAAACATGATTGCCTGTATATATGATGACAATTAACGGTACATGTCGGAGAAGAATATGAATTAAGCATTAACCAAAGAAGGAGAAAAGGAGCTTAGTTATTGGAGAAATATCTCATTGCTATGGGCAATGTTGGTCATATGGCTAAAAAAACCTAAGCAATGACTTAAGAAAATAATCACAATAAAGAAGGACTGTTTTCGATTGAGATGCATCTAGAGTCAATGCTTATGGAGTCAAATTGATCTGTTTTGGTTAAATTATGTACAAATATATATGCTCTATGCAGAGTTAGAAAATATCTGCTTTCTCCTTGCAAATATTAATACAACTAATAACCTTCAAATAAGCTTAATTAATGACCAAACTCTTATGAATAGTTGCCTCGATGATAGGACCCTAGGGCTCCCGGATAGCCAAGTGGCCAACACGTTCGACTTCGTTGAAAGCGGTCCCGAGTTCGATTTCCGGTGGGAGCCTACGTGCGAAATTACCTCAGCTGTCGAAGCACTTTGAACAATACTACTACTACTAAGACATGACCTTGTGGATGTACATACCTAAACTAGATTTCTATCGCCATTAGAGCATCTTATTCTGTTTCTTTTGACCTGTTACCCGATAGATGACCACAATTTTACCGAAAAATATATTACGTTTGACCATGATTCTTCTGCCTGATGAGCAACATTTGAAAGCTGTAACAACGAAATCTTTCAATATTCAGTTGCAGTTTGTCTTACATTACTCGAGAAGTTGTTGATTCTGTAGTTACATAATAATTTATATACTTAGTATAACTTCCTTTTATGCAAAGGGAATTTTAAATTGCATCATTTCGTTGACTGTTCTTTTCTATAATTTAAAAAGTTACGATAATGAACAAAATGATAAATTAGTTAACGATTGTAAGTCGGTGAATTATAGAAACGGAAGAAACGTAGCAAATTTGCGATGAGATAGCTCCATTGCTGCTACATCGTTCCTTTCTTTATGGAAACAGAAATAATGTTCAGCTTTCTTCTAGCATTCATCATGTAGGGTGTTTCCATACCGACCAAACATTTGCTCTGTTTGTTTACTCTGTACAGGACGTCAGATGTGAGGAGGAAACGTAGCAATTTTCTCCATTTATCCGTCTTCTTTCTGCTCTTTGTTTGCGCTCTTTTTTCTCCTTCTGTTTGAGACACAATGTTTTCATTAGAGCCTCTTTTTATACTTTAAATGCAGATATGAACGATCCAAAGCGTATTGAACGACATCACCGTTCAAGAAATGTATGCAAAATTAATGGATTCTGGACATTTACTTTGCGGCTTCAATCTGTCGCACCAGCTTTCCTTTTGGCGAACATTCAAGACCTTTCAAAATACCGCAATTTTCCTGAGGAATTCCAAACACCGTATAACTATGCGAAGTTCTATTATATTCAGCGGTAAGAATTACGTTTTGAATCTTACAAAAACTTCACTGTATTGGTCATCAAGGAAAATTACTTTTCTTGGTTCGATTTATGAATGGAAGAAAATGAACGATATCAAACACTATATAACTAATGTTTCAATGGAGATATTATACTCTGAGCTACAGATCATTTTATGGTAAGGATTTAGCTCAATCACGAAAAAGATGGTAAAAGTGCGAGCTTTACCATTTGACCTGTGTTCATTTAATACCTAAGGAAAAGCAATCAATCTTCATTAGTATCAAATTTTGATATTTTAGAAAACGAATTATTTAAATCATACTAATTATTAGCATTAATAGATCAAGGGAAGGAGATTGTTTGTTCATTTGCACTTATTCGAGAACTGAAGGAATTATTAAAAGAATTATTATCTAAAGCATTTCTCTTAATAAGGCTAATGAAGCGTTTATGCCAAATATTTCTGTCTTATAGAATGACCAATGAATTTGGCTGAACCAGCTGCATTTTCACCGCTTAAGAAGCTGTAAACTGCGAACAAGGATAATATTTTGAATAATACTAAAGTGTTTATCTCCGCCGGAATATATTCAAATGAAGCAAATAAAAGAAACGCAAAACTTATACTTCATACCGCTAAAAAACCATAAAACTAACTAGGTTTGGAAGCGTCGCGTTATGACTTGAGATGGTGAAACTCTTCGCACTTGCATCACCGAACGGTATCAATCAAAGGCGTGAAGCATTTCTTGGAAATTCCAACACCGAGAACTGCAGTCAGCGAGTAAAATCATTTAGATACATCCTAGATGTGAAAGGATTTATATTAAAATTCAACCGATAGAGAAAGATCGCAGTTGTAAAGCAAGCAGAGCCAACGCGACTGGACAAAACGACAAGACTCAGATGTGCATCTGCGCGGATCACGTAACTCCGATCTCGTTTTCATTTCTGCAGAAAACGCTCTAAAAGCGAAAACGGCAATTTGCAAAGACCGGTTATTTTCCCATTAGTTTTTTCATCCCATCACCCCATCCGTTTTTTGTCTCATCTTATCCCATTTTCGGCTCTCCTCTCGCGTTTATCACCTTCCTCCATCTCTCCCTGTTCTCGGCCTTTCGCCATCTCTCCGGTGGTCAGTATCCCCATCGCCTTCCTCAACCACTCCCGGCCAACATCCACTAGACGCTAATGCGAAATGGTCATTTGAACGTGAGCAAAATAAGTACGGGACAAATAAGAAGTGGATCACCACTCCCACTGTGCACTCACAACCCTCCTTCCACTGCTATCTCCTCTCCTTCTTCATCCCTCTCCCCCACCCAGTGGCCTTTTATAGGGGATGCTCCCCACTCCCTGTCCCTCCTCTTTGGGCTCCCTCTCCATTTCTCCCTCTCCCGGTTTGTCTTATTCCCTCATTCCCCCTTCCTCTCTCTCTGTGGGTTCAACCATGCCATCCTCTACTTCATCCATCCTGTCTTCTCTTGAGGATCACCATCACCTCTCTGATCTCCTCTTCACATGCCACTCTTTCTGCCTCTTCTCTTATCTCTATTCAACGGTATCTAATTCTAAAATTTAAATTTGCCCATATCTCTGCAAACAAGGCGACTTATAACGTCCACTTGTCAAATTTAGGTGCACAGGCGATAAGAAAACACCTACGAACCAAATATGCTAATTTATTTCTTAAAATGTTGCTAGATGAGCCCTGAAGAATTGCTAGAAAGTCGCTAAAAAGAGAAAGATATAACGCTAGTCGTAGCTTAAAATAATATGACTTAACATTGTTTTAAACATATGATATCAATTCAGGAATTTCGTAATTAGATTATATAATATGAAATTTATCATTTATCGCCAAAACGTAATACCATTTTGATTTATAAACATGTCAGTCATTAAATTTTGCAAGTAGTAAGTCTACGTAACAGTGCAAGCCAGATAGTAATATGAAATGTAGCTTAAACAGGGAAAAGTCGCTGAATGGCTGCATTGGCAACTATGCTTCGGACCTCATCCGAATATTTACGTTCGGAAAAAAACGACGAAATAAAACCCATGGAAGACCGTTGTTATTTAATGCAACATGGTTTCCCTGTATCTGATGATCCGATCTGTTTCGTATCCTCTGGTTTATAATTCGTGATAAAAATATCAAAGAGAAATTTCAGAATGATAACAGGCATTTTGGAGGTTCGTAAGCAGAGAATAAGTGCTCCATTTGATAAACCTTTAGAAGCCTCTGGAAATAAGTCTTAGGGTTTCATAAAATACTCAATTTGGCTTTTAAATTTCTTACGCCTATTCGGGTTCTTTCTTTTTGAGAAGAAAAAGAAAATCATTTTTAAGTCGTTCAAAAGTAAACGCATCAAAATACAAGAGTATGGTCTTCTGAAAGAGTGTTATTTAAAATGTGCTATTTTCGCTTAGTATAATGGATTTACTATAACAACTAATGTCAAAATAGAAAAGAAAATGTAAAATTATTAAATCTTATGAAGGTCTTTAGTAGTTTTCGTGCTACAAGACGACTCAGAAGAGACAAATGCCAGATCACTGTTTCATCAACTGGAGGGCTTCCTCTTCCTGTATTTTTCCTCCCTCTAAGTTTCTTTCTAAAGATGTGAAGCCTTTCAAGATCGAGTTGGGCATAGATCGGAACAGATGTAAGATAGATGGAAAAATAAACAACGTATCGGATTTAGTAGAAGAGAAGATGACGACGATAAAAAGATGATAGAAGCAGTTCAACAGATTCGGCAGAAAACGAATGATGTCCTATATGATTCTATGGGTGAAAGAATTACGGAGAAAAAAGATGATCTATAAATTATTAAGAATAAGTGATAGTAACTCTACATGTCCAAGAATGTTTACAATATTCTCACTCACAAGTTTAACGATAGTTTCAATTTTAAAAATAATTTATGAAATTCCAAAGTGATCGAGGAATATTTGGGTGCAATTCACCTAAGATTGATGTTTTCCAGGATGATTATTAATAAATTACATAAAAGTTCCGAGCATCTAATAGCCTTACACACTGCGTGTATGACATTTGATAGAAAACGCAATACTTTTCAAACTGAGGAATATAGTTGCACTTTTCGTAAACTAGACAAAAACAGGTATTGATCGCTTTGAAACCAAAATTCTTTCTGGAAGTATGTATAGACCCAATAATTTTAAGGGATTGATAAAGTTCAGAATTAGAACGAGAGGTTACTTTAAAGAATTACAAGAGAGCGTTAAGGTTAATTTAGCACATTCAAAGAAAATGTATGATTGAAAAATTAAGACCAGTTGATTCATAATACTCTTTCAAATAGGTATCTTCGTGCAATCATTAAATGATAATAACCTTCGGAATGTTGCCTAATGCAGTCTTCGTCGAAAGACATCAAGCTTGGCTTGGAATAGTAGGTATGTTAATACTGATTCAGTATGTTGTGCCTGTGCCGAAGTAGCGTCATATCAAATTAAGCGGTTGGATGGGATAGATCTTCCACGTTATAGTTAACCCTTTCACTAGAGTCACTAAACCAACTATCTAACTAACCTTCGGAATCAGCTCCCTCGTGTGATTGGCGGAGTTGATGAACTCTCTACCCTTAAGTAAACTCGATGCGTGTGTTGTTGTTTGGTAAGGAGCAAGTCATCTCGCGCCGAAATCCGGCGCTAAATCACTCAATTGAAAGAGGACATTAAATGGCGTCTTCGGGGAAGCAGCATCCCTCCCCTACCGACCCCAAGATATGTCGAGGACGCGGCTCTCCGTCCCCTCCACACCCGCCGGCTTCCCTTTAATCATTTGATTGCATTCAAAGAGAAGCACTGAGCCTTTTGACCCATTCCCCCTCTGATTCCCATTCCCCCTCTGATTCCCATTCCGTTCTTACTCTTTCACGTGACTGTTTCTAATCGCCGAGGTTAGTTCTCTTTGGGTGCCCGCTTTTGGATCGAGGGCGGCGATCGAATATATGGATATCTATTAAAGGGATTAACGAAGGGATTCCCGACGGATGAATTGGAGTTAATAATCGAGTCGTTGAGTTCCTTTCTTGGGAGTGCTCCGTCTGCTCATGAGGATGATTCTCTGAAATCGTGCGTTTGCATGCTATACTATGGAACGAAATCTGCTGTGGACAGCGTTGAGGTGCATCATCCCGGATTCTAAAAAGTAGCATCCTCAGAAAAACTCAGTAAATCATACTTTACCCGTTTATTTAACTTATGAATTCCTTGAATCGCCATTCGTAGACAATGCTCGAGGCTCAGAAAAGCTAAAATGTGCAGAATTGAGACTGCTTCAGAATTTGGGATACTTGTAGCACCCCACAGAACAAATGGCTTTAAAACGTTTAAGAACGAATTTAATCACATTTTGTCGAAATTTTCAACGAATTATGCGCATTTTTACTTAGATTAATTATTTTAGACAAAATCACCACCTGATATTAGTGCACATTATTTTAAAATGGAAGCATCGTCGGATTCGGGTCAACGTAAAAATCACTTAAGAATCAGCGGCCTAATTCATTCGCATGAAATTTTCTTGCATTTACATAAACATCTTCGTTTAACCTACATGACAGCCATCAGGTAATCAGCAAACATCGTTAAAACTACTGTTCTCGATTAAGAACCGAAGTCTGGCTGTATTGCTACCGCATAAAGTTTCATGCACACCGAAAACAAACGTCGCAACTCAATTTGATTTTCTAAGGAATACAACTGTTATTCCGGTAATTTAAGTCGAATGTCAGCCATAACATCATCTATTTCCTTCCATATTAAGGACTCTAGCGTAAGCGACTTTCTCACAAACAGAAACGAGCGAATTTTTGCCCCAACTTTATCCCTTCGACCACACACTCTTACATCTTTTAAAACACTCCGCCCGTAATCCATATTAAATCAACTCGCAACGGGAAAATGAAGCGGAAAAACTAAATCCGACATGCAATGGGCATCGAGTAACGACGTTCGTTTATGCGGTGCATTAAAAATCTCACGATCACGGCACCATCTTTGCGCAACTCGCTTTATTTTTAGAACTTTTCGTCTTTTTGCGCGTCACGCTTGTTGAACACGTTTTCGAAACCTACAGCCATGTTCTATCGAAAAATGTTGGACCGAAGTCAACGATAAATTACCATCGGTACCCTCCTTAAAATGCTAATGATTATCTACCCTTTCAATCCCTTTCAGGTATGGGCTGTTGCGGGTTTGTATGTACTTATTCAAGGATCTGCTCTGCAAAAAAGCTCCGTTTAGTATGAAAATAATAATAAAATTTTTCCTCTAAAATTACTATCGAAGATATCCAGCTAATGGAATTAATGTAACAGTTTGTGTAATCTTTAACATCATTTATTTTCCACGAAGTTGATTTTGGGATTGTTCTAGCAGAATTTATAAATGATTGCTTTCACTAGTAATGGTAAAGGCTCGGAAGTTTTCAAATACAATTACTACTCATGGAGAAAAAAATGAAAACATTGAGACACCAGGGTTGAAGCAACAGAGAGCATTTTAGAAAACTGGTTTCCATTGATACTGATACTAAATTTATCAAGACCAATAATAAAAGGAATAAAATTTACCTTCTAAAGTGATATTTGTTACCCACCAATCTGATGGTCTGGTAATTCTTATATCTGGAACTTTACCTTCTCAAATCCCTTTTTACTTTCAATTGTGACTGAAAGGAATGTTTAGTGTTTTCAGTTTTAGGCGTTTGATGATTTAAGAGTTAGATTAAGAATTATGAAAGGTAAATTTTCGCTGGTCATAATCAGCAATAAAAATACCACTAATAAGAATGCCTACAATAGACTTCGATAAAATCTTTCCTACTTAATTTCCCTGAAAATGTTTCTTTTTTAATTACTTTTTCTGCCTCATCCAAAGAAGCCATCAATAGCTGGAGATTCTAAGTGAAAGGCATTCGTATTCTTCTTCCTTCTCTCCGGAGAAGGCGGAAAATATTCGTAATTCATGCGAGCAAACATTTCAACTTTTTTGTCGAAGTCGAAGATAAACACAGCGTAAGAAGGAAATATTTATGGAGAGGACTTATTCCAAAGGGTGCGCCGTAAAAGCCGCTCGTAAGTGGAACAGGATGAGCGGACGATTTTATATCGAGAAATCTAGAGAATTATCATCTATTAGAACTGAATGCAGTCTTCGTGTAATTCTCAAGACTAGAAATTACAGTTAAGTTTTATCCTTTCTCCTTATGCGAAAATGCGAACAAAAAACTGGAATACATTTTATTCGTACATATTTCGAGTCATACCGTAACATTTTTTTAAGAAAAGCCGGCGATATGTTAAACTCAAATGGAGAAATATTATGTACAAAGTATTCAAAAGGAGATCAAAAATTCATTCTTGGGTTGTATTTGCGATAAGAAAAAATCTTTTAAGCCAGGAAAAATACTTCAATGTTTTTCCTTAGCTCTCCGGAATAAGCAAGACAGCTATTTGCGTTTCTTGGACACAAAAGGAATGGATCAAAAACATCCTCATTCCAAGTATTCAGGTACATGATATGAAGCACATATTATTTAGATTTTTTTATATGTTACGATTTTTAAAAAATGTAACGATTTATTTTAGATTCATTACAGAGAATATTATTATTGATTATGAAATCTTTCATTTCAAGTGTCACAGGTTTTCTCGCCCACCCTACGACTTACATAGATATTTATTGATTTAATTTTTTAAATTAATTCGAGCCCATTGAATCGCTAAAAATTTGCAAAACTATTCTTTTTTACGATTATTGAATTTTTATACCTAATAGATGGATTTCATTCTGTGCCTAGTCTAGAAAATTGACGCGGTGTAATATACATATACTGATAATTCGATCCTCCCAAACAACTTTTTTAGATGTATGCTCTATTTTAAATCAGTATAAATGTATGCGTATGAGTTTCATTTTATTCGTAGGTGGCTCATTTATTAGTAATACTACTTTAGTGAACCATTTAAAACTGAGGCACGAATCCCCTACCCTTTTCGTCTCAGCTTGGATGATTTTCAAAAAGACAGATGAGAGGAGAATTGGCCATGTCTAACCAAATCGGCAGCTACATTTATCTCTACTTATGTACGATGTCTTCGCTTAAGTTTGCGTCATTAATTTTGTCAATGGCCTCCTTGATCATTCGTAGCTAAAATGCGGCTCTGTTCACAAATTCCTCGTTTTTTCCTCGATGTAATATCTGCTGTGTTGAATATATTCAGCACAACTTTTCGATCATGGTGCAATAGCGCGCTTTCTAACCTTGGTTCGCTGTGGCTCTTTTATCTGTAAGTCAGAAAGGGAATTTTCAAGGAAGTCCGTGAAATATAATAACTTCTGCAATATAACAGTACTAATCATTGTGAATATATATTGAATTTTTCTCGAAAATAAAATCACGTTTGATGTAAACTATCAGAAAATCCCTTTACCTATCAGCATAGTTATCTCTATGTCGATACCGTTTATTGTAGCTTTTAGTATTTTTTCATGGCACAAAAAATTCGTATTTTCAACTTTCTTTATTTTTTTCTTCTTTTCGCAGTTCTCTACTTGAGGTGGATTTTTAAGGTCTGATTGGTGCGGACATTCCGTGGCCATGGCGACCGTTAGACAGACTGTGGTCACTCGGCAAACCACCAGTTCCTCTGGTGCGCCAATAACGATCACCACGGAATCCCAGAGGTCAGCCCAGTCGCCGGAGTGGGACAACACGCTGGGTCAGTAAACTCCTTGAGATTTTTCTTTCCTCCTTTTCCTTTGCTCAGCACTTTCGGTGCGAATTGTACAGCGACGGCGGCAATTATGAATCCACTTTGTTGAGGTTTAATGCAGGCGGCACCAGCGCTATCAATCTTCCACTATCCAAGTCCGAGTGTTGGTAAGGAGAGAGTCCTTAAATTTCACTTCGTAACCCCTTTCCTGACAACGACGAGTATATCTCATCATAGTTGGGGTTTCTTTCCTTAGCTCAGTAACTGGTCCTATCAAATATTACTTATCTTTCCTGACCTGATCACGAAACAAGATCATCGCCTAGAGTGTACGAAATAACCCTAAAACCATATGCTTTTACATTTAAACGCATTGTAGTAAAAAATTGAAATTTCCTAAAAATTGTTTAAATTTGTGATTTTGTTAAAGAATTTAATTTGTAAAATTATCAACATTTATGATACTCTTCAATAATATGCAGTTTAAAAAGTACGCAATTGCGTAAACATGGACAATATCGGTGATCTTCATGAGGGTATGGAGTTTCGAAAAATTGCTGCAATGAATAATTGTTCGTGACTTCTTCGAATACGCATTTTTGTAAAGTTCGCAATAACGTTTAAAGTGACACGTTTGTTTCCAAATTGTCCAAATTTCCAATTTTTTTAAGATGCATGGATTTCTTGATGACAGTATTTTTCTAGAAATGTCTCAATAAAATTCATCAGAGAAGAAATAATAGGGTCGAACCGACTATACAAGTGAACCTAGCTCCGATTAGGTGGCAAAATTATAGGGGCGAGGATCTTAGTTAGCAAGATTATATTCTTAATCTGATACATTGGCAGTTGGAAAAAATTAGGAACAGTATCAAATTAAAATAACGTATGAAAGACTTGGGATATTTGATTTAAAGACAGTTAACTAAAAAATGGTGAAAAAGGTTTGGAAAAATCCTTCTCTCGCAAATTCTCGGAAACAAATCACAACGTCCAGTTGTCAAAATGCAGGTATGCGACAGAACAGATATTTGCTTCATTAAATGCTGTATAATTTAATTATAAATCTTCTACAAATGTATATTTTCCAAAAACTTATTGTATTTTATATAGTGAAAAAGTTAACTTTTTGGACCTTTCATCTTATTGTCTGTATATATAAACTGTAGTGTCGCAATTATAAGAGATATTTATGTAAATATAATTATTGCAAAGGAAAATATCAAGAATTTCTTTAAATGTTATAATTTAATAACTGAAAATAATGATTAAACCCCAATATCTTGAATAACACCACTCACTTAAAATATTTTTGATACTCCACATAACCTTGGTAAGGATTACTCCTTATATTTCTATATTTTAATTTCAGTCTCGATTTAGCTTTTGTATATCTAGACTCTAACTGATAAGTATTTTCAATTTTTGCATATCTTTAATACCGATATAAAATCTTACCTTTTCTCAGGTAGAGTTATGAATTGACAAAAATGGGTTATGTTCAGTTTTAGGATAATGATTACTAAATCTTTATTATTGAGTAATACTGAGCGGAGATTTACATCCCGTCTGGTGTACGAATGGCATCGACATATTTAAAATCCAATAAATACCGACCAATAAAAACTAACCAATGATTATGTCGTCACTGTTCATGCGCTTTGGTCATGTATTTTCCCATCAACGGTACATAGGTATTTTAGTCGTTAATATTGCAATGATAATATTAATGATTATTTGTCCCTTTATGTAGCGATTCCATTTCTAAAATAATCGCGAAAACCTGCCTCTGCTTTCTATACTTCCAAATACTTTAGCAATCGGATGAGATACCCTCTCTTTGCTGTAAATTGAGAGATTTGGATGTAAAATATAAGCGGTGTATACAAGTGAGTGCGAATAAATGCTATGATCGGGACGTAAATTTATCTGGAGCCGACTTCTCGCCGGAATACTGAAGACTGTTTTCGCCAATTTCTCCTAAATTAAAATGTGGCGTGAATGTATCTCTTAATTCGCTGACGTACTCGCAGGTACCTTCGACATTCCGCTGATTCCGTGCCAACGCAGAGAACTGAAAATTATTTATTAAACCAGTCAAAGGGAAACCGAGAGACGCTGAATTAAAAAGGAAAACATGGAACGTCGGCGAGCCAGACTTTCACGGCTGGAAGCATTAATAAATCCAAATGGCGAATGAAACTCGCTTCGAATTTAATTTTAATCTCAAGAGCCAAATGTTTGCACAGCGGTGGGCGACTGGAGTTGAAATGAGTGAGATGTTAAGAGTTTCCATTTCGATGTGAACTTATGAAAAACTAATGAATGCGATCATGCGAAGATAAGTAATTTGTACTCGTGATGTTTGGTATCCTATTTGACGGTTATATTTCCGTGTATCTTTCATAAATTATCTGTTTGTTGCAGAATTAGACTCGGAAATTATTTGATTGCCTCCTCAGTCCTTTTTAATGAACACTCCCTTCCGTTAAAATCTGCGAATTCCACACTATTTTGATCCTGATAATTCTCTGTATCAGATCGAATATCCCATTCGAGTTATTTCCGCACGTTAATCTAATTTAGAAGTTCAGCTGATCTAATAAATAACAACTGGACTAATCTGGAAAAGCGTAATTTCAAATGAAATAGCTTGTACAGAGCTTTAAATTATAGTATCTTTGTAGAAATATTGTTAATTGATGTTAGCTTTTTATGTGATTTTTTCAAATTAAGGTTTCAGTTGTTGCCCTATGAATCGAAATGCGTCTAGAGGTAATATGATATCTTTTCAGCTACTCTAGTTCAATCTTCCTTATCAAGAAGAATCTTATCCTTAATCGTATGCAGCTCTGGAGAGCACCGGATAACAGAGATGCCTTCTATCATGTGACCTTGAGCGGAAGAAGTTTATTCACCTCTAAATGTTTCTTTTATCATCACGTAAAACACTTTTCCTGCTATAAAAATAAGCTATTAATATTCGAATTTTTCTTTTCAACTTGGCTGAATATATCCGAAGATGTATGTGAATCACATTTAAAGTGTGCGAAAAAAGAATATAATACACATTTTCATGCTCATTAGCCAATTTTTGTACCAAGAAAGGCAAAAAACAAGAAACGAGGTTGTTTCACTTCTCAGAAATGTAATTTTCCCCTAAAGTCGAGCTTGATCACATAGCATATCATTGTATATCATAACTTTGATTTTTTGGTATCGCTAATTGGATCGCGCCATTTTCAATTATGTCGGCTGTTAATTTTAAGTTACTTATCCCTATAACAGGTCCAGAATAAGGAAATGTAAAGTCCAGAGTAGCTAAAGACTTATATTCAATACGAATACCTATTCTAAACAGATTGAACAAAGCATAATCTTCTTCTGTGGATGCAAAATGTATTATCTGTCTATGCACTTACAACGTTTATAACGATAAAATGATGTTTTGATAGTAAGCGGTAGAGAACCAAGACGCTAATATTGTTGCTACTGTAGGTAAAATAGACACCAAAGAGATTAACACAACTCAATCCCTACCTTGACAGTTTTCTAGAACCGTATGCGAAGGAGACATAAAATGGTCACAAAATATTGTGAAATCTCGATATAGTTTTTTTTGCATCGCTATTTTAATTTATTTGTGTGAAGTGATTATTGTGTAGAACGTAACAAAATACAATTCAATTTAAGGGTTATTTGTAATCTGAAATCAAACCTTTTTTCATTAATAATAGGTATCTTTCAAAGTTGGACCGAAGTGTATGACCTCCCCACTGTCGACCAAAATGAAATGTCAAGGGGGCGTCCAATCGATAGGAATCGAGGCCCTTAAATTCTACGCATTAGGGGGTCCATCCCGTTTAACCTGGTGGCCTGGAAGGTTATTATTTAAGAAAGCCTATATTCTTGTTGCAATTTGAACCAGCAGGGCGTTAAATTAATTTTCATTAAATTTTATTGCCGAGGAAAGTAAATTAATTCCTAAATTTGTGATTTTGTTAAAGAATTTAATTTGTAAAATTATCAACATTTATGATACTCTTCAATAATATGCAGTTTAAAAAGTACGCAATTGCGTAAACATGGACAATATCGGTGATCTTCATGAGGGTATGGAGTTTATTTCTTAACCTAACCTCGGTCACTCAATTTCAACCCACTCTCATAACTAAAACCGCTACCCTTCGCTCTATCTAGTCAATTTCAGACTGCTGATAGAGAGGAAAAGGCGAGTGACCTCCTCGCCCAGCCATAATCTCTTTTAAATTCCATTCGTGGCGAAGTCCCATGTTAGCAACGCCAAAGGAAGGCGTGGTCCTAGTCGTCATCGCCTCTGCTTTAGATCACTTCCCACGTGGTTGGCACGCTTGGAGCGGCCATGTTTGGGCCCATTTCACTGCGACCCCATACTACTACCCGACAGCGCCCTCTCAAGATATTACCTCGTCCGCCCTCGTGAATCCCCTCCTTACGGTCTTTGCCTCTTTGTCGTGTGCAACTGCGTGGTGGCCCTACTGCGGAGGTTGTGGAGTATTCGTGTGGGTGCGGAATCGGGTGGGAGGCCCGAGGAGAAAGGAAATTGCCTTAAAAGTCTTAAGACACGTCCATTGTAACGACGTGTCCTCAAAAAGGAGTTTCTTGCGGAAATTTTCCGATTTCGTTTGATATAATATTATCAAAGATTAAGTGTGTCGCCGAGCGAATATTGTTCGAAAGGTGGCGCTGTTACTTTGTTTATACGAAGGAAGAGTGTCTTCAATTTCGTTAAAATTTATTTCTGTAAGCTCTTTAATACGCGCAGTAGCGTATTTAATTTTGATAAAAAGGTAGGAATTGAAAAATTTTTTGTGAATAATTAACCGAGGTCGCGGAGACAATTATTCTCGGAATTAAACAAAATATTGGTATTAACATTTTTACTATGTATGTTTTTTAAATATAGTTAACATTGAGTTTTACATGTTTGTCAGAACAGACTTTAAGTATGTAACATATTTTTAACTAATTTATTTTTAGAAAAGCATAAAACTCTCTTCGATGTTGGTTTTTAAGGGCCATGTGCCCCTTTGCCTTCTCCAGAATTCACTTATGAAGAGAAATGTGATTTTGTAAAAGAATACAACTCCTCGGGTTCTTTAATTTGGAAATAAATCTATACAGGTACAGTGGTGTGAAGCATCATACAGTAACGCTCTACTAAAGCTGTCGATTACGTGAGAATATATCTTATGTTCATTCCAAATCGTCCAGGTTTAAACCGGATAACAAAGAAACGTAATTCTTGTATCCTTTACTTTTGAATTCACACATCTACATCGATTTATTTCGGGTTATATATTAAAGATGTTAACGCAGCTGTGCGGCAATGCGTCAAATAACTTGAAGGGCTCTTAACAGAAAAAATTCCTTATTCGCGTTTCCGGGTTAGAACGCGGACTATCTTTCAGTTTGCTATCGTCAACTGAACCGTCAGAATTTTGTCGTGTACGTTTTATGCTTTATTAACTTATGGAATCGGTAAATTTCCGAATATTTTTGCTCTTTATTGTATACTAAAAGATCTGAATAGTTTATGTCTGTGTTACGATCTATTGAATCGTTTAAACTTTTTTTATTCTTTTTATTCTGAATAATTCGCATTACTACTATAAATGTAAGAGTTAGCACCAGAGAGAAAAATAAGCAAATAACTGATGAGTTTAAAGGCATTACATGGAAGCAATCAATAATTTACAAGTTGCTTGGTGAACGTTCTCTGATTGTCACTGAGGGCAAAACTACTTTAAGCGCTACTTGATATTCTGCAATTATTTATGCTCGTAAAGTAAGAAAATATAGCTAAAGGCACGAAATGTCGAGTTATTTCAAGAATTAGAGTTAATTTCTTTAGTACCTCAATAATAGAAGGTCTTCATCTTGATCATCGCTGTCATAAAGAAAATGTTGATATGCCATAAACTACGTTAATTTCAATTTAAGTGTTTTATTCGCACAATATGTTAAAAATCTTAATTAATAAACTAATTTGAAACTCGATTGTAATTATAAAACAATAAATGATATAATTTCAATAACTACTGGATGATTTGTTTAGGAGGATTAACCTAAGAGAGGATTAAGCCATTATATTTTCTTAACTAGCTTTCACATCTAAATACGTAATGCGTATAGCATTGTTTAGTTTTCTTTAGTATTGCCTATTTTCAATTTGCTATGATTGCAATTGTCATCTTACCCACATCCTATTAACAGCACTCCAACTGTGGATTAAGGAAAACGCCGCTTCAAACTTCAAAAAACAGAAAAACAATAAAAAGTTCCGTTCCTGAAGCCGTTAGCGCGCCGGATTCCAGGTATCAATGGCTCTAATTGTTGGAAGCGAGAAAAGAAGAACGACCGAATTGGTTTTATAAAGGAGATTGAGGAAAACACTTCTAAGATTACGATCGAAGGTGTCCTATTAGTTGCAATATGGTATCCCTCAATAGGCTTAATGACGTTTGCGGGCAGTGAATAAAAAGTGGGAGTAGAATGCGAGAGGTAGTAAATATGAAGGTAGTCTTTTTAAATACCACTAATTGGTATTTAATAGGTGATTGAAAGGAGGTAAATGCATACTTGTACGGAATTTATTTTCCAGGTTCTAGGCATTTCTTAGGTTTTTGCTATATAGGGAGTAGTTTCCTGTAACGTAACACCAATTCCATTCGACGTTTTAGTCATGTAACCTGTTTCCGACGATTAAACTCGATATATGTACGTATGCTTACAGGAATTTTTAAAACTTCAGTTTGTAAAATCGGAAAGTATCATAAGTATAAGTGTTTTGCCTCAAGAGTTCCATGTGCCTTAATATTCCCTATTTAATGTAATTTCTCTCGTTTCCTAGTAACTGACCCCACCCTTTATGTCATCAAACATCTTTTGTCTTTGTCTTCCTCCCTTTCTTTTCCCTTACATTCTGCCTTCAATTGAATTCTTCAGCAATCCTTCTCCACTCAATATTGGACCCACCCATTTCCTCTGTTGACGCTTAATAACTTAATTGAAACCTTCTCCTCCTCGCCGATCTGTGTTTGTTTTTATCGACCCAACTTACTTTATCCATTCTACGCCAAGCCCATCTCGAAATCTTTCGACTTTCTCCCTTCTTACGGTCCAAGTTTCACACCTGTACAGCAAAACACTGTTCAACGAGAATTTTATTAAGCCGGAGAGAAAAATCGTTGTAAAA
Source organism: Ladona fulva (assembly GCA_000376725.2). Lineage (NCBI taxonomy): Eukaryota > Metazoa > Arthropoda > Insecta > Odonata > Libellulidae > Ladona > Ladona fulva. The sequence goes on along the minus strand of KZ308356.1, from coordinate 1,639,701 downwards.
ATTCTTTTCTCCAAGAACGATGTGCGGTAGTAATAAATATAAGAACCTGGTCGATCACTTGGGTATTTACACCCCTTACCACACACCAATAGGCGCCCAGTAGGGTATCAATCTAATTATAAAGTTTTACTTAGGGACTAGGAATCATTTTGATCTCTTATGAAAGACTTGCTCATTACTTATTTTGAAAGACGACAATTATAAATGTAAACTGCTGATTGGTTGCGAATATGAACGAAGTTTTCCTAATTCGGAATTTTTCCTTTATTTATGAGCCGATGTTACACAAAAAATTATTGCAGTGTTGTATAAAATGTTTTTCTTTATATAATTCAATAATTTGTCTCCGATTCAGAAAGGGATTTTAAAAAGAGTAAATAAAAAAATCTTCCGGCTATACCAGTCCTATATTTTGAGAAAACTATCATTGCACATGTAGGAACGTAATTATGCCTGATTTAATCGACCTATTTGGTTAATACTTCATACTCTAACAAGGTGGCAAAACATAAAATCTGGTCTGAGTATACAGGCTCGAAGGTGAATTAATGTCTGTAATGCCGTTTGAGAAAGAAACATATGACTGCCGCTCGGGATGTGCTCGATCTAATAGAAAGGGATGATGAGCAACGGAAGGAAAAGAAGTACAGCAATGCGAGGTGACGAAGCTCGAGCAACCGCAAAGCGTTGGTGCCTTTAAGGTGTCGTTGATACTTGACCATGAACTCGTGCTTTTCTTGGATTTATGGAGGTGGGTGGGATGGAAGGAGGGAAAGGAGATCTTGCTTTGGTTTAAGCGTCCGATCGTCTAACTGAATTCCGCTCCATACCGTACAAAAAGTTTCGCGTCTGCGCTTCGCTCATGGTCAGCATCACTCTTTAAAAAAACCGCATCGTCTTTTATAATGTACCGATTTTGGTTCCGACGTGAGGATATTCATTCCAACCGTTTTTTTTCGAAATTCGGTCAAATTTAAAAGAGAGGTAAACGTATATAATATGCACTTTAAGTTAAATTAAAAATCCTCACCCGAATTTCCGTGTACAAGACCGTATTTTCTACAAAAAGTTTCGCGTCTGCGCTTCGCTCATGGTCAGCATCACTCTTTAAAAAAACTGCATCGTCTTTTATAATGTGCCGATTTTGGTTCCGACGTGAGGATATTCATTCCAACAGTTTTTTTTTCGAAATTCGGTCAAATTTAAAAGAGAGGTAAACGTATATAATATCCACTTTAAGTTAAATTAAAAATCCTCACCCGAATTTCCGTGTACAAGACCGTATTTTCTCCAAAAACTAGCCCATTAAATGTGCTGAATTTAACAAAGCACTGAGCTTGCGAAGGAAACGGTCGGGAAATGTGTGGTAAGATTAATAATCTTCTCTAATTATATAAGTAAAATCCTTGCCAATGAAGAGAATATTTTTAGAAAATATTTGGGCAAATCTTTTCAAAATTTTTCTGAGAGCATCTAACGATAAGTATAATTTTCAGATAGTAATAAAAGTTCAGAAAGGTCTTAAGCAAAGAATGTACAATACAAATTATTTTGTCAAACGCTCATATAAAAATTTTCTTTGTAGTTGTGTAAATATTTTACCACATTATATTAAAAATTCTCATTCATGTTTAAGAGCCTAGATTCAAAATTTAATATTATAGGAGTTAAAATCCCTTTTAAAATCTGTTTCCAAAAAATAACCTTTTGTTGGTTAAGACCCCAAATACCAACTACCTGATACTCATGATGTTACAAAACGCTGTGCAAGAATTGTGTTTATTGAAGCTTATGGCAATTTTCTTGCTGCTAGATAAACCATTAAAAATAGCACCAGCCATAAATATTGCATAGTTTGAGCTTTTTCATATATTTTAGGAAATAAAACATAGATAAGAAATTCTTGTGATTGATTTGTTTTTATAGTATTTTCTGTAGCAATGGCTATTCAATATTATTTAACTTCTAATGTGTGCATTTAAAGTTGAATTTGTTTGTAAGAAAAGAGGCAAGCCATAGTATGCATAAAACTCAATACCATTTTTTCAGGTCTTCATCCATGGACTTATAACTAAACTATTGAGTGCTAAAGATATACATACATATATTAACACAAACATGTACTAAGTCTTACGAGTCTTCCTTTACAATGTCAGTTTGCGAGTTAAATCTAGAAAATTGTTATTTCTATTGTATTTGCATTGGTGGATGGAATATATCAATTTCAATTGACTGAAGCATTCACTTACCCATTCCATGAACAGATGCTCTGCTGGAAGACCTCCAAACAAGTGTCTCCAGGCCTGGATCAGCAGCTGGAGGAAGTATAAGCAGATCAGGAAGCAGAGGACCAGGATCCTTCAATGGTCCCATTTCTGGAAGTGCTCCTGGGACGATGGCTTCCACTCGCACTTACAGAGAGGTAAAAGAGATGGAGAGGTATCCTCAACCTCAACATGGAGTCATCACTAAGGCGAGAAAAGATTTCATATTTTGAGGCATGGCTTCTGAGAAAGCTTCAGTTTGGAATGTTCTTCTCAACTTTCATGGGGATTCTTAATTCATATTAGTATGTGCCTCTGTTTTGATAGGTTTTCTTCATCTTGTTCCTACAGCTGTGGATGGAAGACATTGGGGTTGAGAGTGTTATGAGTGTGCTGTAAGATATCTCCAAATTTCAGAATTATCTGCTATTTTTCTTAATTAAATGCAAATTTATGAAGAGACATCAAAGTGGTAGAAAACAAATCCTTTTTACAATGTGATGATGTATCATTATTCATATTCAAGTTAATGAAAGCCATCTATTTTATAAAATGTCTTGACCATATGTCTTTATATAATGAATTATTTTATTTATGGTCGCTACTTGCATTTTCCTATCACATTGTTTAGGAAACCATAGCTGGTTCACAATATCCACTGCTTCTTTCATACAATTAACAATTCTTTCTACTAAAAACTGTATATAATTTATTCTTGACTTTTCATGTACCTTATCTTCTTGTTGCTTGAAAATGTAATGTAGTTTTTGCATGCTTGAATTGATGTGCTTGTGGCCTGCATTACTGAATTTTGCATGAAAAATAATTTAGCAATGTTTTTTTTACTGTTTTGCTGACCATAGTCCTTCTAAGATATTTAGTAGCTCAGCAGACATTCCAATTGTTACCAATGTAAATTTGAATTTTAAAATGCTATCTATTGGTAACTACTGAATTAAAAGCATCTCAACAATTTTAAAGTGAATCCTTTACTTCATTACTAATAGTCTTTTCCCATATAGTAAAATTTTAGAGGGACTATGGCTACAAAAGTGAGACTTATGATAGATATTTTGTATTATTGCTATTGGTAGTTGTCCTTGTTACTAGGTTTTTATGTATGCTAGATCTTTTGAAATCTCAATCCCCATCCTTATAAATAATGTACCCTAATGCTTGTTACTTTCTCAGTATTTAATTTCTGCTCTTTAAGGAATGGTATTAATAATAATTGTTTCTTAGATCAATTTGTATAAGCAACTTTTTGTTTTTATGTTATTGAGTGAGGAGGTCCTGGCTACAAATAATACCAGGATAGGTCATCAAAATAATAATTTAACCACAAAAGGTTTAATTAGTTTAACAGCTTCAACAGTTAACAGTAATGACCAGTCACTTGAAGAATTTTTAATGGAACTTACAATGGATATTTTCTTGACTGTCTCTATCATTTTGTTGCATCTATGTTTTAGCTCAACATATGAGGTGTAATGAAGTCATAAAAAAATTAAATAAAACTTTAGGAAATTATTGATAAAATTATAT